>JARHVA010004739.1:1080000-1451939 GCA_037957365.1 Torreya grandis
ATGGTTAATAAAATGTCCCTTATGCAAGCTTCTAATCATAACTAGTTTTTCCAAATGTCAACCCATATTTTACAAATGGATAATCAAGCTCCTCAATATATGGTGAATCAACAAAGTTAAAATTACATCCCTCCTCCTATTATAGATGCCAATCAAAATATTATCTAATCTAATACAAATTACTCCATTGTGTTTATGGCTATTAGAAACATTTCTCCAACCATCAAATATAACAGGACTAATGATCCTGCCTTACATCTTAAAGATTCTAGTAACCTCTATAATGAATGGATTAGAACTAATACCTTTTAAAATACCAAGATTATAGCCAAAACCTTAGTTGGATATGTTCTAGAATGGTATATTAAAATTCTAACCCACTCAATTACAAAACTAAAAGATTTAGTCAATGTTATAGTTAATGAATTCCAAACCAATGATCTTCCCAAAAATATCCTTAGAATCTTCATAAATATTAAGAAATTACCTAAATAATATGCCCATGATTTCATCAAACAATGGAAATATTTGGTTCATAAAGTATAACATAACATGAGTGATGAAAATCTCTTCAAGTTATATTTTACCACTTTAAAGGCCCCTCTTCAACACAAAATTTAGGTTTTCTCCCCTAAGACTTTAGAAGAGGCCTTCAATTAATTACAAGTATAAGAATTCATTATAAACCAATTTGAACCATCTCAAAATAGAAGTAATAAATATTTACTAACATCAGTTAATACAATCAAGATTAATACATCTCACAATAAGTCTCCCCATCAATCTCAAGTGGGAGATCCTACTCCAAAAATTAAAAACCCTTCTCACCCTCCTATAAGTCTAAAATAACTCTAGAAAATTTTTACACCTTCTCGAACCATGATATTTGAATCTTTTATGCCTCCTACAACATGGTACAATCCTAATAAGTTTTGTTGATGGTGTGTTACAATAGATCATTCTCATGAAAGTTGTCATGACCTTAAAAAAAATGTTTTTACATTTTTGTTAGGTGCACACTTCAACAATGAAGCCATCACCCAATAATTTTATAAAAATTACCTTGAATTTTATAAATCCTAATTAAACCAATCACATCAAACTCACCATTCACAAATAATAAATAATCAATTTCCAAATCCTTTAAATTAATAACCAACGCTAATGTTTTATAAACCATGCTCAATCTTAACTCTTGAAATAATGATGAAACATTGATTAACATGAAAAACATGAAGCGTGTTGTGACATTCATCACTCTTTAACCTATTAGGTCACATCAACCCAAGTAGCACTTAGTTCAAATGCCTACTCCAAAGTGTTAGCTGATCCTAATTGTAAAAATATAGAGCTCTTAAAACCTATCCTACAAGTCTAATTTTAATTTCAACATCTTCCACATCATAAAAATATGAAAAATCTTTTATTTCCAACTATATCAGCCATGTCGATATAGTTATATTAGATTGAGATCAATCTGACTATATTGGTCATCCCTGTACCATTTAGTTTTAACCTATTATGAATAATTACATCATCCAAGACATGAAATGTGCCAATATAGTTCAAAATCACCTTTTTCATACATTCAATTACATCGATCATGAAACAAAATGTGTTGATATAGTTATACATCAGTTTCCTATCACAAATAATTGTAATGAACATGACACAAAAAGTGCCAATATAATTTTAATAATAAATGATGTAATATTTAATTGCACCAGCCATGAAATAGAATGTGCCAATATAGTTCTACATCACTTTCCTAGCACAAAAAAATGAACTAGACATGACACAAAAAAATGTTGATCAATATAATTTTATAAAAAAAAATTGTAATACTTAATTGTAATAGCTATTACATAGTAAATGTTGATACAGTCTTACAATCTTTGATTTTTAAAAATCATTGTATCGATCGTCTTACGTTAATTTCAGTGAATTGAACCAACCTAGTCAATATAGTTAAAATAAGTTTAAACTATCATAACTGTATCATCTTACCCAATATAAGTCAGCCCAAGTTTTTCACACCAGATTATATCGATGTATCTGATACCAAAAAAAAAAATCAAATGACCTTCCAAATATCCCAAAATTACCCTAGCTTCTAAAATTCCTACTATAGGATAAATGGACACTCAAATTGATATAAAAAGTAGTCCATATGTTAATATTGAGGTTGTTATCAAGCATCATCCTACATCACATATTAGGGCATATCGTGATGCCCATCCACATTTCACTTCATATCTTAGGGCATATTGTGATACAGTCTTACAATCTTTGATTTTTAAACATCATTGTATCGATCATCTTACATTAATTTCAGTGAACTATATCAACCTAGTCAATATAGTTAAAATAAGTTTAAACTATCATAACTATATCATCTTACCCAATATAACTCAGCCCAAGATTTTCACACTAGATTATACTGATGTAGCTAATACCAGAAAAAAAATCAAATGACCTTCCAAATATCCCAAAATTATCCTAGCTTCTAAAATTCCTACTATAGGATAAATGGACACTCAAATTGATATAAAAAGTAGTCCATATGTTAATATTGAGGTGGTTATCAAGCATCATCCTACATCACCTCACTCTACATCACATATTGGAGAATATTGTGATGCCCATCCACATTTTACTTCATATCTTAGGGCATATTATGATGCCCATCCTTCTCTCAATTTATATTTTGGAGAATTTTACAATGCCCATCCATACATAAAATTGCCCTTTATGGATTCATACAATGCCCACTCTTCCTCCACATTAGACAATTATAAGAAAATACATTTTCAAGAAATTTTTAAAGGGAAAATAATGTGTTATGATTTCTATTTATATATCTTTTACATAGTTTCTTTATTGTACATAGATTCTATTGTATTATGTTAACGATTTCTTATGTTGCAGCTAAACTTTTTTTATCTACGCCTCTAGGTTTTTTAGCATAAATCCTAGTACATGTTATTGGTTCTTAGTTTTCTTTTCATTTTAATACCTCTTTATGTTTCATTTTTTGATTCATATGGTAAGACTTGGGGAATCAACTAGGCCTTCCTCACAATCAACTATTCTCTTTTTTTTTTATAGTCACTCTCTCCTATTTACAATCAACCTTAGTTTCCCTTATGGATCTTTGGTATCACCTTTGAGTTTTTATTATTACACCTAATTTATTTTTGGGATGTTGTGTTATTTTATTTCACATGTCTATGTTCATGACATGAGTACTTTGGTCCATTATTTCTTTTTTTCTTATTTTGTCTCTTTTTTGCACTCTCCCTCTTTATAGATGATTTTTCTTATCAATTTTTTTGTTAGGTCCTATATTGGTTTGTACAAATTATTTACTAACATGATTACCATATTTCATAGTGTTTTCCTTCTTAGGTTTTCTATTCTTGTGAATTGAATTACATTCTCATGTACTTTTATATCCCTCTCTTTTGTCTCATCACTTATAAAACAAAAATATACTTTCTTGTGGTCATCTACTAGCAAATCCTCATTGTATCACCCTTTTGCACATGGATAGATCTTCCATGATCCTCATTTTTACCTCTCCTTTACTTGAGGCACTCTTGGGTCACTTTTTATATGGATTTAGTTTATAATGTGAAAGTCTATGACTTTTTAGGTGCCTTGGTCTTTAGGTTCTCTTATTTAGGAACTAAGTGTAAACTCGATTATGTTAGTCATTTGTAGCACCCATTATTGGGACTTACAAATATATATGGAGTAGGTAAATTAAAAAATACAAAATAATCACAAACCATATCATAATAAAGGAAAATGTTAAAAGGAAAAATAGATATTAAAATTTAAATCACACCAAAATATGTGATCTTTTTTGGTACATCTCTTGTTCTAGTCAAAACTCAAACTCCACATTTTGCCTCATGATAGAGCCAAGGTCCATTGGGGTGTGGTAAGCTAGTAGGCTAGGGTAGGTGGTCTCATTATATAATTAATTATCTATATATTCTTATATTATAGTGTTACCTACTATTTCATGCCACTACCTAATCATCATAGTAGATTTACTACTCAGTAAGAGGCTCTAAGGACTAGGGAACACATTGTAGGAAGGTAGGATTCTTTTTATTTTTCATGAATCTAACCTTCATGGGATGATATTTATAATTCAATTGTTAGCTCAAGATTATGTATGATATTTTGGGATCTCTAGGTCCTTGATGCTAAAAAATCCTAGCCTTGCCCACTTAATTAGAATGGTTTATCATCAATAAGGATTTATACATCACACTTATGGTGCCTTGCATCCTTTTATCTTCATCTTATCTTTCCAAATATCCCATTAATGGATATTCCTTCTAATTGATAACATCCCTCTTCTTTATATTCCCATTTTATATTTTTTTCTTTATATTTGACTCTCATCTTCCATTTATGATACCTCTTAGCTTTTCAGTGTGTGAGTTGTAATATAAACATGGGGAATACAACTAGGCCTTAAAAAATGCACATCACTTTCAATATTAGTACCATCTCCATCATTATGATTATATTTCTAGATGGTTTTAGCTTCTTGCATTATAATTTAGCACAAGCATTGATTTCAAGTTTTCACTCACTAGTGTCTTTGTTTTCCTTTGTCTCACCTCCTTGTTTGATTTAAGTTTTCACATGTATTACACTTGATGTTTTTTAATTCAGTTTACATGTTTTTTCATTTCCATTTGTGTGATTTGGGTTTTCACCTATCTTACATAGGATTTTTTTTAGTCAATTTACTCCTCTTTATTTGCTTTGGGTTTCTACCTATATTACAATGAATGTTTTTATAATAATTTTATTATATACTACCTTAGATATTTTGGTTCTAATTTAACCTTATTGATATTGACTTGCCATTTTTGGGGGGGTTTTAAATATTTCTCTAATATTTTTTAATTTGCATCAATTTATTGATTATCTTGCTTGCACACACATTTATTTTATCCATTTTTAACCTTGTATCTTTAGGGTTTCTCAAATGTAGTTTATGTCCCCACCACTATTGAGACTATGGTATTTATATGCATCATTTATGTAGAAAGTTAAGTCAATATCTATATATGTTACTTTTAATTATTCATTTATCAACATTTATTTTTAGTTGTGTTATTTTGTGTTGTTGTGTTTCTATCCCAAAGCACCATATCGTGTTACACTATTGTGATACATGATGAGCATCAAACAAGGAATATATATACATTTGATATTTTCACCTTTATCACTTTATTGATGGTTTCTCTTACAAGGGCTTGTTGGTGCATCATTCTCCTTGAGTGCACACCTTAAATGGTACACCAAGAATGGGGTTAGACTATTTCATGGTAATTTTGAGAGATATTTTCATATCATTCTATCATGCATTCATTACTATCAGTCTAACCTCCTCTGAGTCTATATCTAGCTCACTTCTTTGTCTACTTTCCATTTAGTTTTTCTATCATTTAGGTTGATATAATCTATGTCATGCTTGTCTTTCCCTATATTGTATTGCCTGAGCTAATACAATTTTGAGTTTTATCTCTATCAGTTGTATTATATTGGCATGGAAGATATAATTATGCATTAAGTAAAATCCTTTCAACTATATTGACCTGGCTAATATAATCATCTTAAAGTTTGGGGTTAGCTTTGGATATTATATCCATATATATAGGGGTCATATTATCATTTCCAAAGATATAACACATTCATTTTCTTTAATTTTGATTACATTAATTATCTTAAGTAGTAAAAGGAGGAGTTAGAGTGTTAAAATCCTGCTAGATTCTAAGATTAAAATACTCAATTTTTTATTTTTAGTAAAAAACTTCAAAAAAATATTCCATCACATTCTTAGAATTCTTACACCACTTTGGCTATCATATTGTTGTTTGCAAGCTAAATATGACTAACTATAATAATTTATTTTATAGAATAATCCACTGATTAAACATTTAATAACTATTCATTTTATCCCCCAAACAAGGTCCCAATGGTGTAGATAATATAAGAACATACAACAGATCAAATACATAAATGTAAGGCATAGTTTTTCAATTAATGTATGCCAAAACAACTATACCCAACATATACAACCATTCTTGTCATTTATCATGGTAAATCATAAATGAATAAATTTTCCAACAATATTCATTGTATAAATGAAATAAATACAATAATACAAGATACATCAGTATAAAAAAGATTTTATAAAACATCTCATAAATCAATATAATAATTGTGAGTATGCATAAAGTATGGTTGAATAAGTTGTAGAGATGGGGGCATCATCTAGGCACTTTTTCCCCAACCATAGATTGTCGACCTTATGCACACCTCCCCATTGGGAGTGGCCCTTACCTTCGTGAAGGGGTAGATAACGGTGATGCATACATCAAGAACTCAACCAAAACAATGTGTATTATAGTCAACATTACATATAGCAGTCATACAGACCATGGAATGCATCCTCTATCTAATATGACATCACACAAACATGTAAACTAGAAATTACATTGGATAGACAATGCATATGGATATAAAATTGCTTTGGCCAAAGCTTTTCATTGTAGTTTTCAAACTTCTAGAATGAATATGGGTCATAATCTACACCCAACAATACTGTCTACTAAAATCATTACCCTTCATGTTAACTAATGATGAGTGTGTTATAGGAAGGCTTCCTGATTATCATCACTCATCATTCCTTAATGTGAAGGATGACATGGTGAACAACCCACCAAAATATCTATTCTTATAAATTCACTCCACAACAATCCAAATAACTAGACAACAATAGCATACTTCATGAGGTCTTTTGAAAAAGGATCTAAAAACATAATATTTTCAAATATGAAAGACAAACTCCAATAATATTCCACATGCCTAATTCATTTTAATATAATATTAATATAAGTTCATCCTAAATAATAATGTTTGAATTAAATCTAAGTTATAGACAAAATGATAATACCATAGGTTTGGTTCACTCCATTTCCATGTGTCAAGCATTCAAGACTATAAAATCAAATAACATCAATAGGTTGATTTCCATATAAAAATAATCCATGCAAATCCATCTATACTAGATAAGCCTCTCTAACCTATTAATAATTCATGAATAGATTCAATAAACTTTGCATGTTTTACTTGAAGTCTCTAATAACCATTTATAAACCTAGACTATCTATTTAGGGTATTTTAGAATTTTATCCATAATACGAATAAGCCATATTACTATTGTTTTAGTCATGCATAAACTTCCTTAATATATTTTATTTAAATTTGAGTCCTCTTCTGCTCTTATTAGTATATCTTATTAATCTTATTAAAACATTATAATTACTCCATGTATGGTCTAAAAGAAACCTTCATGTTTAACTTAAAACATTAGACCGTTAAATCAATAAAATGCACTATAAGTCATAAAAATCTATCTGCCCTGAGACTATGTTTCAATAAATCCTTATCTCTTTCTTACTTAAAATCTAAACCATAACCTACATATTTATGCATTGATTGTATTTAAATTAAATAATCTTCCACTATATAAATATGTATATATGTTTCCCTTCACTCATTTCAAAATATATTATCATTTTCATGCACTCACTCCTTATTATGTTTAATACTTTTGAAAGAAAAGAGGAACTCATTTCGATACTTGCAACTCAACTGAATTTAAGTTTCTACATATGTGTAAAGGAATACAAAACTAATTTTTCCCTTAACCTTTACTATTAGCTTCAGTTCAGAGGAAGCTACAATCAACTACACATTAAGAACTTTAGTAATAATTCATGCCCTTCATATATATATTTAAAAAATGCATCTAATCATACCATAGTTTTCTTATAATTTATAGTTATAGATATCAAAGATTCTACCAAGAAAGAAGCTATAACAACAAATGTATAAAGCTTGAACAAATAAATAATAGCAAATGAGATAGTAGTTATGAGAGAGAAATCAATGAGTGAAAAAAAATGCAAATCTTCCATGTATTTAGCTTTACAATAGGTGTATAATTATGAGAGATGAAAAGTAATTTCCCTGAGAATAGTCGTAAATTAGCCTAAAATAAACATGTAACTCTCATACCTGGAATAGTTGATCAAAGAATAACTCCTACCAACTAGCTAATAATGATGATCAAGTGTAACTCCCTATGAAAAATAGAACCTAAAAAAGAAACACCACATGTGTATGAATAATCTAAATAAATAGAAAATAATATCCTACACTAACACCCTCCTTAAGCATAGCTTAGGTGGGTAGAGGAAATGGGTCTTGATAACTAGGCTTGATGATCTACCCATGTACAAAGTAACTCTCACAAATTTGAGAAAATGAGAAAACCCATGGGAAAAAACTTCCCCCCCAAAAAAAAAGATAAAAAAAAGAGTGCGATAAAAATCCCCACTAGAATATGATTTTGAAGCATCCAACACTCTAAGTATAGCTCGCAAGATGACTAATGTCGATAATGAGATCTTCTGCCTAAAAACTAAAGAATCCCCATCCACATTGAATAATGTTTATTAGCTTTATCAACAGAATAACATGATTTGTGTACTAAAATTATACCCAATCCATAATGGAATAATAAGGTAGCATATGAATATCTCTTAATGTGGTCCAAATCTAATGTGTGGCATAGGTCTAACAAGATCATCCACAAGAACTAAATGTAATGCCACTAAAGTAGACCTATTAGAAGAAAGACATGGAACATTCATGGAAATAACTTCCATGAGAATATGATAGAAAGGATTAAAAACCCTTGAAACTAAAAATTGGACTGCATATGAAGAACTCAAATCTGCAGAATGAGTATTTGCAGGAACATATGAGTCATCAAAGATCTCAATAGGTGTACTCTCACTGGAAATAGCATAGTCCTCTATAGTAAAAATATGTGATGGATCTATAGGAAAAATATCATGATTAGGATTGGATGTAGAATCTAAAATAAGACAACTTGTTGGGTGAATATTTTGTCGACTGACTGATGACAAAATGGGTATATCAGCCACAGCATAAGGGAGATTTACACCACGAGGAGTGTGGCTTTACCAGATCTAGATGAGTTAAATCTCTCCTCTCATCAAGGGGAGGTTCCCTATTAATACTTACGTGCCAGATGTATAATTAAGCAGAAAATAATACACGGGGGTGGTATAACAACATCTACTTCTCTTTTTTCAGAAGTAATGTATAAAGAACAAAAGGGAGAAAATCCTGGTCTAATGCTAACAACGTTCCTCTTCTTTCAGGAATGGTGTCAAACGAAGAGCAAGAGATCACCTGAAGAAACAAAGTCACAAGAACGCTCACGCAAGCGCAAAGTCTTCCGTAGCTTCCCCATGGATCTGGAATAAGTATAACTGTAGAGTAAAGTGAAACACAAAGTCATCACCTGAAACTACAAAAGATAACTGAATCTCAAAGACAAAAGTAGCACAAAGTCTATCTTCTATCCTCTAGAAACGCCTTTAGATAATATAAACACGCCCACTGCTTACAAGATCAAATAAATAAGATATTTCTAGGAAAAGACATAAGAACTATTTCCTAAATCACACAGATAATCTCAACACAAAGTCTGAAACAAACCTGCTTCTCATTTATTTCATCAAAATATGATTTACAAATTTGAGCACAAAGTCTCAAAAGTTGTTTCGATTTCAGTAGTGTTTGCTATTAAATTTTTCAGAAGAAGCGATTACAAATGAGGTCTCCACTATATATAGGGAGAAAATCCTCAAAAATAGAAAATAATAAAATATAAAATATCCTGGTCAAAGATGACTCATCTTTGAATTTTAGATATTTTTCAAAATATTTACAAGTAATTACATATTACAAAATTGCATGCATTCTGCACAAAATAGAAATGCATAAGGACAGAAAAAGAGAGAAGGGGGAGATGGAGAGTCAATTCTTGCTGCCGGACTTCTTCAAATGAGCATCGTACATAGCGATTGATGCCTGAATTCCTATGTTGTCTGGCGTAGCTGCATTTTTGGAGACAACTCTCGCTCTAATTAGCACGTCTTTCAATGCTGTGATGGCTTTAGAATGGCCAGTTAACCTAGATTTCAAATTCTCCAAAGTTAACTGAGCATCTAAAATGCTGTCCACTGAAGTCATTGAGAAAGACGCTTCTTCAAAATCCTTCTGGATCATCCCTTTGAAACTTTGAATCATTTCCTCTGCCGGAAGGAACTGATGGTCCTTGGAGGTCAAGTTGCATGGCAGCTCTTCTAACTTGTTAAGCAGGTTCAGGTCACTCTTTTCGCTAGCTTCCTTGAAAGCTTTGAGGTCATCAATTAAGTCCTTGAGTACCTGAATTCTGAAGACCATTGACTCCTTGATCTCAACATAGGAATCTTTGTTGGGGATGACGCCGATAGTTATCAGGGTACTCTTTTTGAGATCCTTCATTTCCTTTCACCTGCTAAGATCTTTCTCTAAGCCGTCAATTTCTCGAGAGATAAGGGAGACAAAGTCGTCTACCTGAGTTTTCAATTTCTTCATTTTACCTGTTCTTTTTGCAACTTCTGACAGTAAAGAGACTCCCTGATTGTGCATCCTCTCAATATATTCCTCCATGACTTTCCCTTCTAAATAGGTCTTTTCGGCTTTCTGAATGACTGGATCATCCACAGAAAAGGCCTCTAGAGTTGTTATTTCAAGGGGAATAGTGAATCTTCTGATTACTATTGTTAACTGCTCAGCCTTGGCTTTGTAAAAATCCTTCATTTCTTTTTCCTTGTCAAACTTTTAGACCATAATGTCCATTGCTGCCTAAAGATCACTCTTTGCCCCTTCGTGAGTAACTTTGCCAAGTTCAACACGAGAGACAGAATAACTGCTCATTTCAAAACCCTCAAGGGCTGCGTCCTGAGGAGGTTTGGCAATTTCTAGAAATTTTTGCCCCTTTTCTTCGACCAACCTAGAGAGGATTTTTGGCCTTTTAGGAGCCTTTGCTTTCGCCGGTATTATCTTACCAAAGTCGAATTCATCTGAGGAGATGGCCATTTTCTTTCTTTTAGGTGTGAAAGCAGACATCCATGGCGGGAGAGAAGTACCTGTTGCAACAATAGTCACCTCTGCCAGTGTCATTGTAGCAGCTTCCATACTACTGGTGGTGACAGTGGTTGTAGTTGGAGTAACCAGTGAAACTGTATCAACTACTGGTTCTAGCTTAGGTGCAGGGCTTGGTGGCAGGTTGAAAGATGGAGATGAAAGACTCAGAATGGACCCGGAAGAGCGGGGAGAACCTGCTGAAGGGCCCTGAGGATCACCAAAAACAACCCTGGAAGGGGAAGCGGCTCCGAAAGATGGAACACTGATTGGAGAGATAGGAGAAGCAGGTACCACGAGAAACTGAGGGGGAGAAAGAGAGGTGCTTTGGGTCGGCTGTGCTTGTCCCAGCGAGATCGGAGACTCAACACTTGGTCATTCTGAAGGTTGATCCTATGTCTCCATGGGTTGAGTTGTCTGTGCCTTGGGGCTCTGTTCTTTAGTTCCTTCAGCTACTACTTCAGGCTCTTGTGCAGGTTTAGGCTTTTTGGAGACAAACACGATTCTAGGTTGCGAGGCTGAGATAGAGAAGGAACGTCTCCTTTGTTTTTTGTTCGGTTCTCTGCCTTCCTCTTCAACTCTGCTTGGTATTCAACCTCTGATCTTGTGACGAATTCTTTCAGGGTGATCCCTTTGGTTGCTAACCAATCATTGGTGTTAGCTAATATTGGTTCAAATCTTTTCCTCAGAGAAGTCAGTTCCTTTTGAGACCAGTTAATTGGAGGGAGAGGGGAATCAGTGACCTTTTCCGCCAGATATCTGCTATTTACGATATTTCCATCGTCAATTAAACATGAAGGGATCTCTGCGAGCTCGAGGTACTCTATTTGTTCAAGTGTGAGACGGTAATAGTCCATTTTCCTTATCTCATCAGCCGTCCTCATGTCTACCCAAATATCTTCAATCATGGGCTCGTGGAACTGGGTTTTCCTTCAGATCGTCTCTCTGACTCCTCTGTAGTCAAATTTCTCCCATCTTTTGAATGGTTTGATGGTAACCATTTGTATTTCTATTTCCATGACCTTGGCTTTAGTTGATGTGGCAACTAAAAATCTGCCAATCTGGACAGGGAACTTGAAACTGGGTCTCTTGAGCTCCACTTGCTTTGTGTGTACGACAGACAGTTGTCGACAAAGCTCCATCAGGACCAACCTGTCTGAAGGGAATTTTGGGAGCATGTAAGGGTATCCTTGGTAAAAACCCACCTGAAGATAGCAAAAGGTAGGAAACTGGAGGAACATGCACCCATAACTATTCACTACCGCCCATGCCTCGTCTGATATTCTCTTCTGCTCCAGCTGAGGGTCGAAGAGACACAAAAATACGATGAAGAATGCATCATTTACTCACCTAAAATGATGTATTGACCCTTGAAGCATCAGCTGTGGATAGTATGAGTAAACCGGGGTGGTCCTTCTATCCCCCTCTGTTGTCAAACCTGGGAAAGATCGCATGGCAGCAGCTATATAGACCAGGTACGAGGTCATGTAGAATTTGAAAGAGGTCTGTACCCTGGTCAGTTGCTCATGGATAGCATTGCTGATATGTTCCCCCCAAAAGATGGTTTTTTTGCCTTGAAGGATGATCTTAATGAAAGGATACATCCATTCATGAAATTTTGAAGAGGACAGGAGGCCCCGTACTCTGCTGAGGAGGGTGATTAAGTCGCCAACCTCCTCGATGAAATCTCTTCTGGGGAAGCTTTTCGGCCATCTAGATAGACTAGTCCTCGGGGTTTTGAGCCATTTATAGTTCATGACCTTCTTTGCCCTTTCGGGCTCTTTGTCGTACTCCTTCTGTGCGTCTTCGAAATCGATTTGGGTCACTTCGGTGGCCGGAGGACACAAGAAAGCTTTGTCGATAAAATCAGGGTCCAACTGAATTATCATGCTGCCATTGGCGTCTGAGACCGATCTGGTCTCTTTGTTGTAAAAGTGCGTGTACTGGAGGACAAACTCTACATGATGCACTGCTACTAGAAAGGTGGCCACCAGGTGGATGTTGCTCTCAATAATTTTTTTTATCCCAGTGCTGGGATTGGTTGCCTTAGTTCACCCCAGGAATTCGGCCATGTCCACATGGCCGATCTCTGTATCTCGAATGTCATCAACATTCGAGGTGACTGATGTGAGCGGGAAGACGCCCTGGTATTTGTATTTCATTGTCTTCACCTTCGAGGGAGATGCTTTCGTCATAGGGGACGATATTGATTGGATGGGAGCAGGTGTACAGGAGCTCACTGAAGGTGTTGCTGCCATTGATAAAAAGAGAGTGAGCGAGAGAGGGAGAGTGCAATTTAAGTGACATGGTTACTCAAGGTCACTTAAATAGGCCAGGTCAAGCAAAGGGGTAGAAAATGAGGAAGAAAAAGCACAAAAGGGACAACTCAGAAGAAAATCTGAGAGTTAGCTGAAAAAAGGAAGAAAAATGTAGGGGCAATAAAAATCACCGCTCTTGCATAAATTGGACGAAAATGTAAGGGCGGCGAAAATCACCGCCCTTGAAGGAAGGATGCAAGGGCGGCAAAAATCACCGCCCTTGCGGGAAGGATGCAAGGGCGGTGAATTTTGCCGCCCTTGCAGGAGTTCACAAAGTGCAAAGGCGGTAATTTTTGCCACCTTTGCACAAGGGTTGCAAAAACCAGAGGCAGTAAAAATCACTGCCACTGCGTTGGGCAAGGAAGGATTTGTGGAAGGGCGGCATATTTTGCCGCCTTTGCACGGGGGTTAGCAAAGATGTGGGCAGCAAAAAATGCCATCCGTATGAGGCCGCGATGGAAAAAACTGTGGGCAGGAGGAGGGAAAAGGAAAACTAACTAAAAACTAAACTAGAAAAGAAGAACAAAAAGAAAAAAAATTGAAAAACAAACCCTACCTAGAAAATGTGCGTGCCACAAAGTCGGATCTGTGAGCTAATGCATCGAAATGTCACTTGGGGCACTCAAGTGCAAGAGGTAGGAGGAGGAGAGGAAGCAGTGAGAGGAAAGAGGCTCAAATCAGAATATATAGGGTGAAAAACTCACCCCAACAACCCACCTCATGCGGCCATAAATGCCTTGCACAGAAATTGAGACATGCAAGGACAGCGAAAATTGCCACCCTTACATGTAGTCGGTCTCTTTTGCAGGGGCGGTGAAATTCACTGCCTTTGCACAAAAAATGCAGGGGCGATGAAATTCGCCGCCCTTGCACAAAAAATGCAGGGGCGGCGAAAATCGCTGCCCTTGCAAGAAAAAACAAAAAGAGACCAAATCTGGAAGGAGGAAAAAAAGGAAAAGGGGAAGGGAAAAATTGGCCTTGACGGGATAGTAACCACTCCCCGATCCGACCAAGATGAAAACGAATTAAAGAATTCGTATCGAAAAATGAACTTAGAGAGACAAAAGACGAAATAGACAAGTTTCGTAGGGGGTTGCTTCCAAAATGAGCTAAACTAATTTTGGAAACAACAGCTGGCTCCTATTGGGGAACTTTTGTTTAATCAAAATGATTAGCAGAAGCAGAATCCAGTCTCTAAGTGCCTTCATCCAAGCCATTGGGTTACGGAGTCGAGCGAGAAACGAGAAAGAGAAATAGACAAAACATAAGAACTGTACATATGTTACAAATGGACTCATCCGAGCTTCAAGGGTTGAAAAGCTTTAGATGCTGCCCATTGTGAGGTAGTGTAAATGGTGTTCCATCTTCATACTCCAGCAAAAAGCTGGCCTCACCACAGAGCTGCCGAATGGTGAACGGACCCCTCCACAGGGAGTCGAATTTACCGTGCATCCCTTTTGGTTCACGTCGCTTGTCCCATAACAAGACTTGATCTCCGATTTGGAACTCACGCGCTTTATCCTTTTTATCAAAAAGTGCTTTCACCCGGTCCTGATGTTCCTTGATCCGATCTACCACCATAACTCGTTGTTCGTTCAGCTCAGTCAAACACATGATCCGCTTGTCAACTGAGCTTTCGAAGGTTGAGTCTTCGATCGCTCTGGTTAATCTGAGTGCTGGTAGTTCAAGGGTGATGGGAATTTTTGCATTTTGTCCATATAAGAGTTGGAAAGGTGAAATACCTATAGTTCTTTTGGGTGTTATCCTGTCGGCCCATAAAGCATCATACAAAGCTTTGTGCCATTTTCTCTGATTATCGTCCACCAACTTCCTGATAATGGTGACCAGGTTTCTTTTGCTCGATTCTGCTTGTCCATTTCCTTGAGGGAAATAATCTAAGGTGTGAGACAAGGTAATCCCATAATGGAAACAAAATTGAGTGATTTCATGCAACAAAAAATAAGCCGCATTATCCGTCACAATTTTTAGTGGAACCCCAAACCTGGAGATGATATTTTCTTTGAAGAAGCTACATAATACTTCAGATGTAGCATGTTTGGTTGGTATGGCCTCCACCCATTTAGTAAAATAATCCGTCGTGGTGAGGACATAATCATGTCCGGCACTTGAAGATGGGTTAACTGCACCAATGAAATCAACACCCCATTACTGAAATGGTTCTTCGATCACAACTGGCTTGAGGGGCAAAGCAGGCAGCTTAGGTTTTCCAACGAATTGCTGACACAGCTCACACTTACGCACCCATTTATAAGCATCTTGAAAAGCGTGGGCCAATAGTACCTTGCTCGTAGAATCTTGTGTGCCATCACCGGTGCGGAGAAATGTCCTCCACAGGCCAAATTGTGGAAAGATTCTAAAAGTCTTTCTTGTTGAGTTTTGTCAACACAACGAAGAAATGCCCCGTCCAGGTTTCTCTTATAAAGACCATTGTCCCACAGAACATAACTAACTGCTTTCAATTTAACATTCTATTTTTCTTTAAAATAAAGATGAGAAGGACACTCACCATATGTTAAGAAATTATCAATGTTAGAATACCACTCATCAATAGTGGCGACAAAAAAAATTACGGGCCCGCTTTTGACATCTTGTTCTTCGCTTTTTAATTCATTTGGAATGTTGTTGGCGATCAATTGGCAGAGACCCCTTCCTTGTACGAGCTTAGTTGGTTTGATGTCCAAATTGAATTCTTGAGTTTTGGCAATCTAGTTACCTCTCTTTGTACCGAACTCTTGCTGAGTCAAAATAGATTTTATTGTTGTATCTTGCACGAGAACTTCGGTGTGAGAATTCAGGATATAAAACCTGAAATGCTTGACAGCCTTGACCATGGCGTATGCATGTTTCTCCATAAGGGAATATTTCAATTCATGATTTTTGAGTGGGCAACTCATGAATGAAATCAGAGATTCTACATTTTCTGAATTGGGCTAAACCAAAATAGCTGATAGTGTATGCTCAGAGGCATAACTATATATCTTGAAACTTTTAGTATAGTCTGGACAGACCAAGACTGGTGCCCGAGCAATTGCTTCTTTAATTTTTTTGAACGTTGCTTTGCCTTCGGCAGTCCACCTAAATGTGGCATTGCTCTTCATCATGTTGATAATGTGAGGGGTTTTCTCGGCAAATTCCAGAACAAATCTCCTAAGAAAATTCACTTTTTCAAAGAAAGAATGAACTGCGGTCTTGTTGGTAGGCAGAGTAAGTTCCTAGATGGAGCTAACTCTTTCTGAATCAATTTTGATGCCTTCTTGGGACACTATGTGTCCGAGAAGTTTCCCTTTAGTTACTCCGAAGATGGATTTCTTTGGGTTTAACGAGATGCCGTTTTGACGGCAGTGCTCCAGTACCTTTTGCAAATGGTGAACATGCTCGGAACGCTGTTTTGAAAATACCGTCAGATCGTCTAGGTATACTACAATGAATTTTCCCATTACATCTTTGAAAGCGAGATCCATAGCCCTTTGAAAAGTGGCGCCTGTGTTTATTAGACCGAACGGCATCCTGCGGTAAGTGAAAGTGCCCCAGGGGGTGGTGAACGATGTCTTGTGTTGATCTGCTTTCCCGACCTCAACTTGATTATAACCCAAAAAACTGTCAAGCATTGATAACATTTCTGAACCTGTTACCATCTGTAAGACTTGATCCATAATGAGAAGGGGGTAGTTATCTTTTAAGGACAACTGATTCAAGTTCCTGAAATCTACACAGATTTGAATCTCATCATTTTTCTTTCTGACAGGTACTATGTTAGCAACCCATGTTGAGTGATGGATCGGAAAAATTATCCGAGCATCTAGCATCTTTTATATCTCAGCTAAAATAGTACCTGAGATTTTTGGATTATATTGCCTGGATTTCTGTTTGTAAGGCACAGAGTTGGCTTTGAGGGGGATGTCATGATGGATGTCATGTGGCCTAAGAGACTTCAAGTCATCATAAGAATAGGCCAACACATCCCTATATTGACGGAGTAAACTAGCAAGTTCAAATCTTTTTTTGGAAGTACAGCATTTCCCAATGTTTACCATCTTAGGATCGTGCTTGGTTCCCAAGTTGACTTGATCAAAATCTTGAGAAGAATTTGAATCTGTTCGTTATTGTTTGACGAAACTATCATGGTCATCAAACAGCTTCTCTAGGGAAACCAAACCTTTGGGAATTTTATTCCCCTTGAGCTGTAGAAAATCTTCACCTGTATTGGCCTGGGTTTCAGGGGTCAGCCCACACTCTCGGGGCTCGCTACCTTCAAAACACAGTTGTTTGAAAGCATCCTTTTGCTCCAAGAAGGTGATGATTTGATCATCATTGTTAAACACTTGCCAGTGGTCAACATTGTCTGGTACACTTGGTCAAAAAACCAGCTCGATAGTATACTTATCTCCCTTAAAATCTGGGTGGGGAATCAGGAGGGTGGCAGAGACAGCCAATGCATCTACTCGATCATTGAATTCCCTCAAAACGACAGAGATATTAAAGGCATCAAAATTTTTGATCTGATCCCATACCAGATTACGGTAATGGCGTAACCTCTCATTTTTGGTCTGATAGAGGTTCCTTATCTGACAGACTATCAACTCAGCGTCTCCTTTAGCATGGAGTTTCCTAACACCCTTTTCTTTGGCAGCCTGTAGTCCAAGCAACAGGGATTCATATTCGGCCGTGTTGTTAGTATTGTTGAATTGCAATTTGTAGGAAAAAGGAGTAATTTCTCCCTGAGGGGATATCAACACAACTCCTGCTCCTGATCCAGTAGAAGAGCAACTGCCGTTGAACTCCAAAGTCCATAGCTCATCAGGTATTGCTTTTTCAATAAAAACTTTTTTGTTTTGGGGAAAGGGTTGATTTATGTGTTCATTTTGCTTGGGTATTTCACCCTTCGTGTCAGCTGAAACCAAAACCAAATCATCACCCATAGGAGTTTCATTTAATGCACCGTGGATCTCATCTGTGGATAAGAAATAAGTGCCCATGCCTGATGACTCAAATAAAATCTGAGCTTCAGGTGCTGCAGAACGGGTAACTACATACCTGGCTTCTTTTTCAGGAAGCAATTTTTTCATAATGCCTTGAACTGGAATCCTTGCTTCTGATAGGTCCATGCTTAACTCACCCCCAATATCCTTACATAAATTCCACCCAAGCAGGATGCCGTAAGATGCTGGAACATCGGCTACTAGAACCGTCATTTTTATTCGCTTTTCCAGAAAAGCCGTAAAACTGTATTCGACATCTTTTATTTGGACAAGGAGGGGAACCTATTTGTTTTCCATGGAAAAACACCTCCCAAAAGTTTTGGTCAAAGTTAGGCCAAGAGAATCTACCACCATGGCAGGCATAACATTATCTGAAGCCCCGGAGTCTATAATACAATTACTTAGTTTGTAACCATTTATAAGCAGGAAAACATAGAAAGGTTCTATTTTTTTGGGAGCGATAGGAGGAGTCACAACCAGATTATTTTGGGCTGGTTGGTCTTTGGGGAGATCAAGAACAGCTTTCAAAGAATTTTGTCCTACAGGGGTAGCTTTATTCTTAACATATTCGGCTAACCTATCGAACTGTTCTAGGTTAGATCTCAAATACTCAACTTCTATCATCTGAATCTTAGTCTTTCTAGCATGCTCAATTATATCAAATGATTGAAAAGAAGTTGCGATAGAAGAAGAGATTACATCATCAGAGGCTTTGACAGTTACCCCACTGGCTTGAGTAGCAGAAGAGGGGGATATCGGGTGATTGGGAGTACTTACTTTTTTATGAGTTACCTGATCTTTTGATTGTGGGGGTAATGGAGTCCTGTGTCTGGCTATAGAAACTGCTTGACGGGGCTCTCCATCTGGTGTCTTTCCTTTGTTAGTTTTTGAAGTCGACTGATTTTGAGATTCGGTAAAAATAGCATAAGTTCCCTCTGAATCTTCTCCTTTATCCCCGGCTTCATCTTGATAATCCAAGAAACCAATATTGGAGTCGCCAGCTAGTTCCTCATCCTGTTCATCAAAGAGGTTAGTATCTTCTTGTTGGTCTAGCTGTGGTTGAAAGGAGTTATCATGCTCTGCCTCTAGGTATCTGACTGCTGAATTGGCAGGCGCTGCTTCGATGGCTAATCTTCTTAAAGGGGGAGGTAGATGGTTTGATTGTCCTTGGGTCCGGACAGCATTACCTTGATATTGCTGATTCTGGAATGTCCTCCTGGGTGCATCTCGATAGGTAGGAGCGGACGTCCCTTGGGCAATTTGCCTTTTCAAAGCTATCAGTTCATTTGTTAATTTTTGCACCATAGGATTTGTAGTGCCCGTAGAAGAGCTTTCTACCGATGAAGGGAATTTATTTTTACTAGACTCTTTCCTGATCTTGCCTGCCAGGATAAGATCATCTTCAATCTCGGTAGCCAAACCTTGAGCCAAGGTTAGGTCCATAGGGCCAGCTCGCCTTAACAAGAAACTTACTTTAGGAAGTTGCGAGTTGATGAAAAAGCACTTGAGATTTTCCCGTGTGGGCTGGGCCACGGTTGGAATTCGATTTCTCAATTTGATGAATTTGGCTATGAAATCCCTCATGGGCTCCTGGGATTCTTTCTTTAATTGTGTCAGCTGAGCTAACAAAGCATGTGCATCTTCAGCGGGCTTAAATCTAGCTTCAAATATGGACTTTAGCGTATCCCAGCTTGTCACTAACCCAGCCTGTAGGTGATAAAACCAATCCGCGGCAGCTCCTTGTAAAGTTTCCACAAAGAGTCTTACTGTCACATATTCAAATTCGACCCCAATTACGCCACATGCTATGGAAAAAGCAGCAATATGCTCGTCGGGATGAACCTTTCCATCACCAAAAAACTTAGGAAAATTTTTTCTAGAACTACGAGGTAGTTCATGCCGGGGTGGGGTCAAGTTAAGGGGGCCGAAGGAGTTACCCCATGGGCCTTGAGCCATTATGATAAGAGGATTAAAAGGTGGGATAACAAACCTTGACAGAGTGTTTACAGGTAGGCAGCAATTAACAGCGGGAAAAGGAGTTCTTCCTCGTGTTGGTGACCTGACAAGGCTAGAAGGAAAACTCCTAGACCGTCGAAGAGAAGCTGATGGAGGAAACAGATCAAAATTACTCTGTTGTGCTAATTCAAACACATGGTCTACAACACCCTTAGATCTCTGACTTCTAGTGTAACGTGGGGTTGCCAGATTTTTAAAACAAAAATGGAACCAAAACTACTTCAAGTTGAAGCTTGAGGCTTCAAAATGCGCATTCTTCCCAGCAGCTCTGGTTTTGCAGACCAAATAATATAATGGAGGTAGCTGGTAAGGCTATAATGATAATGGGTAAGACATGAAATAGAGTCGCCAGACTATGTAATGGATAAGGGTAGGGACTGCTTCAACCTGAAACTTGAGGTTTCAAACTGCACATCTGAATCCCCAGCGGAGTCGCCAAAAACTGTTGGGTGAATATTTTGTCATCGACTGACTGATGACAAAATGGGTATATCAGCCACAGCATAAGGGAGATTTACACCACGAGGAGTGTGGCTTTACCAGACCTAGATGAGGTAAATCTCTCCTCTCATCAAGGGGAGGTTCCCTATTAATACTTACGTGCCGGATGTATAATTAAGCAGAAAATATATACACGGGGGTGGTATAACAACATCTACTTCTCTTTTTTCAGAAGTAATGTATAAAGAACAAAAGGGGGAAAATCCTGGTCTAACGCTAACAACGTTCCTCTTCTTTCAGGAATGGTGTCAAACGAAGAGCAAGAGATCACCTGAAGAAACAAAGTCACAAGAACGCTCACACAAGCGCAAAGTCTTCCATAGCTTCCCCACGGATCCAGAACAAGTATAACCGTAGAGTAAAGTGAAACACAAAGTCTTCACCTGAAACTACAAAAGATAATTGAATCTCAAAGACAAAAGTAGCACAAAGTCTATCTTCTATCCTCTAGAAATGCCTTTAGATAATATAAACACGCCCACTACTTACAAGATCAAATAAACAAGATATTTCTAGGAAAAGACATAAGAACTATTTCCTAAATCACACAGATAATCTCAACACAAAGTCTGAAACAAACCTGCTTCTCATTTATTTCATCAAAATATGATTTACAAATTTGAGCACAAAGTCTCAAAAGTTGTTTCAATTTCAGTAGTGTTTGCTATTAAATTTTCTAAAAGAAGCGATTACAAATGAGGTCTCCACTATATATAGGGAAAAAATCCTCAAAAACAGAAAATAATAAAATATAAAATATCCTGGTCAAAGATGACTCATCTTTGAATTTTAGATATTTTTCAAAATATTTACAAGTAATTACATATTACAAAATTGCATGCATTCTGCACAAAACAGAAATGCATAAGGATAGAAAAAGAGAGAAGGGGGAGATGGAGAGTCAATTCTTGCTGCCGGACTTCTTCAGATGAGCATCGTACATAGCGATTGATGCCTGAATTCCTATGTTGTCTGGCATAGCTGCATTTTTGGAGATAACTCTCGCTCTGATCAGTGCGTCTTTCAATGTTGTGATAGCTTTAGAATGGCCAGTTAACCTGGATTTCAAATTCTCCAAAGTTAACTGAGCATCTAAAATGCTATCCACTGAAGTCATTGAGAAAGACGCTTCTTCAAAATCCTTCTGGATCATCCCTTTGAAACTTTGAATCATTTCCTCTGCCGGAAGGAACTGATGGTCCTTGGAGGTCAAGTTGCATGGCAGCTCTTCTAACTTGTTAAGCAGGTTCAGGTCACTCTTTTCGCTAGCTTCCTTGAAAGCTTTGAGGTCATCAATTAAGTCCTTGAGTACCTGAATTCTGAAGACCATTGACTCCTTGATCTCAACATAGGAATCTTTGTTGGGGATGACGTCGATAGTTATCAGGGTACTCTTTTTGAGATCCTTCATTTCCTTCCACCTGCTAAGATCTTTCTCTAAGCCATCAATTTCCTGAGAGATAAGGGAGACAAAGTCATCTACCTGAGTTTTCAATTTCTTCATTTTACCTGTTCTTTCTGCAACTTCTGACAGTAAAGAGACTCCCTGATTGTGCATCCTCTCAATATATTCCTCCATGACTTTCCCTTTTAAATAGGTCTTTTTGACTTTCTGAATGACTGGATCATCCACAGAAAAGGCCTCTGGAGTCACTATTTTAGGGGGAATAGTGAATTTTCTGATTACTGATGTTAACTGCTCAGCCTTGGCTTTGTAAAAATCCTTCATTTCTTTTTCCTTGTCAAACTTTTGGACCATAATGTCCATTGCTGCCTAAAGATCACTCTTTGCCCCTTCGTGAGTAACTTTGCCAAGTTCAACACGAGAGAGAGAATAACTGCTCATTTCAAAACCCTCAAGGGCTGCGTCCTGAGGAGGTTTGGCAATTTCTAGAAATTTTTGCCCCTTTTCTTCGACCAACCTGGAGAGGATTTTTGGTCTTTTAGGAGCCTTTGCTTTCGCCGGTATTATCTTACCAAAGTCAAATTCATCTGGGGAGATGGTCATTTTCTTTCTTTTAGGTGTGAAAGCAGACATCCATGGCGGGAGAGAAGTATTTGTTGCAACAATAGTCGCCTCTGCCGGTGTCATTGTAGCAGCTTTCATACTACTGGTGGTGACAGTGGTTATAGTTGGAGTAACCGGTGAAATCGTATCAACTACTGGTTCCGGCTCAGGTGCAGGGCTTGGTGGCAGGTTGAAAGACGGAGATGAAAGACTCGAAATGGACCCAAAAGAGCGGGGAGAACCTGCTGAAGGGCCCTAAAGATCACCAAAAACAACCCTGGAAGGGGAAGTAGCTTCAAAAGATGGAACACTGATTGGAGAGATAGGAGAAGTAGGTACCACAGGAGACTGAGGGGGAGAAAGAGAGGCGCTCTGGGTCGGCTGTGCTTGTCCCAGCGAGATCGGAGACTCAACACTTGGTCATTCTGAAGGTTGATCCTGTGTCTCCATGGGTTGAGCTGTCTGTGCCTCGGGGCTCTATTCTTTAGTTCCTTCAGCTGCTGCTTCAGGCTCTTGTGCAGGTTTAGGCTTTTTGGAGACAAAAATGATTCTAAGTTGCGACGCTGAGATGGAGAAGGAACGTCTACTTTGTTCTTTGTTCGGTTCTCTGCCTTCCTCTTCAACTCTGCTTGGTATTCAGCCTCTGATCCTGTGACAAATTCTTTCAGGGTGATCCCTTTGGCTGCTAACCAATCATTGGTGTTAGCCAATATTGGTTTGAATCTTTTCCTCAGAGAAGTCAGTTCCTTCTGAGACCAGTTAATTAGAGGGAGAGGGGAATCAGCTACCTTTTCCGCCAGATATCTATTGTTTACGATATTCCCATCATCAATTAAATTTGAAGGGATCTCTGCGAGCCCGAGGTACTCTATTTGTTCAAGTGTGAGACGGCAATAGTCCATTTTCCTTATTTCATCAGCCATCCTCATGTCTACCCAGATATCTTCAATCATGGGCTCGTAGAACTGGGTTTTCCTTCGGATCATCTCTTTGACTCCTCTATAGTCAAATTTCTCCCGTATTTTGAATGGTTTGATGGTAACCATTTGTATTTCTATTTCCATGACCTTGGCTTTAGTTGATGTGGCAACTGAAAATCTGCCAATCTGGACAGGGAACTTGAAACTGAGTCTCTTGAGCTCCACTTGCTTTGTGTGTATGACAGACAGTTGTCGGCAAAGCTCCATCAGGACCAACCTGTCCGAAGAGAATTTTGGGAGGATGTAAGGGTATTCTTGGTAAAAACCCACCCAAAGATAGCAAAAGGTAGGAAACTAGAGGAACATGCACCCATAACTATTCACTACCACCCATGCCTCATCTGATATTCTCTTCTGCTCCAGCTGAGGGTCGAAGAGACACAAAAATATGGCAAAGAATGCATCATTTACTCACCTAAAATGACGTGTTGACCCTTGAAGCGTTAGCTATGGATAGTACGAGTAGACCGGGGTGGTCCTTTTATCCCCCTCTATTGTCAAACCTGGGAAAGATCGCATGGCAGCAGCAATATAGACCAGGTACGAGGTCATGTAGAATTTGAAAGAGGTCTGTACCCTGGTCAGTTGCTCATGGATAACATTGCTGATCTGTTCCCCCCAAAAGCTGGTTTGTTTGCCTTGAAGGATGATTTTAATGAAAGGATACATCCATTCATGAAATTGTGAAGAAGACGAGAGGCCCCGTACTCTGCTGAGGAGGGTGATTAAGTCACCAACCTCCTCGACAAAATCGCTTCTGGGGAAGCTTTTCGGCCATCTAGATAGACTGGTCCTTGGGGTTTTGAGCCATTTATAGTTCATGACCTTCTTTGCCCTTTCGGGGTCTTTGTCGTACTCCTTGTGTGCGTCTTCAAAATCGATTTGGGTCACTTCGGTGGCCGGAGGACACAAGAAAGCTTTGTCGATAAAATCAGGGTCCAACCGAATTATCATGTTGCCATTGGCATCTGAGACAGATCTGGTCTCTTTGTTGTAAAAGTGTGTGCACTAAAGGACAAACTCTGCATGATGCGCTGCTACTGGAAAGGCAGCCACCAGGTGGATGTTGCTCTCAATAATTCTTTTTATCCCAGTGCTGAGATTGGTTGCCTTAGTTCGCCCCAGGAATTCGGCCATGTCCACGTGGCCAATCTCTGTATCTCGAATGTCATCAACATTCGAGGTGACTGATGTGAGCAGGAAGATGCCCTGGTATTTGTATTTCATTGTCTTCGCCTTTGAGGGAGATGCTTCCGTCATAGGGGACGATCTTGATTGGACGGGAGCAGGTGTACAGGAGCTCGCTGAAGGTGATGCTACCATTGATAAAAAGAGAGTGAGCGAGAGAGGGAGAGCACAATTTAAGTGACATGGGTTACTGAAGGTCACTTAAATAGGCCAGGTCAAGCAAAGGGGCAGAAAATGAGGAAGAAAAAGTGTGAAAGGGACAACTCGAAAGAAAATTTGGGAGTTAGCTGAAAAAAGGAAGAAAAATACAGGGGCGGCGAAAATCGCCGCCCTTGCATAAATTGGACGAAAATGTAAGGGCAGTGAAAATCGCCACCCTTGTAGGAAGGATGCAAGGGCAATGAAAATCACCGCCCTTGCGGGAAGGATGCAAGGGCGGTGATTTTTGCCACCTCTGCATAAGGGTTGTAAAAACCAGAGGCGGCAAAAATCACCGCCACTGCGTTGGGCAAGAGAGGATTTGTGGAAGGGCGGCGTATTTCACCGCCTTTGCACGGGGGTTAGCAAAGATGTGGGCGGCAAAAAATGCTGTCCGTATGAGGTCGCGGTGGAAAAAATTGCGGGCAGGGGGAGGAAAAAGGAAAACTAACTAAAAACTAAACTAGAAAAGAAGAACAAAAAGAAAAAAATCCAAAAAACAAACCCTACCTGGAAAATGCGCGTGCCACGAAGTCGGATCCGCGAGCTGATGCATCGAAATGTCACTTGGGGCGCTCAGGTGCAAGAGGTAGGAGGAGGAGAGGAAGCAGTGAGAGGAAAGAGGCTCAAATCGGAATATATAGGGTGAAAAACTCACCCCAACAACCCACCGCACGCAGCCATAAATGCCTTGCATGGAAATCGAGACATGCAAGGGCGGCGAAAATTGCCGCCCTTACATGTAATCGGTCTCTTTTGCAGGGGCGGTGAAATTCGCCGCCCTTGCACAAAAAATGCAGGGGTGGCAAAATTCACCGCCCTTGCACAAAAAATGCAGGGGCGGCGAAAATCGCCGCCCTTGCAGGAAAAAAACAAAAAGAGACCAACTCTGGAAGGAGGAGAAAAAGGAAAAGGGGAAGGGAAAAATTGGCCTTGACGGGATAGTAACCACTCCCCGATCCGACCAAGACGAAAATGAATTAAAGAATTTGTATCAAAAAATGAACTTAGAGAGACAAAAGACGAAACGGACAAGTTTCGTAGGGGGTTGCTTCCAAAGTGAGCTAAGCTGATTTTGGAAACAACACAACTAAGTTTTGGTAGAATCTTATCTCGTAGTGGCAGCTCAATAGAAGGAAGAGCACTATTCATTAAAAATATGTCATCACAAGAAATAAAAGTAGGAAGAGAGATTAAAATAGTCTCCATAGAGATAATAAGAAAAGGAGGAGGAGAATTGATATAAATCTCAGTAGTATCTTTGAAAAGAGACTAAAGAATGTTATAAATAGTGTAGGGACATTTTGTATACTCCACATGGCAATGAATATCAATGTAAACATGTAACAGTAAGCGACTAAGAACCTTGTCACATGAGTAAGCCCACTTATTATACTAAATAAGATCAGTAGGAGTAGGAATCTATCCATATAGGAATAGAATATGATTTTTATATGATAAATCATTCCATGTAAGCATGCCAATAAGTATGGTTGGTTTTTCCAAGAAGAATCACTAGTGTAGAATCAACTTTCCTCCACATGTATCTCTCAAGTGAAGTTGACATGATTGAGAAAAGAGACACCAAAAAAATGAAATGAGAAAAAAATTCATAATACAACTGATAATGACCTCCCTAAGAGCAATGCACACTCAATGTGAGGATGTCAAACTCAGTTAAATATGATTCCATAAGTTAGCAATCAAGTACATAAAGTGGAACAAGCAAAGAGAGAAGGAGAAGAAATTTAGGTTTGTTTGTGAGGGGGTTTGGCCTCCTTCCAAAATATACCTCACCCTCCATCTTTGACAAGTGGAAAAATAGGTATATGACCATGTAAATAAAAAAATATCCTTTTACCAATATCTCAATGATATTGTCCCCAATATATTATTTTTATATAAAAAATTAAAAACATATCTTGCCCCTGCCTACCAATATCTTCACTTCCATAAGAAATTAAAAAATCTCCCTACCATTTACATCCGTTATGGAAAAAAAAAACATATTATTATCCCACATTAATAATAAAAATTGTCAAAAGTACAGGGTTTTTAAAGAATCTCCAAACCTTTTGTAAGGTCAATAGTCTTTACCAAACTAGTGGATTTTGAGGAAGTGGTTTTTAAAAACCATGAATATGTGATTATAGCATTTTTTTTCATAAGGTAGTATGTATGGCACGACTAAAAAAGGAGAAAAAAATTAATCTTAGAGAGTGAGAATTGAATACATGCAACTAAATAATGTCAAGGAAAAACCATGTATAGCATATGAATCCACATTTCATCCTTAATGCGTAGTCTATGTGCTAGCAAAGTAAAATTCATTATCAATGCAAAATCAATGATTTTATGTCCAAATCATGACAATTATGAGTATATAGGTAATGTACAACCAAAGAATTAACTATGAATAGATTAGAATAGAAAGAACCAAATGTAGATTTTTAGATGCTAGTTGACACTAAAATGTAGTACATCTAGATTAAAAAAGGTTCCTCCATAATTCAAGGTCAATGATGGTTTACTTAAATTGATAGGAAAAAATAGAGATGAATTCTAGGCTCCAATAAGAATGCATATTTTAATGGTAGTGGCGAGCAAAGATCTAAGTGGCAGTATCAAGGAGGAATTCCAATAGGTTGTGTGATAATGGTGAGTCTATGTGATGGAACCATGTTTATTTACACAAAAAATAATAAGGACAAACTACATGAAAACTGATTCATGAACAAAACCCAAATGTTTCTACATATATAAAAATAGAGCATATACCAAAGACCAAAAATATCCAGTAATGGATGTGAACAATCCTTACAAATTAAAAACTCATGATTTCATAATAAACTCAAACAACATAAAAACTAGACATTTGGTTTACTAGACCTAGTGATTTGATACCATATCAAAGACTCTGATAATATTGAAGTTGGAACAATGAATGTACTAAATATTTAACAAATCAATAATAATAAATGAGCAAGCAACTATGAGATAGAAATTGATGAGTGAAAAAACAATGTAAATCCTCCATGTATTCAACTTTACAATAGGTGTACAAATAGGAGAGATGAAAAATAACCACCCCTAGAATAGTAGTAAAAGAGCCTAAAATAGGCATGTAACTCCCATACCTAGAATAGTTATTCAAAGAGTAACTCCTACTAATTAGTTAATAATGATAGTTAAGTCTAACTCCCTATGATAAATGACACCTAAGTAAGTTAAACCACATGTGTAGGAATAATCTGAATAAACAAAAAATAATGTCCTACACTAACATTAGATTTCTAATCATAACAATCTAACTTCCCCATCCTCTTTGAATGACTCTTTAACTTCATTTATCTCTTAAATCAATAAAGATTCATTAGTTTTTAGTTTCCTTATCTTTCTCTTGGCGTCATTGACATCTATCTAAGATATCCATTTTGTAATCTTATTTGGAGATCCCTATATGCGTACTCTAGAGCTGATTATGTAAAAATATTTGAGAGCTAGGGAACTCATACACCATTTTTATATGGGACTCTAGAGCTAATTGAGTTTATAATATTTTTCAAACAACTTCTCCATGTCAAAAAATAATCATAACTATGAAAACACATGACTACCATAGTTTTTTGGGTGATGCAACATTTCCCTTCACCTTGGATGCTCTTACATCAGACACCAAGGGTAATGAAAATTTTGATGGGATCTTGTTCATGAACCCACTATGATCTCATATATCATTTTTCCATGCTTTGAAACTTATTATGCATTCATCCAAGTTGCATCTTCAATTGTTTTATCTTTCCACTTGAATAAGTACTCATTGCCTCTTATCTAATTACCAATTTGTATATCCAAAATGGATTCCATATTATCATTTTCCTTTTGTGGCAGTTATTCCTTCCAATCAATGGATGAAAAAATCATTATTTCTCCTCCCTCACTTTTTTGTTCCACCACCTATAGATATAAATCAGCTACATTAAAGATAGGTGAAATACTTATTCCATCTAGCAACTCAATCTCATAAGCATTGGCTAATAACTTACTCAATAACTTATAAGGTCCAATTTTATTCTATTTGAGTTTGTTATAATCACCTTTCATAAACCTCTCCTTGTGAAAATGTGCCAACACCAAGTCCCCAACCTCAAAATTGAGTTATCTTCTCTTTTGATCAGTGTTGCTTGTATTTTCTAACACTCTATCAACCTTATTTTTGCTTCAAATTCACATCATGCATATCTTGTGCATAATCTTCACCTTATACTAATATCAATTGTAATTTTTAGTTAACACACACCTCCATAGTTACTCCCATACATAATTTGAAAAGGAATCATATCTATACTTTGATTAATTGAATATTTGTATCTAAATTCATCTTGTGCTAAAATTAAATCCTACTATTTGGGTTTGTCACCAACAAAACATCTTAACAAATTATAAACATTTTGATTCATGACCTTTGTTTTCATATTTTTTAGGATGATAGGATAAAATAAAGTCCAATATTATGCCCAACTTATGCCATATCATCCTCAAAAATGCCCAACAAACTTTGTATCCCTATTTGATAGAATACTTCTTGGTATCCCATGCAATCTCACCACTTATTTGAAGAAAAAATTAAAAATATTAGTGGTATCACTAGTATTCATGCATGATATAAATTTAGACATATTATAAAATATATCAACAACAACAAAAATGGATTAATTACCTCATTATGTTCTTGTTATCCCAAGAACAAAATCCATGCTCAATGCATCCCATAGTCTATCCAGAATTAGCAATGGCTAATATAATCTAGTATTTTGAATTTTTCCCTTAGCATTACACTTAGTTGTGCCAAATTATTATCATTCAAAAATTACCATCAAGGCCCCTTTTGTGTTTTTATTTCACTAGGTTCTCTCTCATGGAACCTTGAGGTATGCACAACCTCCTTCCTTTAAACAATAACCCATCTTATATCAATACTCTAGTCATGGATTTTTGTTTGTATTTTTTGGATTAATTCATGTTGTCCATGCATATTGTAAATTAAATTATTATTTATATAAATCTTACATTGATTCAAACCTAAGGGCATCTACCTTGAACTCATTCACAACAAGATATCGCATTTAAGGCATCTGTAACTTTATTAAACATCCCACTTCTATGTTTCAAAACAAAAGAATAGTTTTAAATAAACTTAACCCATTTCATATGTCTTTGATTAATTATACATTGATTTTTTATGAATTTTAAGGATTTATTATCCATATACAAAACATATTTTTTTGGAAATAACTATTTTTGCCACTTATTGAGAGCTTTTACCATTACGTAAACTTCTTGGTCATAGATCAAATACTTTATTTTTGCTTTATTAAAATTCTCACTAAAATAAGTGTTGTCACAAAATATTTCACCCTATAAGAGGGTGTTCAATCCTCCTCTATATTTGGGTAACATGGGAATACTTCTAGGTACATGGATTTGTCTATAGGCAAAAGCAGACCTCTAGGTTAAGGGCTAGTTCCCTGAATATATCTTAAAATACTTATCACCTAACTAACTATTTCTTATGGGAAAAAAGTTAATAATTTCTTGAATTGAAACTAATATAATTTTTTTATATACAAATATTATCTCCACATGACCATTATACTTATTTCACTAAAAAACAAGGCATACAAACTATCTTTTAAGTCCTAGAAGGTTTTAACATCAATGTTTCAATATAGAGGTGAAATGCATGAAAATAACACAAGGTAAATAAACAAAGGTAATATTTCACACTCCAACAATAATTTTACACTTTAAATGAGTCTAATACACTTGAATACACTCTATATGACCTATTGCATAAACATATAAGGATAAGGAGAAGAAATGATAGAAGATTATCACTTTGCATCACCATAAATCACTTTTCACACTTAGATAGTTGCTCATGAACTCAAAACCAGACTTGAATTAATTTTCAAAGGCAAAATAAAATGTTATTTTAGCAGGGCTTTTCCATACATGGTGTGGTCTTATCTTACAGGAGCAAAAATGGCTACTACTTATAGAATTTGAGAGAGAGGAGAAGATAATGAAGTCCAAGAGTCATTAGTACATGTGTCATGCTAAGAAAAAGAGTTTATAATTTATGATAATGAAGTGTGAGATAGACCATGCAAATTTTGATATGACAAATGGCCCTCAAATGCATGAAACTTCTAAAATGTGGCATAAGATTCTACTTTACTTGCTTAGAAAACTACCTTTATCATTTGGCCCTTTTGGAACATTCCAAAACTAACTACAGATATAAGTTATTATTTAAATAAGTGGGAAGGGTTGTATACATGTTATACTATGTATTGGTTTCATACCTAATCATCAGGATTCTTCTGCACATGAGTTATCATTGTCTACAATCTAAATAACTCCTCTTTCACTCACCCCTCACACTTGGCCTAAAATTTGGCTTTATTTTTCCATTTAAATCCATACATAAGAGTTAATGACACATTTCAATACCTTCCATAGCCTTATAATCATCAGGTATAACTTAAAAGGCTTCCCACTTAGCATTTTCACTCTCCCACTACCTTGTTCACTATGGCAGTTTTAACTAGCTAAAGTGGGAGTAATTTAAAAAATATTAGGATATTTTATTCTAAAATAAATAGGCATCAGTGGTTATCTCAAGTCTCAACCTTTCTCCCAATATGACTTGCATACCATGACTCTTCCTAGAACATGCACAGCACATAAAACTATCAAAGAAACCAATTCTATATAATGTCCATACAGGTAGGGTAGAACTCAACTTAGTGGGGAAGAGATATAGAGAGTTTTCTTAAATTCCCAACCACTTTCATTCTCATTCCATGCCTTCTAGATGCATCTTTTGCTTCATCTTCCCAATCGGGTCTTTGGTAAGGGTTTAGAGTGAGTTTACCCTCTAAGGATTGTTCATACAGGTTTGACATCCAATTGTAAAAAAAATCATTAAAACCTTACTAGGTACCCTCTCTAACATATCTCAAACTCTTAGACTCCCATGTAAAGTCTCCTAGTAAGTGTGAGCTTGTAAACTTGCATACTTGAGTTCTTTTCATGCATTTTGCACACCCTAAATTAGTCTGAGCCAAAAAATGATTTTCATGTGGTTTTCTCTACATTATAATAGCTCAAAAATACTTTATCACTCCCAAAAACCATGTTCTAATGAGTTATAATTCCCATATAATGATAGAAATGAAACTTGGACCCTATTAGGCACTAGGCCTAATCAAGACCTAATAGGTATGTCTGCATGCTCATGGGTTTAAGACTCCCTGATTGGTTTCAATTACCTATGAATAGTTTTTTATATTTTTATAGGTATATAATATATTTATAAATCCCCTTGTAAGGTTTTATCAACTTCTATCTCCTCCTTTCATCTTCATTTCTCTGGACTATAGACTTCCTGCTTCCTAGAGTACCCTTTATCTAAGACAAAATAGAGGGTATCTCCTCTGGCCTATCAGGATAAATGGATTAAAGTGGGTCATGAGGATACTCCATATCGATTTATAGTTTTATTTTATTTTCTTATTGCCCTCAAATGCCTTATAACCCAAAATAGACTCTTGAGAAGGTTAACTGTGCAGGGTTGACTGTGACCATGGTATCCTTTGAAGATTGGACCCTTCAATGCTCTATCCTCTTGAATTTATCATTCCATGTGATGAAAAAAAACCTAAATAATATTTTTATCATTATAACACTCTTTATTATTTTCCAACCTCCTATTTCATACCTTGTACTTGAGTATTCTAGACTATTGACTATGTTTTCTTGCTTCTTACCTAGAATGTGAACCCTATAGGTGACACCAGCATGTTTAAATATTTAACATAATACTTAAAGATTCTGTAGATTCTTCTAATATCATGTTACATCTATTTATACCTAATAAATTCATATTCATTCTAAGCTAATCATGAAATTACTATATTGTAGCTCATTATCTGTTATAGTCAATTATGGTTGACTTTGTTGAGGCAAAAAGGACCTGTAGGTTGTCTTTTACTTCTTAGAACCTATGTCTCTCATCTTGGGGTCCTTTTGAGATCTTAGAACCAACCCAATTGTATTTTTTTATGGTTTAAGACCTAATACCACCAAAGTTATTTACATGAGCTTATGAGTCACCTACAGTTAGGTTGTAGGTGACTTTCTTGAGTAGTGACACACCTATAGGTGTGCATGGAGGATAAAATCTTGAAATCAAACCATTTTTTATTCCTTTTCAAACAAAAATGATCCTTTCAACTCAAAAATATCACCTAAAAGTAATATATTTCTTCATACTGCCACTTGAGGGGTAAAGGTCACTTGGAACTTGAAATTTTGTAGACATCATTGAATGTTTACAATGAACAAATTCATGATTTAGGAGCCTCTAAACACCACTTTATTATATTCATACATCCATCCTCCTTTGAATTATTCTTCCCCTATATTGAGGCTACAATATGGATACCCTAAACCTCACCTAGACCCCATGTCATAGTGTTACATGGCATCAACAAAATTTCTTGGTGCTCTATTTTGGAGCTTTAGGGAAATTTGTCCCTAGACACAGTCCATATATAGATACTACACTTTTACACCTTATTTCCACTATATGATTTCAAAATTTTTTGTCATGGTGTCTCCATCAATATAATACCTTGAGGAGAGTCTCCCACGTGTTTAACTTCTCTATCCAACAATCTCAAGCCTATGAGAGAGCCTGTAGATTTCCACACAACAATAAATAAGGTAGTAAGTGTAAGGCTTGAATAATGTGCATGTTATATTACCTTTTACATGGTCCTAAATACATCTTCATATTATTCAAACCTAATGAAGGTATTAAACACATTTGAATAACCACCATACAACAATCTAGATCTTTATGAGGCATCTGAAGGTGAATGTATAGTCTATAGGGCAGTATAGGTAGGTTATTAACAATGAGCATGGTTATGGTCTTGCCAAAAATTTTAGACATCTTATAAATCTCAAATGGATCTTTCAATCCTATTAAAACTTCAAACAAGGTTAAAATTCTTCATTACAATGTGGCTATCTCTTGTGAGACACTTATACATACACTTATAATAGCAAACAAGGGCATTGGGAGCATAATATAGACTATCTATATGATATATGATTTTATAACTAGTTAAAAACCTTCATAAGGTTTTAAAATTAATATTTTATACCTCATGAGACTTCAAACCATTTTAAATACTCCCTTTTAATGTGATTGGCACTTGTGAAGCACCTGTACGCATGCATGAAGTTGCAAACCAAGTAGTGAGGATAGTAATTATTCAATATGCATTATGAAGGATCATAAAACCAAAATCAATCCTTATAAAAAAATTCAAATGGTATTTTACAACATTTCAATTCTTGGCACAATTTTCCATATCCCATTTCAACGTGAAAATCCCTGAGAGCATATTGGAAGTTGTAGGAAGTTGACTGTGTGAAGCACTCTTGACTGCAACTACATGGTGATATATTTGGAGATTTAAATTGGGATGAATGGTTATTTTCATGACACTTAACATGCATTTAAAATTATATCATACTAACTTAAATCCCTTTCAGAGAAAGAGACCTTCTACAAATGATGTAACTTGTCTGCAGCTCCATGTGAGACCAACTTACAATTTGAGATGTTGTACCCATCAAAGCACTTAAAAACATGAATTAAAATGTGGTAAAAATGTGAGAATGAATTACACATCTTATAGAATAAATCTTGGCAATTTTATTTTATGGACTTGTCCAAATAGGGGTAAAACCTGTAGGGTGTGGGAAATAACAAGTAGAAAAGTACAGTCAACTTGTTAAGGATGGTTCATAAATTATAGGAATCCAATCCTTGAAATTCAAACATGAATTTGAATTTTACTGAGTGTACTATCACCCCAAAATGCACTTGACTTGGAACTTCTTCTAATGGCCATACTAAGCATAAACTTGTTCATTGGTTCTACATGTCTAGAAGGGTGATGAAGGAGCAAAATGGTTTTCAACCATTTTAATCACTTTAAAAGCTGATCAAAAATTAATATGAGTCCAAGTAATTTTAATAACCATTGAATAATTTTCCACACATTCCACCTTCTTTTAGAGGTCATACAACTTCTAAAACTTCCTAAACTACCACCTTTCTTCTTGTTTCAATAGGGTACCTTCAAGTTTCAATTAGGGACCAACATCTCTAACATATATCAAACCCATACACATTGAGGAATACTTTGGAACACCTGTATTTATTTTAAAATCATACCACTTGCATTTAATTCTCTAAAATGACCCCTAAATGACATCAAATGATAAAAAGACTTAATTGGACCATGACCAAGGCTAGTAAGATATTAAATCACATAAAATTAACCATGATACACCCCATGACACTAATATACCCCTATATCAAGTTTTTGTCTATAGGGGGTTGACTCATTTTGACTTGTGGTCAAAATGGTCAACATTCCTAGTGATTTCTAGGGGTGGCATACTTGTTATGCCCAAGACCAGTAGCCTAATCCTATCCATTGGGCCATGGAGTCACATATGTGTAGGTTTGACACATAATTTGCCTTGAAATAGACCAAAACATAATAAACCCAATAAGATACAACACAGAAGACAAGAAACTAAGCAAACACACACTTATGCTTCATGATCACTTATGAACACACACAAACCAAATAGCTGACTCAAACACAAACTAACCTAGAATAAACACCTCCTCTAGCTCTTGCTTTAAAAAATTAAATATTGACTGAGGCATGTATCCTTTTGACCCTTGGCATTGATTCCTTTATCTTCTTCATGGTGTTTTCCAACTTCATTGGCATGATGTTCAATGAAAACCAAGTAGCTCAAACTAGGCTAGCAATGGAAATGAACTCCTCTTGAAGATCAACAACCTCATCTCTCTCATAAGTCTCCTCAATTATGACCTCCAAATGTGGTTCAACAAGGCATACCTTCTAAGTTTTCATTATGCTCTCAATAAGATTAGATATCCTTTCAATTGAAAGTTTTTCAAGCTCATCAAAGACCTTTGCATAGTCCACCCAATCTTGGTCATTATCTTCCATGGAAAAATCTTTCTCTACCTTGTCATTTATTTGGCCCTCAACTTGGAAAATATCTTCAAGCTCTTAAAAGAGTTCCATTTTATGTTTCCAATCATCCTTATCCTCATTGTTTTCTAATACCACCACCTTTTTAACCTTCTCTTCTTGATGTATGAAGTCATCAAACTGATATTATTTATGCTCCAATGCATCCATGGGTGGTTCAAAATTAGGTTGAGGTATTGAGTATTCCTCAATGACTATTTCTTCTACCTTGGTCCCATGAGACTCTTCTATAATTTCAACTTATTGATGAGTTACTTGATATTTACCTTCATCCTCGATAGCACATTCATCTTCATGTTTGAGATGATCATCAATATCCTCATGATTAGATGTATTCTCATTAGGGGAAAATTTTGAATTTTTTAGCTACTCAAACTCTTGGTTTATGCTATGAAACTTCTGCCATGGGTCTTCTCTTTCATGAATATCATGTTCAGGAGCTTCATCATCATGGATAACAAGTATGGGTTCCTTATCAAGTACTTCTTCCTTTAAGTCTTGGCCACATTCTTCATGGATAGTTGAAAAATAATATTCAATATGTTTCTCTTCATTTAATAAGATATAATTACTCTTGTATTCACCAAAGGGAGTATTTATGGTGATTTCCTCTTCATAATCACTCATGACATCTTCTTGATCAGCTATGACTTGATCTTTTTCCTCTTTATTTGCTTCCCTCAAAATGGGCTCTTTCTCAAGAAGGTGTGAGGTGAAGGTTGACGAATAGGCTCATGAATGTGAGATGAAATATGAGATGTAATGTAAGGATGATGAATTAGAGATGGAGTGGTAGGTGAAAGAGAGGGCTTGTGAATGGTTTTAGGAAAGAATATTTCACTATTAAGCTCATGGGGAAGTGATCTTTTGGGTTGATTAGAAAGAAAGACACCTACATCAGCAGAAGTTGTACCTTGCCAATAGTTTCCTTGGGGCTCTCCAATAGTAACATGTTAATTTTTACATTCCTTGTATTCCCACATCTCTAGCCTACTTATTGAGCATTGAACACATTTATTTTCCAAGTCCATCTATTCTTTGATCTCCCATTGAGTCCCTTCTAGCTCTTCAAACATCTCCAACATCTACATACTACTTTGGGAAACACTTTCTAACCATTCCATTAGATAATTAGGAAGTACATCATACTCATCATCCCATGTTCTCATATCATCTTCATTAATTAACATTTATGGTATGAGTCCCAAAAAATATTTGATGTAAGATGGAAATAATGGGGGAGGAGGAAGGTAATGATGGTGATCAAGACCAGCCTTAACTTGTTGTAATTTAGTCTAAAAGAATTCACATATTACCTCTTGATACCTTTATTTATAATCCATGAAACCATCTGATTTTTCATGATAAGACTTATAAAAATCCTATTGAGGTTGATAGGCATCATGGTATAGTTGGTAGGACTCATATTGGGGTTGATAGGAGGGCATTCCTTGATAGGTTTTAGGGTAGCCTTCCTCATAGGGTTGTCCAAAAACATGATGTTTATATGGGGAGGAAAATGTAGAACCATGAGGCTACCATGGCTCATAGTATTTGTTCCATTATAATAAGATTGTTGAGGGATATAATGTGGTTCATAACAAGGTTGATAGGGAGGTTCATGATAAGGGTATTCACCATAGCTATTCAGATCAGCCTCATATGCTAAATGAGAGATAATTACTAATCATTACCTTCAATAAAATATACCTAGGCTGATTAAAACTAGAAGTTTTCATTCAGAGTTTCCATTGGTGCTAGCTTGTTTGCTTCTAAAAGCTTATTAGAGGAAAGATAGACCAATAATATTTCCACTCTCTTGGACCTTGGTCCTACTGGGTGTGTCAAAACTCATGTCACTAAATATTGAACCCTAGGGGAGGGTGTTCAATCTTATTCCATATTTGGGTAACATGGGAATACTTCCAGGTATGTGGGTTTACCTATAAGCAAAAGTAGACCTCTAGGTTTAAGGGTTAGCTCCCTGAATATATCTTGAAATGCTTATCACCTACCTAACTATTGTTTGTGGGAAAATATCTAAAAATTTCATGAATTAAAACTAATCTAATGGGGTCATACACCAGTATGATTTACACATTACCATTATAATTCTTTCACTAAGAAACAAGGCATACAAACTAGCTTCTAAGTCTTAGAAGGTTCTAACATCAATGTGTCAATATAGAGGCGATATACATGAAAACAACACAAGGTAAATAAACTATAGGTAAAATTTCACACTCCAATAACACTTATACACTTTAAAAGAGACTAATAAACTTGACTGCACTCTATATGACTTTTTAGAATAGGAACTCTTGCATAAACATGATAGGATAAGAAGAAGAAAGGATAGAAGATTATCACTTTACATCACCATACATCACTTTGCACACTTAGAAAAAATTTCATGAACTTAAATCCAGACTTGAATTAATGTTCAAAATAAAAATATAATGTCATTCTAGCATGCCTTCACCATACATGGTGTGGTCTTAGCTTACAAGAGCTAAAATGGTTGCTACTTATAGAATTTGAAAGAGATGAGAAGATGATCAAGTCCAAGAGTCACTAGGACATGTGTCATGCTAATAAAATGAGTTTAAAATGTATTACAATGAATTTTGAGATATACCATTCAAATTTTGATAGGTCAAATGGCCCTCAAATGCATGAAACTCCTAAAATGTGGCGTAGGATTCCTCATTGCTTGTTCAAAAAATTACCTTCATCATTTGGCCCTTTTGGAACGTCTCACAACTAACTAAAGATATAATTTATTATTTCACTAAGTTTTAGGGGTTTTATACATGTTCCACCATGCATTGGTTTCATCCCTAATCATTAGGACTCTTCTTCACATGAGCTATCATTGTCTGTAGTCCAAATAACTCTTCTTTCACTCACCCCTCACACTTGGCATCAAATTTGGATTAAATTTTCCATAAAAAACCATATATAGGAGTGAATTAAACATTTTAAGACCTTACATATCCTTGTATTCATTAGGTAGACATTAAAAGGTGTCCCACTTATCATTTTCACTCTCCCACTAGCTTATTCACTATGACAGTTTTGACTAGCTAAAGTGGGAGTAATTTAAAAAACTATTAAAGTATTTTATTTTATAATAAATGGACATGAGGTGTTATCTAAAGTCTCAACATTTATTCCAATATTAATTTCATCCCTTGACTCTTCCTATAACTTGCATAACACACAAAACTATCAAAGAAACTAATTATGTACCTTGTCCATACACGTAGGGTACAACTAAACTTAGTGGGAAGGAGATATCTAGAGTTTTATACAAATTCCAACCACTTTCATTCTCATTCCATGACTCTTATATGCATATTTTTCTTAATCTTCCTAATTGGGTCTTTGGCAAGGATTTGAGAGGGTTTAGAGTGAGTTTGACCTCTAAGGATTATTCATACAAGTTTGGCATCCATTTGGAAAAAAAAATAATTAAAACCTTCTTAGGGACCCTCTCTAACATATCTCAAAATCTTAGGCTCCCATGCAAAGTCTTCCAGCAAGTGTGAGCTCTCAAACTTGCATACTTGAGCTTCTTTCATGCATTTTGCACACCCTGAATTAGTCTGAGCCAAGAAATAGATTTCATGTGGTTTTATCCACATTATAATAGCTCAAAAATACCTTATGACTCCCAAAAATTTTGTTCCAATGAGTTATAATTCCCATGTAATTCTATAAATGAAATTTGGACCTTATTAGGTACTATGCCTAATCAACACCTAATAGGTCTATCTGTATGCTTATGGGTTTAAGAAACCCTGATTGGTTTCAGCCACCTATGAATGGTTTTTTATATTTTTATAGGTATATCATATCTTTCCAAATCCCATTTCAAGTTTGTATCAACTTCTATCTCATCCTTTTGTCTTCATTCATCTAGATTATAGACTTCTTGCTTCTTGCAGATAGAGGGTATTTCCTCTAGCCTATCATGATAAATGGAGATATTAATGGCTCAATGGGGTTATTAAGATACTCCATATCAATTTTTAGGTTTATTTGATACTCCTATTACCCTCAAATGCCTTAGAACCCAAAATAGACTCTTGAGAAGGTTGATTGTGCAGGGTTGACTATGACTGTGGTATCCTTTAAAGATTGGACCCTTCAATGGTCTATTCTCTTTCCTTTAGTATTTCATGTGATGTAAAATAACCTCAATAATATTTGTATCATTCCAACACTCTTTTTTCTTTGCCAACCTCTTATTTCATACCTTATACTTGAGTGTTATAGACTGTTGACTATGTTTTCTTGCTTCTTTCCTAGAAGGTGACCCCTATAGGTGACACTATCATGTTTAAATCTTGAACATAATACTTAAAGACTCTATATATACTTATAATATCATGTGGAACCTATTTATACCTGATTAAGTCATATCCATGCTAAGCCAATAATGAAAGCACTATGTTGTAGCTCACTGTCTGCAATAGTCAACTATGGTTGACTTTCTTGAGGTGAAAAGGGCATGTAGGTTGTGTTTCACTTCTTGGAACTTGTGTCTCTCATCTTAGGGTCCTTTTGAGATCTTATAACCAACCAAATTTCCATTTTTTTGTGCTTGAAGACCTTATACCACCAAAGTTATTTGCATGAGCTTATGAGTCACCTACAGTCAGGTTATAGGTGACTTTCTTGAGTAGTGACACACCTGTAGGTGTGCATAGAGGATAAATTCTTGAAATTTAACCTTTTTTGATTAATTTCTAAACAAAAATTATCCTTTAAACTCAAAAATATCACCTAAAAGGAAGATATACCTTCATACTACCACTTTTGGGGTAGAGGTCACTTGGAACTTGAAATTCTGTAGACTTCATTAAATGTTTATAGTGAAAAAATTCATGATTTAGGAACCTCAAAATGCCACTTTATTCTAGTCATACACCCATCCTCCTTTGTATGATTCTTCCCCTATATGGAGGATACAAAATGGATACCATGAACCTCACCTAGACCCCATGCCATAGTGTTACATGGCATCAACAAAAGTTCTTGGTGATCTATTTTGGAGTTTTAAGGAAATATGTCCCTAAACACAGTCCATATATAATTACTACACTTTTAGACCTACTTGCCACTATATTATTTCAACATTGGTTGTTGTGATGTCTCCATCACTCTAAGTCCTTGATGAGAGTCTCCCACCTTATTAACTTCTCTATCCAACAATCTCAAACCTGTGAGAGAGCCTATAGATTCACACACAGTAACAAACAAGGCAGTAAGTGTAAGGGTTAAATAATGTGCATGTTATATGACCTTGTACATGGTCCTCAAGACATATTCATATTATTTAAACCCAGTGAAGGTCTTAAACATGTTTGAAAAACCACCATACAACAATCTAGATCTTTGTGAGGCATCTGAAGGTGAATGTACAGTCTACAGGGCAGTGAAGGTAGGTTATTAATAATGATCATGGTTATAGTCTTTCCACCAATATTACAACTCTTTAAAATGTCAAATGGATATTTCAATCCTATTAAAAATTCAAACAAGGTTAAAATCTTCATTCCAACATGGCTATCTCCTGTGAGACACTTGTTGAATACACTTACAATAGCAAATAAGGGCATTAGGAGCATAATGTAGATTGTGTTTATGATATATGCTTCTCTAACCATTTCTATACCTTCATAAGGTTTTAAAATTAATCTTTTATACCTCATATGACTTCAAACCAGTTCAAATACTCCCTTTCAATGTGATTGGCACTTATGAATCACCTGTAGGCATACATGAAGTTGCAGACCAGGCAATAAGGGTAGTAGTTATTCAATATGCATCATGAAGGATCTTAAAACCAAACTAAAGCCTTATCAAAATGTTCAAATAGTATTTTACATGTTTCAAGTCTTGGCACAAGTTTCCATATCCCATTTCAATGTGAAAATCCTTGAGAGTAGATTGGAAGTTACATGAAGTTGACTATGTGAAGCACTCTTAACTTCAACTACATGGTGCTAGATTTAGAGATTTAACCTGAGAGAAAGGGGGGATTGTCATGATACTTTAGATGCATTTAACATCATATCATACTGAATTGAAGCCCTTAAAAATAAATAAACCCTTTGTAAATGATGTAAACTTGTCTGGAGCTCCATGTGAGACCAACTTATAATTTGAGATGTTATACCCATAAAAACACTTCCAAACATGAAACCAAAATTTGGAAACATGTGAAAATGAATTTCACATCTTCTAGAAGCAATATCAACAATTTGATTTTATGAACCCATCCAAATAGAGGCAAAACCTATAGGGTGTGGGAAACAATAAGCAGAAAAGTATAATCAACTTTTTAAGGATGGTTCATAAAGTATATGAAGAGTATCCTTGATCTCCAAACATGAATGTGAATTTTAATGAGTGTGTTATCACCCCCCAAATTCATTTGACCTAAAACTTCTTCTAATGTCCATACTAATCATAAACTTGTTGATTGGTTCTACATGTCTAATAGGGCAATGAAGGATCAGAACATTTTTTGACCATTTTAAGCCCTTCAAAATCTGATCAAACATTAAGATGAGTCTATGGAGTACATGAAGACACTGAAGAAGCTTTCCACATGTGCCACCTTCCTTTAGAGGTTGTACAACTTCTAAAACTACCCAAATTTCCACCTTTCTTCTTGTTTTGATATGATACCTACAGGTTTTAGTTAGGGACTGAAATATTTGACATATATCAGACCCATACACATTGAAGAAGACTTTGGAACACTTTTATTTCTTTGAAAATTTTACCACTTGCATTTAATACTTTAAAATGACCGCTAGATGACATCAAATGATAAAAGGACTTAATTGGGCCATGACCAAGTCTATTAAGACATTAAATCACATAAAATTAACCATGATACACCCCATGACACTATAATATACCCCTATATCAAGTTTTTGGTTATAAGGGGTTGACTCATTTTGACTTGTGGTCAAAATGATCAATAATAAGTAATGGGATTACCTTCTTGACTTATCACCACTCCTATGGATATCATTTTTGCATCACAATCCACTTGAAATACATTTCCAAATTTTGGAAAGGTTAGTACCATTTTTTCCATCACTTGTTTCTTTAAAAATTGAAATTTATTATATGTTGCAATTGTCTATTGAAATTTTGTCCTCTCCCTTCATAGTCATCGAAATGGGTGCACATATACCACTAAAGTCTCTAATAAAAATTTTATAAAATTTTTCCCAACCCATGTAAACTTCTTGGCACAAACATAATCCTTGGTGAAGGCCACTCCATAATTCCTTTCACCTTCTCGAGGACAATCTTCAACCCATACTTGGAGATCATAAATCCCAAATATACCAGCTCTTATTGCATGAAGTTGTAATTCCTTAGATTCATTATCAAATTTTATTATTTAAGCTTATCCAAAACCAATTTCAAATGATTCAAATACTCATCTCTATAATTACTAAAAATTATAATGTCATCCAAATAAACAATCATAAGTTTACTCATAAAAGGCTTTGATACTTCATTTATGAGTCCCATGAATGTGTTTAGGGTATTTGACAAGCTGAATGGCATGACCAGTCACTCATACAATGTGTCATTAATTTTTAATGAAATATTACATTTATCACATTCCCTTATTTTAATTTCATAATATCCACTCTTCAAATATATATTGGTGAAGTACTTGGCTCCACTCAAAGAGTCCATCAAGTCATTCATTATTGGTAACATAAAATTGTACTTAAAGGTGATCTTATTTATTATTCTTCAGTCTATACACATCCTCTTCTCTCCACCCTTATTTCATGCCAACATGGTTGTGAGTGCACATGGGCTCAAACTCTCTCAAATTAATCCCATTTATATCATCTCTTAGACTTTCCTCATTATCTTTTCATTCTCCATTGGGATCAATCTATAAGTTGCCTTGTTTAGCAAGTATGCTCCTAGCACTAGATCCATATGATGACTAATGTTCCTTATAAGAGGTATTCCATAAAAAAATTCACTTGACACATTATCAACATATCATTCTAACATATTCTAAATTTCCATACGAATATCACTTACCTTAGTGGTTGTAACAACTTGTATAGGCTTTGAAACTAGGAAAAGTCATGTCTCTTACTCCTTGGTCACCTTCAAAAACTATTTACCATAAACCATCATCACTTTGGGATTATTTTCCACCTCATTTCCCCTAGCCTTAAATGGGATTAATTTGAACCTCTTTCTATCCTTCACAATGGTGTAGGTGTTTTCTCTTCCATCAAGCACAAAATTTCTATCAAATTGCCATGGCCTTTGCAATATCACATGACACACATCCATGTACATAATATCACACAATAATTCATCCTTACATGAACTAATTTGAAAATTAACCATTTTTTTCTTATTCACCAACACTTGATAACCCTTTTACAACCATTAAATTTTGTATGGAGTTGAATGCACTAATCTTTTCAGCCCAACTTTTTATACTATTTCTTGAGAAACCAAATTATCTTTGCTACCACTATCAAAAACCACTTTGTAACACTTACCTCTTGATTTTCAAATGGTTAGGAATAAACTTTTCCTTTGCATTAGTTTATTTACCTCCTTGGTTGGTTTTAGCAACACTCTTTTCAATAATAGATCATCTCCTTGTTTCAGATCTTATATGTGTGTTAGAGGCCCAAAACTCTCTTCATCCTCATGGGCTATATGGGTTGTTCCTTAAAATATATAGTTGTTTTTCCAAGGGTCTTCTGGAAATTCATGAGATTTATGTCCAACATACTTATTTTAATTAAAACACTTACCTTGAAATCCTCTACCTCTTCCTCTTCCAAAAGATCCTCTCCCTCTAGAAGAATAACCTCCTTTTTGCACTTGAATTTTATTTTGAGAGTTTATGTCTTCTCCATCATGGATTTTTTATCATTTTACATTACTACCTTTTCCTCTTCCTCTTGAATACCTTAATATACCTATATATTTAATTTGATGTTCCTTTGACAACTTTACTTTTGCCTTCAATGTACATTGATAGGCCTCTTCCACAGTTATCAAGTTCAACAAACTGATTTCATCTTGAATTATAAAATGTATATCATTCACATATCTTGATACCTTATTTGAATCATCCTCCACATTTCCAAATCTTATAGTGATTATATAAAATTCCTTGGTGTACTCTTTGATGTTGATCTCATTTTGTCTCAAATTCTACAATTTCCTAACCAAGCTCATTTGATAATCAAGAGGAAATAATCCGGCTTTAAAAAATTTCACCATCCTATCCTAAGACTTTATTTTCTCCTTAAATTTATCTTTTCTCTTGGATTGCACATGATCCCACCAAACCCTTAAACTTCATGCCATAAAACTTCACCTTCTTAGGATCATCCATAGACTCATAATCAAATTACTTCTCCATCTATGTTATCCAATCTACAAGCTCCCTAGGATTCAAACTTCCATTTTAGCAGGGTGTATCCAACTTTGGATTACTACCAATAGCTTGAATAAATATACTCTCAAATTAATTATGTGTCTTTCACTCCAAGCCCTTGAGTTGATTATTCTTCATCCTCACTCACATACTCAACATGAGTTTCCCTTTTTGTGTTGTTTCCATTGTCTCCAACCTTAATTGTATTTCTCTCATCATCTCTGCCAAGTATGAGAATCTAGGTCCCATTTCTCTTGCTCTTCTTATGATAGTATTACCTCTATGTGCCACCACTTCTCCTAATGCAAGCTTATTTTTAACAACTTGCAATCAACTAAAGAAAACTTCTCTTTCACATCCTAAATTTGAATCATACAAGAGTCTCACGAACTCAATCCCATAAGGAAAGTCATTATCTAATATCAATCGAAGCATATATAGAAGGTGTAACCAATTAAGGTTATCCTTTAACTCTATGTTTCTTGAATATTAATTTATACCAAGACACATGACTCGAACCACATACTCATAAATTGACACTAAATATTTTTGTTTTCATTGACTTGAAAGCTTAATAGTGGTTTAATAATGCACAATTAATCCTCACATGCCTTACAATATTCTTCAAACACAAACATGAAGAAGAACATACAATATCAATCTATTGTGGAATGGGAACTCTCATGCTCACCTATTGGATCCCTCTCATTTTACTTTCTTCTTTTTAAAACTGACTTCTCTATCCCATTTGAATAATCCTTTGACTTCCCCAGCCTCTTTAAGTGACTCTTTAGCTTCCTTGATCTCTTAAAATTTCCAAGATTCCTTAGTTTTTAGTTCCCATCTCTTCCTCTTGACTTCATTGGCAATTATATAAGATATCCATTTTGTAATCTTCTCCAAAGCTCTATGTATGCAACTCTAGAGCTGACTATAAATGAATATTCTAGAGTTGGGGCACTTTGGTGACATTTTTATATGGGACTCTAGAACTGTAGGATGTATATCTACTAGATTTTATAATCATTTCTAAATAATTTATTCATGTTTAAAAACAACCAAAATAAAATATATATAAAAACACATGACTGCCATATCTTTTGGGGTGATGCAATATTTCCATTCACTTTAGATGTTCCTACATCATAGAAAGAATAATTGACACTGGTGCGTCAATATATACGTGGAATGAAGTATTCTAATCTAGTAACTATAATATCAACCCATTAGAGGAATTTTAATTCATAGTATCAAAGGAATTTTGTTGCCTGTATGTCTAAATAAATGGGCCATCTTTGCAAAAAAAATTCTTTTAGGGGAATGAAAATATTTGCATAGTTATGTTGTAATGAAATTTTTCCATCCAAACTTCACTACCCATTTTATTCACTTTTCCATCATTTTTCCCCTTGTCCTAATTTCCATGATGTTTTACGAGACTCCATAGCCCAATGGATAAGTCAATGCCACTGAATGTTCTGCATGAAATAAGTTGTAAATTTGACGTTGTAGGTTCAAAAAGAAATTAACCAACTTAATTAAATTATTAATTTTTTAATAATTAATTAATGTCGATTAAAGTATTTAAATGACTATGCACTTTTGGTCATTTGATAAATTAATTCTTTTTATAATTAATATTTTTTTGTAGATGTAAAATCGAAAGTGCATTTAATAGAGTAAATTTACCCAAATAATAAAATAAAAACATGGGAAATAGGTGGCTTTTCCTTAGTAGAAGGAAATATTTTACAAAAAATAAAAATTGGATCATTGTTAAGGGTTATTTCTTTCAAGCTCTTGAAGAGATTTGGCTGCAACTTTGTATGGGCTATGTGATTTCCAAATTTGAGCAATGAAATACAAGCAAGACAGTGAGATTATTCTTGAGCTTTGTGGATTTTGATATTATTTTGTTTATGACTTTCATATTTCAATTTGTAGATAGAGACTCCATTAAAATTATTCACATCTATTAGTTATGTGCAACCCACGATGTTTCCAATCTTTGTGTTGAAAACCCTATGTATGGGCTTTGGACCAAGTGCACATAATTTGATCTATGAAGATACTTTGTTATTCCAACCAAAGATTTACTTCCAAATACATTTGTTTATTATTTGTTCATTTTATGTGAGAGTGAGGATTTATATCTCTTTCATTTATTCCTGAGTTATTTTGGTGATTCTTAGTTTTAATTTCATTATGGGTTTCTCCTTCTTCTCATTCAATTTTCAACTTCCACCATTTCATATTTTGTTTCCTTTTTGTGCTTTCCAGTCAAAAGTACACAAAAATTCCAAAATACCCATATATTACAAGGGAGTTTCCCCTCTCAAATGTAGAGGAAAATCACTACCTCTAAAGTGATTTCTCCAATTGTTGGTGAATTTGTGTTACTTCTTGTTGGGTAAGTCATAAAATCAAAGTGACAAATATTTACACCAATAGTTTTTGGTAACTCTAATGGGGGTGAAAAGTGCCTTGGATTTAAATAAATTTGAATGAAATATTCCCCTTGAAAAATAAGATCGGTGACTCTGTTGAAATTATTCTTTAAAATGATAAAACATAACCCATGCCTCTGATTTTTTGACTTTTATTATTGTTGCCCATGGTCTAATTTTTTGATACAGTCATGAATAAATTCCAACTAAAAGAATATTACGCATACATTGAAAATATTGGGTGGCAAAAATAAGAAGAAATGAAATAGACAAGTATTTTAATAGAGCCCAAAATAGGGGTTGATTGGATTTGTGCAAGCGATGATACAGCAAAAAATGTTTTTCTTTTCATATTGGCCTTTAAAGAAAATCCAATTCATAAGATCATTGATTATTAAAAAAAGAGTACAGTTTTTGAAAAATTTCTATGGAGCTGTAAAAATCATAAGGATAAAAGCTTTCCCAATTAAAAATTCAACTCAAGAAGAAGAAATCATAGAAAAATGCAGCCTCCTTCCAAGAACATGAGATGAGTCATGAAAGTAGTGGGCTTCATATTAGTGAGGAAAAGGTATGTGATGATGTTACAAATAAGCACATAGCAGATTTTGATGAAGAAATCATCAAGAATTTTTTGGTTATTTTGAATGCCAATAGGTTTTATTCCCAAGCTCACATTTTGAAGCACCTAAGGGAGATTTGGTTCAGCCATTCATGGTTGAATAATCACAAGAACAACCAAAATGTGAATTTGTTAGAGGTATATCTCATGTTGTTTATATTTTAAGTTTCAAATAAAAATATACCATTGTATTCATGAGTAAAATGTAAGGGTTATGCATCTTTTTATAAATACAAGTAACCCTTATATCCCAGTTGTACATAGTCAAATGATTGAATCAATATTTATCTTTCCACCCATGCCTCATTTCTTCCCATGGGTGAAATTAAAAACATGTTGTCTTTATTCATGTCTTTTCAAGTGATGTCCTCATCAAGCCAAAGTTTTTCCTACAAAGGCTCATACTTTTCCCAACCCATAAACATATATGTTTAGTCTTGTTATGTTTTTCTTTCTATTGTAAATAGCTTTCCTTTTCACACATTTTGGCTTGTATTTTTCCCTTATATTTGTATTTTGTGTGTGTGTGTTCAATAAAATGCACCTTGTTCATTGTGGTGTTTTCTCTTTCTCCTCATGTTTGTCTCTTAAGCCCAAAAAGTGTTTGGGTGTTTGTGCGCTTTTCCAAAGGTCTTGTCATTTTGGTAAAATGATGGAAAGAATGTCATATACATATTTGCTTTGGATTTATTCATTTGGTGTGAATGTGTTCTATATAATTCATAGTTGAGTGGTAATGGTGTTTTTTTTAGTGTGTACTTGTCAACAAACTTTTTTTTCAAAACTCAATGAGAAAGGAAAATAGCAAGGCCAAAGGCATTTATGTATAAAATCAATTTTTAGTGTTACTTCCAATATAATGATCAATTACTCCATAATGGTGTTCATTTTATGATTTGAAAATTTATAACACTTCATGTGATAAAAATCAAATAGTCCATTATTCTACCATTAAGTTGGAGTTTATTATAATTATAAATAAGGTAAATCCAAACACATATTATTTGGAAGAAGTAATGGCAATTGTGTAGCACCATGATGTAGTAGCTCATACTCTAAAACAACATGTGGCCAATGATTATGTTGCATGTCTTTCACATGGTTCTCTAGAAGTTGAGAATGTAATTAGTTCGACATTGGTATGTCTTATGAGTAAAAAATAAAGTAACTATTGTGTATAAAATGTTCTTAGTGTATAAATAACTCATACAGAACCACAAAAGTAAGTCAGAGAATTTTAAATTGATGCTCCAAATACATATGTTATTTGAACTTCCAATAACTATGCATTACCATTTACTAAAGGTCTTTCTATTAGCATGCATATTGAAGGGATTCTTTGATACTACTATAAATATTAGAAAGTATTCATTTCTTTGAGATCACTCAAATTGAAGTCATAATAGTGCTCTTCTTGGTGATGTTCAATTATATCCAAAGAAAGATCTTATATAACCTTTCATTTCAGATCATTTACAATATGGGTAGGAGGGAACAGTTTTCTAAAGATGAATAAAGTGATAATAAATTATAAATCATATGAAATAAATCTATAAGGGTAATAATAAGCATATTTTCAACATATTTTTTATCATATAATGTATAAAGATGAGTCAAAGATCATATTTTTCTTGAAAGAGTGTACTTCAAAACCTAAAACTTTATTCATAAATCCTATTCTAAGTTGGATTTAATATATGATGTTGTGCTCTCTTCAAGTGTCACCAAATGGGTCCACCTAAATTGGGGTGACACGGGATTGATTCATCCATTTACAAATATTTTTAAAGTTCTTAGGTTAGGTGTTATTTTAATTCTATAGCCTGAACCTTGGAAATCCTATGAAATAAAACACTTTATCTCTAAGGATGTAGCAGAGAATTTAAATAATATTGTTTACAAGCCACATTCTTTTAGAGATATTATGCTCAATGAGATTGGTTTCAAGTTAATGGAAAGTATCAATGCACATTACCAAATAGTAGAGTTGGTTTTGATAGCTCATGTGTCAAATGGTAGAGTATTACATTGTTTTTTACTATCAAATGTAAAGTAAAGGTAAAACACCAATGAGTCAATATTGCCAAAATCTAACTCTATGATTTTCTACAGTGAAAAATTAGAAGAGAACGTGAAGTTGGATGATGAATCAGAGAAATTTGATCTATGTTCAAGCCAAGGTCATGACTTTTCTAGTGTTTTCCTAGCCTATGCTAGGTGAATTGGGTAGACTTCTAAGCAAGGCATGTCTCATTGATCCTAGTTTGAAGAACTTAGCATTCTCAATAAATCTACAAGTTTTAGGCTTCCCAAGAGTTTATTATGCCACTGGTGGTTGATCAATAACATTCAAAAACACTTCATAAATATAATTTCATTGAGTCATTTTTTCAAATAGTTCACAATCCTCTTGTGTTGCCTCATGTATTAGGTTGTTGAATTTGACAATGCTAATAAGCATAACAGTCGATTTCTCTACATGTTTTGTGTGATGATAAAATATTAGTTATGGATTAACATTATTTGGAAGCTATGATGTCATTAAATGTGTAATAATTTAATTGATAGGCTTAAATTTTAATTCCACAACCTTATAAGCATCCCCTAAGCCTACACTAGGTGGAGCAAGTCGACAGTCACTATGCAAATTTTAATGAGGTATTTTTTCAAATACTTCTATGGGTTTTTTATATAATTCCACATTTTGTATATGTGTTTCTTATGGTATAGATAACTAATCCATATCATGTTATTGACATATATAAATCCATTCTCAATGGTCTTTGTCAGTTTCTTTTAATTATTATAGATATGAATGCTCTAAAAAATAAGGAACTAAAAATACAAAATAGTTTCAATAAGGATAAGATTCAAATTGGGCCCCATGGTCTGGTCCCTAGAACATTAAACATGATTTATTCCATGTCTTGATGTAGGAAGGCACTACTGGTTGAAAGTTTCCAAAATGGCTAAGCATGTTCATAATTTTGATTTAAATGACATCTAATCAAATAATGCACTAGAAGCAGCAACATGTTCCTCTCTTTTGAGTGGTGTCACCCTTTTTGAAAGGATTTCATAGTCAACATTTTTTTGAGAGAAAATCTCATACATTCAAGAGATAGAAAATAGTATCATTCATGTTCAAAAATTTCAAATATAGAAAGTAATTTTGAGTAATTAGATAAGGATGAAACTAGGAAATTAGGGTATGAAGAACAAGATATACCAAATACAACATGAATAGAGTGTTTGAGGGAGGGTTTTAATTACACAAGTACACAATAAATCCCATCTTTAATGAAAGGTATAAATCAATATAAAACATTAGAATATGAGAGAAATGAAGGTGAAGGAGATGACAAACCTTGTAATGTTAAAACTGAAAGTGATGAAAGATGTGGAAGAGGCTTGATTGTTGTCTTTGAAGAAAATTAGATCAATTATACAGGTTGTAAGATAAATATACAAGGATGTGCATTCTCATCTCAGTTGATCTACACAAATTTGACATTTTGTGGTAAAAAATATGCAAAAATATGCACAGAACATATATAAAATTAAATAATTTATCTTGAAAAATAATACAAGAGGTTGTTTTCCACAAAAAAACATATAATTTTCAAGGTAAATATCTAGCTTAGCAGCTCATGTTCATTCCCATATGATTAGGATAGGAAAATTGGTTATTAGTTGGTTGGATCCTAGTATGAGAGTCTTGGCAATATGATTGTCATTGATGTCAAAAGGATCAAGCAGGATTGATGGAGAGAAGAGCATGTTTCATAGTTGCATTGTGAAAAGTTGTCATGCTTTTACAGAGATCATTTATGGATGTTTAAATTCAAATAGATAGATGATCTGTTATGGGTTTTTCATGAGCATATTGAATATATCATTTTCAGGTTTAGAGGAGAAGGACTGAGTTCATAATTGATTTATTTATCTCTCGAACTGGATAGGGTTTCATAGTAAAATCCTAAGGGTTTATCCATAGCATCAAGAAGAAAAGTTATTTTTTAATGTTGACTTGGTATAGCAAGGAACCGGTAACTTAAGTTACAAATTAAGTCCATATCATCATTAAGAAACTAGACCCTCAACTTAGTAATTATCGACTCTACGTAATGATCAAAGGAATTTATATTTTCTTAAGTCTAAGACTTAATATATGTCCCATCTTGATCAATGACCCACACTTTATCATATGTAGATGATCCAATGAAGTGAAGCAAAGTCAAATTGTCAAAATGACTTATGAGTAAACATGCTAGTGATAAGTATCACATTCATGGAGCTTGTCAGATAAAGACCCAATGAGAGTAAGCTTGTCAGAGTTAATGATCAAGCTAGTTGGAAGATCAATGGTTCATGCTTAGTCAAACATTGGAGATCTAATGGAGCATGATGAAGTTAAAGTGTCAAATGTCCCTTCGAGTGAATGCGTTAATGCCGTGTCACAAGCACATGATTCTATCAAATAGAGGACCATTGAAAGTTATCCTATCAAAGATAAATATCAATCTTGTTAGAAGATATGATGGTGTCACGATCCGAAAGCACATAATTGATTACCAAGCAACTTAAATATGTGGAATTAACCAGAAGTAACAAGTAACTAGAATTTAAAAATAACATAGAATATGAGAGACAATACCCAATTGTATTAATACTCTTTCAGAAGGAAATACAACAAAGAAGATGCCACAGTCTTCTTCTTTACACACCTCTAGGTCTCCCACACCTCTAGGGCATAAACAGTAAATCTCTTCAAGAGCTCACTCTCTCTCTTACGGTCCCAACACACAACTCAAACATAGAGTTGGTGTTCACCTCCAACCAGTTAGTATCCACTACTGCCAATACACTGAGTATACACACATACTCAAACCAAGTACACAACGTACTCCAAGTAGATCTGCCATGAACTTGCAACAACCTGCAACTCAAATGATCTTACTTTGGAAGGATCTACCTTGCCTTCCTCTTTGCTCTCCAACCGAGTACACACCGTACTCCAAGTAGATCTCCCCTGATATTTCTCCCTATTGTGTTGCTGACCTCCCTGATCTTGCACACCTACAAATCAATCTAGTTCTACACACCTGTAAACCTAGATCTCGCACACACATACACCTGCAAATCAATGATCTTACTTACCATGTAGATCTCCAAACGTGGCCTTACACACCTACTAACCAAGATCCTACATACATGAAGAATCCTTTTGATTCTCCAAACCAGCACCCATACTTGGCACTGTGGCACTAGGAGGAACACACCTTGCTCTCTTCACTCTGAAGGAGCTAATATTTGCTCTCTTACTCTCTAGCACAAATTACAATACAGCCCATGAGTCTATTACATAGATCTCATGTAAACAATAATTAGACATCTAATTACAATAATTAGATCCGTACCTCAAGATTATAATTAGCCTTCTTACATGCAAACAACTGGTTCATTAACTAACTATCTGTGAACTAGCAGTTCTAGAACCACACAGACGACCGACATCAGTCCCTGTCTGTCTGGGGGTGACCAACATCAGCCAATCTTTGACCATCATCGGTAGCCTCCTATCTCCACCTGACCGATGTCAGTTGCCCTGACTAATGCCAGTGACATTCAGCACCCTCCTCCCCTATTTGCATCAGTGAAGCTTTTAGCTCCACAACCTAACAATCTCCCACTTGGAGATAAATAGTTTCACTGTACCTATACCTGTACACTGTCTAATTTGTTTCCTAGCTTGTTTCCCTCTTCAAGCTCAACCTTGAAGACCGACCACCACAAATCCTGTGGTGCACCTCCTATCATCCAAGTAACCTACCACATCCGCATCTACAAACCCATGTAGAAAAGAACTTAACCCTGCATAGCATGTCGACCTGTTGTTGGTCCCTCTCAGATACCTGAGAATCCACTGAACTGCCTTCCAGTGCTTCTTTCCCAGATCAGCTCCAAACTTTTTGACAGCTCCCACTGCATGGGCAACCTCAAGTCCAGTACACATGTACTTAACCTCATCATGTGAATCAGGACACTATTCATAGAACTATCCAACCCATCGGTGTGCTAACCGATTTCACACAATCATCCAAAGACAAAATCAACCTGTGATCTTCCATGTCTCTAGAACACACTCATGCCAAATAATTTTGCTACTCCAAATTCCTCATGACATGCCACTAAACTAACCTTACCCTTAGCTCAGCAAAACCTTGTATGTCTGAACCTGCACCAAGCATACCATCCACATACAATAACAGGATAATGTTGCAACCATCATCCACCTGGTAAGACAAACACAATGGTTATATTGACATTGACTAAAGCCCTACTTTGTCATCCACCTGGTACCACCTGTTAGACCTGTACCACTATCATGTAGCTTGCTCAAGACCATATGACCTGGCCTTATGTCTCACGTATCCATTTTCTCTATTCTTTAACTAAGGAATCCATTCATCTCTCAGTGCTTTCTTCTGGCTGGCAACCCTACCAAATCTCCCATTTAGTTCTGTATCCGCATTCATGCCATGCTCCCACTATTTCCTGGATCCTTCCTGCTCTGTAGTGAGCAACGAGTATAAAGAAGAAGAACAATGAATTTGAGGCTTACTTACCCTTTCAATCCTCCATATGGGTGTTTGAGATTCCTTGACAGCTTCTTATCTGCCCAAAATTTGTTCCAGTGCCTGACCTCAGTCACCACACAGTCTGCATCCAACTGACATCGATTGCATGTGACTGTCTAGGTCATCAATGTTGGTTATCCTACCGATGTCAGTCTCCACTTGCCCAACACCACTGACTCCTCTGGTCCACACATGACCAATGTCGGTGCCTGCTTGTTCGACACTAGTTTCCTCTAACCGACGTCGGTACCTGTGTTTTCTTATGAGTGATGACTTTTTACTCGTGAGCTTTCTTTAAATCATACCCATGTCCAAACTGCCCTGCTCAGAAGTATCCAACCCCATCCACTGATCTTTTTCTATCATCTCCTCTAAGAACACCAAGGTTTTCTAGTTCTTAAGTTTATCAAATACATCAGTCTTCATTTTCCTGCAATAAACACAATCCTTTCTTGTAGCATCCCACTGCTCACAAAAATCTTGGTCTTTGCTCTCTGAAGCTAAACTCTTACCATTTGACTTAAGAACATCCATTCCCTTCTCACTTATGTGACCAAGCCTACAAAGCCACACCTGTGCAACAGAAGTGGAATCAGTAATACAAGCAAGTAGATAAAGAGTACCTACTTTCTTACCACATGTTAATTCAAGTGCATCCTTGGTAACATTCCAAGAATCCACTATGAGAGTTACTGTGCATCTCTCATCACCCAAATTTCTTAAAGTAATTAGCCACATCTTTAAGACTGGGACCTGCATGACCTTCTTCAACACCCATGTGTTGGTTGCCTGCAATTTCAGCCACACTTCTCCTTTGCCAATACTTTGACAAAGCTCACCAACCCCTCTATTTGGAGATGCATGGAAAGAGTCAATAGAATCTATAAACCAAGATTCTACTTTATCCAAGGAACATCCTAGAGCATCCTGTACAACAACACCTGCAACATCTGCTTCTTCAGTTCCTTCATGCTGATCTTCTACCAACCAATAATATTTCTTTACCTGCTCTTTCTTTCCATAACACTGTAATTGACCATTCGTGCTTTTTAATTCCTCCATTCTTAGCTTACTTTCTTCTACCATTGCTATACTCCCACTCAATCAAAAACCCCTGAGAGTGACCTGTAATCAAACACAGACCTGCTCCCTACAACCTTAGCTCTGATACCACTTTGTCAGGATCTAGAAACACACAATTGATTACCAAGCAACTTAAATATGTGGAATTAACTAGAAGTAACAAGTAACTAGAATTCAAAAATAACACAGAATATGAGAGACAATACCCAATTGTATTAATACTCTTCCAGAAGGAAATACAACAAAGAAGATGCCACAGTCTTCTTCCTTACACACCTCTAGGGCTCCCACACCTCTAGGGCATAAACAGTAAATCTCTTCAAGAGCTCACTCTCTCTCTTACAGTTCCAACACACAACTCAAACACAGAGTTGGTGTTCACCTCCAACCAGTCAGTATCCACTACTGCCAGTACACTGAGTATACACACATACTCAAACCGAGTACACAACATACTCCAAGTAGATCTCCCATGAACTTGCAACAACCTACAACTCAAATGATCTTACTTTGGAAGGATCTACCTTACCTTCCTCTCTTCTCTCCAACTAAGTACACACTGTACTCCAAGTAGATCTCCCCTGATATTGCTCTCTATTGTGTTGCTAACCTCCCTGATCTTGCACACCTGCAAATCAATCTGGTTCTGCACACCTGCAAACCTAGATCTCGTACACACATACACTTGCAAATCAATGATCTTACTTACCATGTAGATCTCCAAATGTGGTCTTGCACACCTACTGACCAAGATCCTACATACATGAAGAATCCTTCTAATTCTCCAAACCAGCACCCATACTTGGCACTGTGGCACTAGGAGGAACACACCTTGCTCTCTTCACTCTGAAGGAGCTAATATTTGCTCTCTTACTCTCTATCACAAATTACAATACAGCTCATGAGTCTATTATATAGATCTCATTCAAACAATAATTAGACATCTAATTACAATAATTAGATCCACAGCTCAAGACTATAATTAGCCTTCTTACATGCAAACAATTGATTTGTTAACTAATTGTCTATGAAATAGTAATTTTGGAACCACACAGGTGACCGATGTCGGTCCCTATCTGTCTAGGGGTGACCAACGTCGGCCGATCTTTGACCGTCATCGACAGCCTCCTGTCTCCACCTGACCGACGTCAATTGGCCTGATCGACACCGATGACTGTGACACTCATCACCCTCCTCCCTTGTTTGCATCAGTGAAGCTTTTAGCTCCACAACCTAACAAATGGTGAGTGAGTGATCATGAAAAAGAGATCCAACAGAGTGAATGGACTCAAATCTTATAAAGTGATCAAAATTTATCAACATAGTAATGAGTTAAATATTGAACAACTCTAAGAAGATTGACAAAGTGAAAGTGATCCAAAGATATAGGAAGCAACGAGATGAGGTTAAAGTGTCAAAGTTTAACGACCAAGTCAAGGTAAATTTCATGCAAGTTTAAAGATCTAATGACATGTGGGAGCTAGGATCTGAAGATCGACAGATGTGTTTTAAAGAGCGGAACATTAAAGTTTAGTAATGTACAAAGATCTGAAGGAGTAAGAGAGCTTGGATATGGTGTGAAGAAAGAGATAAAAGGCCAATATTTAAAATGTTTAAATATAAATAGTTAGTTATAGGAACATGTAATAAATTTTGCATAAGCTTTATATCTCAACATAGATAATGATATTAATCAAACCAACTGATCAAATCTACATTAAAGAACATGTGCATCAAAACATGAGTCTAACAGATTCTATAGATAGTAAAGAGACCTATAATTATGATATGATGTATGGAATCAAAATGCAAGAAACTTACATTCCAAGTAATATTGAACTAAAGTCCAAAATTGATGTGATGTGTTAAATTTTGAGTGTGAACATAGAGAAGAAGCAAACCCTAGATTATTTTCTTGTATATATGAAATCTAGGACAAAGGAAAAGTAGTTAGAGCCATTAAAATTATGTCAAACAAAAAATATATAGACATAAAACTAGAGGGCAAAGAGGAAAAGAAGAGGCTACAGAAAGAGAGATGAAGTGTGTCAAATAGATACATATATAGACATAGAGAGAGAGGGGTAGAGAGGAAGAAAACATAAAGATAATGTGTAGAGAATGAGCAGTTATAGATTAGACTTGTAATAGAGAATAGAGTTTGATTCATTTATGATTCAATGTTATAATCTGGAGTTATAGCTCCATGGATCTAATTAGTTAGTGCCATCAGATTAGCTAAGTTGGTGCTTAGTTATGGGATTGGTGTCTCCTTAGGATTGGTGTTCTTAAATGTAACTAGTGAGGTTTTGCCAGTCAGGCTTATAAATAGTGAGGTTGATAACCAGTGAGCTTTTTCCAAGTGAGGCATTGACTATGAGGCTAGATTAGAATAGTAGATTCTAGTAGTTATTCTCACTATGGTTTCTCCTTTTGGGTTTTCCATGTATAAATTTGGTTTCATATGTATTTGTGTGTGTATATGATCTCTGAATTTATCTTTTAATCTGCATATGCTTTTGAATTTACTTTAAAAGGATTAAAAGACTAGTTTTAATTGATCTATTGATTCACCCCCCTCTCAATAGATAGTTATTTCTAATAATTGGTATCAGAGCCAAAGTCTCCTAATAGAAGCTTAATCATCTCAGGTAGATCTTGGAAGGAGAACACATATAGATAGTCAAGAAGGATCTTCATCAAACAAATAACCTCTCTTTGATGGATCAAACTATGCATTCTAGAGCATAAAAATGGAAGCATATCTATCTTCATTAGGGTTTTAATGTATGGATGTCTTTGTTAAATGGATATACAACCCCTTTTATAACTCCCAATGATTAGGCTTCAAATAAGGCATATGAGAGCAATGCTAAGGCAAAGAATTCTATTCTCTAAGGATTATTCAAATCAGATTTTGTCAAAGTGATGCATTGTCAAAATACACAAGATATCTAGAACAAGTTGAAGAGCATTTATGAAGGTGATGATAAGGTAAAGTAGGCTAAGCTACAAACATATAGAGGAATGTTTGAGAGTCTTAAAATGACTAAAGAAGAGAATATTGCAAACTACCTTCTCAGTGTTATTGAAATATTCAATGCAATCAAAGACCTTGGAGAAGAAAGGAAAGAATCAATCATTATCAAAAAGGTCCTAATATCTTTTCCATCAAGGTATGATTCTAAAATCTCTATAATAGAGTAAGAAAGAGATCTAGATAAGCTCATTGTAGTTGAGTTGCATGGAACCTTCACTTCTTATGAGATGAGAATGGGAGAAGTAGATACTCCTAAGAGAGAAGTTGCATTCAAACCATCCAGTAAAGCAAAAGAAGAAACATCTACATCTGGATCTGAAGAGATTGATGAAGAAGAAGCCAACTTTGTCAGAAGATTGAAAAGAGGGTCTGGAAAGTACCAAGGTAAGTTACCCTTTAAATGCTTTAACTGTGGTAAGGTAGGACATTTTGATGCTAAATGCCCTTATGATAAAAAGGATAACTCTGAGCAAGAAGAGGATGGCAAAAGGATGAAGCTCCACTATTCCAAAATGAGGAACTTATTTAAAAACAAGAAAAGCTTATATAAAAGAGAAGATAGTGACTCATTGAATGATAGTGATAGCTCAGATGACGACCATGACTATTCTTTTGTGCATGAGGAAAATAAATTCCTATTCATGGCATTAGAATAAACTTCTATAGTTTTAGATAAAGAATAGTTGAAGACTCTAATAAAGAAGAGGAAGGAGAAGTGGACCTTGAGTGTGAACTCTTTTGTGCTCTAGATGAGATTGATAAGCCAAGAAAAGAGAACTCATGGTAGAATAATCTTAGATAAAAAGAAATTGAAAAACTATCCAAAAGTCTTGAAATATCTGATCAGATGATAGTAAGCCTTAAGACTCAAGTTCAAGAGGCTGTAAGAATAGAATATGTAGTCAAAATTGAACTACAATTCAAATCTAATGAGTGTATGAAGCTAGAAGTAGATATAGTGGCTTTGAGAAAAGAGCTTGCAAAGGCTAAAGAACAAATAGTCAAAGGTTTGAAGCTGATAGGAAGATAAGACATTCTTGATGAATTGATCAACTCTCAAAAGCCATCAAAAGGGAAATCTAGTCTTGGTTGTGAAAAGGGGAAAAAGTCCCATAACCAGTACATCTGCTAAGTTATATGATAACTTCAAAATAGGAGGAAGATCAGGAGCAAAGAAAGAGAAAGCTTTCTGGGATACAAAGATAGATACAAATACTGCTAATGTGAAGAAAGCTAAAGGAGAAAAGAAACATCAATAACGAAAGAAGAATAATGAGTTCATCACTACAAATTCAAGGAATATGTAGAAGACAAAGGTAACTAATGCAAATAATTACACAAAGGTGAGAAGACTAGTAAGGCAACCCAATGGTATGACCAGGTATTCCTCATCTTTTTATGCTTATTGTTATAGATGTAATTTTTTGGTCATAAGGCTAGTAAATGTAAAGTTGTACCTATAAGGAGAACCAACTTTGTAATAAAAAATTCATTTACACCCTTGGTAGATAAAAATGTAATGTGCTATAATTGTAATAATTTTGGTCACATAGCTAAACAATGTAGAACAAGTTTTGAAAGACCAAAAGTACAAAGTGTGAAGAAAATCATGCCTCCCAGTGTTAACAAAGGTTCAAAAGTCTATGAAAAGGAGAAAAGTAAGCCCAAAATGACATATAAGCAACCTGAGCATGTATGAAAATTGAAAGATCAAGTGATGATGAAGAATGCAATAAAGGTTGGAAAATGTCAAGAGATCTCAATGTTTGCACATGTTGAGAATGAGAAGACAAAGCTCAAGGAGAAGTCCAAGGTGTTGGTTGAGGATAGTTCTAAGGTTTGTATAGATTCAAGTGAACATCTTGTGATTACTTATCAAATTTCATGCATAGAACATTAGTTTTTTGTGCCTAGTGATGAGATTCTAAGCTACAAGGAAGATTCATCAAATGAAAAGGTATGCAATGAATCCATGTTATCTCCATGTATTATTAATCCAAAGTATAATATCATAGTGAATGAGCATGTTACTTATATTAAGACTAAGAATAAAAAGAACTGTGAGCACAAAATGACAAAGGAAGAGAAGGAATATGAGGAGTTATGGGCAACTCCTAGTTTCACATTTATCTAGGGCATTATGAATTAAGGTGTCTCTATTTATGATTCTTAATAGACTCCTTTCTGTAAATAATCAAGTGGTGTTCTTTAGAAGATTATAAAGGAAAGAAATGAGTTTTCTTAGTTGACTTTAGTGTCCTAAGATGAGAGAATTACTATGTATGCAGTGTCATCAGGGATAGAATGAGTGTGATAATAATGTGTTCATGGACTCTATTTCTAAAGGTAGGATATGGAGATTTCCAAGTGTGGAAGTAAGTGTGTTTACTCTAGATCAACAAATAATTAGTACATATGTATGTACATTATTGATTGGTATTTTAGACCAATACTATTTTGATATAGAATAAATGATCCTCTATTGTAAAGTCTTGTATTGACCATTTGTAGGTTAGTAGAGTAAGGGGGGGCTAGATTGTCCAATCAATCAAAATCAAGAAGGCTCAAAAAAGAGGAGCTTATTGTATGTTATGTGGTGGTAGATTTGAAAATGCTCAGGTAGATGTTGGTTGAGACTTATCTATGTTGCATAACAAATAAAATCATACAGAAGGTCTCTAAGTTTTGAAGATGACAAGTTGTATATACCATGGATTTAGGGAGAGCTAACTCAAATAGCTTGAATGGATTAAAGAATTATGCATGATGTGAAAAGGAGCATATGTGAGATGCTTCAATCATGATTGAAAGATAAGGTGTTGTTTGTTATATATGTTAACTCAAGCAGGTTGAGATGATGACTTCAACAAACCAAGTCAAGTGCTTAGACAATGTCGTGAATCCTCATGCATAAAGAAAGTGGGAGATTTGTAATTGGTTAGGTTCTAGGATCAAAATATTATGTATGGATATTTGAAGATGCTCAAGTGATGCAATGAGACAAAATTTTGGAGTGATGTCTCCTACATCACATCACTAGATACTAGTTATGGAGCATAAGTCCATAGGAAGGATCATAAAAGCCTTGTTGATCCCTAGAAGAAGAGAAAAGGAAACTCAAGTATGTATATTTTACAAATTTCTAATGAGTTAATGGTTTGAATTTCTTGTACAAACTCCTTTATCTGATAAAGGGGGAGAACACTTTGGACAAATAGTGAGAAGGTGTCCCTTTTCCATTGATGTCAAAGGGGGAGAAAATGGGCAAATGCTCTTTGTAAATGTTTGGAGAAAAAGTGCAAACGTTCTCTGTAAAAGTTTGGAAGAGTAGAGCAAGTGTCCAAGATTATTTTAGGAAAATATACCATTATCTAAGGGGGAGAAATTTTGGTATGAACAGCTTCAGTTCATACTCATCAGAAACCAATGCAAGCAATGCTAGAGAAGGATTAAATTATTAGATCTAAACATTGAGTTTGCATCAAAGCTTTAGTTTGCCATCAATGTCAAAGGGGGAGATTGTTGGAAATATGATTGTCATTGATGTCAAAAGGGACAATATGGATGTCATTGATGTCAAAAAGATAAGGCAAGATTGATGGAGAGAAGAGCATGTTTTACAGTTACACTTTATAAAGTTGGCATGCTTTTATAGAGACCATTTATGGATGTTTAAATTCAAACAGATAGAATATTTGTTATGGGTTTTTCATGAGCATATTGAATATGTATTCTACAAGTTTAGAGGAGAAAGAATGATTGTATAATTGATTTATTAAGCTCTCGGATTGGATAGTGTTTGATAATAAAATCCTAAGGGTTTAGCCATGGTGTCAACAAGTAAAGTTATTTTTTAATATTGACTTGGTATAGCTAAGAACTGGTAACTTAAGTTACAACTTAAGTCCATATAATCATTAAGAAATTGGCCCCTCAACCTAGTAATTATCGACTCTATGAAATGATCAAAGGACTTTATATTTTCCTAAGTCTAAGACTTAATATATGTCCCGACTTGATCAATGACCTATGCTTCATCGTACAGAGATGATCCAATGAAGTGAAGCAAAGTCAAAATTTCAAAAGGACCTTTGAGTTAACGTGATAGTGATAAGTTTCACATTCATAGAACTTGTTAGATAGAGACCTAATGAGCGTAAGCTTGTCAGATTTAATGATCAAGCTAGTTGGAAGATCAAAGGTTCATGCTTAATTTGACATTAGAGATCTAATGGAGTGTAATGAATTCAAAGTGTCAAAGTTCCCTCTAAGTGAATGTGTTAATGCCAAGTGTCACAAGCACATGATTTTATTAGATAGAGTACTAATGAGAGTGATCCTATCAAATATAAATATCAATCTTATCATAAGATCTAATGGTGAGTGGGTGATCATGCAAAGGAGATCCAATAGAGCTAATAGACTCAAATTCTATAAAGTACTCAAGTTTTATCAACACAGTGATGAGTTAAATACTAAGCAAGTCTGAGAATATCGATGGAGCAAAAGTGATCCAAAGATATAAGAAGTAGTGAGATGAAGTCAAAGTGTCAAAGTCTAACAACAAAGTCAAGGTAAAGTTCATGCAAGTTCAAAGATCTAACGACATGTGAGATTTAGGATCTGGAGATCAACAGATGCATTTTAAAGAGTGGAACATTAAATTTCAGCAGTGTACAAAGATCCAATTGAGCAAGAGAGCTTGGAGATGGTCTGAAGAAAGAGATCAAAGTCCAATATTTAAAGTATTTAAATACAAGTGGTTAGTTGTAGAAACTTGTGTATAACCTCTATATCTTGACACAGATAATGAGATTGATTAATACAATTGATCAAATCTATATTAAAGAGCCTATGCATCAAAAATTGAGTCTAATAGATGTTATAGATAGTAGAGACCTACGATTATAGTATAATACATGGAATTGAGATGTGGGAAACTTACAGTCTAAGTAATATTAAACTAAAGTCTAAAATTGGTGCGATGTGTTAATGTCTGAGTGTGAACATAGAGAAGAAGCAAACCCTAGATTATTTTCTTATATATATGATATCTAGGACAAATAAAAATTACTTGGATCCATTTGAATTATGTCAAACAAAAAATATATAGACATATAACCAGAGGGCAGAGAGGAAAAGAAGAGGCTACAGAGAGAGATGAAGTGTGTCAAATAGATACATATATAGACACAGAGAGAGAGGGGTAGAAAGGAATAAAGGCACATAAAGATAATGTCCAGAGAATGAATAGTTATAGATTAGACTTGTAACAAAGAATAGAGTTTGATTCATTTATGAATCAATGTTATAATATGGATTTTTAGCTCCATCGATCTGATTGCTTGGTGCCATCAGATTAGCTGAGTTGGTGCTCAGTCAAGGGATTGGTGTCTCCTTAGGATTGGTATCCTTAAATGTAACCAGTGAGGTTTTACCAATGATGATTTTAGCCAATGAGACTTATAACCAGTGAGGTTTTTCCAAGTGAGGCATTGACAATGAGGCTAGATTAGAACAATAAATTCTAGAAGTTATTCTCACCATGGTTTTTCCCTTTGAGTTTTCCACATATAAATATGGTGTCATGTATATTTTGTGTGTACGTGATCTCTAAATTTATATTTTAATCTACGTATGCTTTTAAATTTGATTTAATATTATTAAAGGACTAGTTTTAGTTGATCAACTCATTCACCCCCCTCTCAAGAGATAGTTGTTTTCCAACAGAGAGCATGTGTTATATGGTAGTTTATACGGAGTTTGAGCAGGTATGATTTGACATGGTAACTCATGTTCATTTCCATATAATTAGGATAGGTTGAATTTTTTTTATTTCATAGAATCATGATATTTGAGTGCATTTCAAATTTATAAGTTGGATGAGGCATAAGCTACTAGGGGTTTTTAGAGTTCTTTGGTATTCCATCAGGGAATGTGGTCTAATAGTCAGAGCTAGTTATTGTAGTAAAATTTGGCCACCTAAATTTAATCATTTTTCTATCATTTTACTTATTTTCCATTATGTTTGATGGGGCTCCATAGCCCAATGGATAAGTCAATTCCACTGAATAGACTACATGGAATAAGTTGTAGGTTTTACATTTCAGGTTTGAATGGATATTAATCAACTTAATTACATTATTAATTCTTGTAGCATTAATTAATGTCAATTAAAGTAATTAAATGACTATATTTTTAGTTATTTAACAAATTAATTCTTTTAGAATTAATATTGTTTTGTAAATATAAAATCAAAAGTGTATTTAATATTGTAAATTTTGCCTAGATAATAATATCAACACATGGGAAAATAGGTGGCTTTTCAACTTCCTTGGTAGATTAAAATGTTATACATCATTATTAAGGCTTATTTCTTTTAATATTTTGGAGAGATTTGGTCGTAACTTTGTTTGAGCTATGTAATTTTTAGATTTGAGTAATGGAATACAAGCAAGCGGGTGAGATTATTCTTTAGCTTTATGGATTTTTATATTATTTGTATATTAATTCCATATTTAAATTTGTAGATAGAGACTCCATTAAAATTATGCACTTTTCTTGGTTATGTGAAACACACAATGTTTCCAAACTTTGTGTTGAAAACCTTGTGTATGGACTTTGTACCAAGTGCACGTAATCTGAGTTTTGAAGAGACTGTGTGCTTCCAACCAAGTCTTTCATTCCCAATACATCTGTTGGTCTTTTTTTAATTTTGTGTGAGAGGAATGATTTCCATCTCTTTCATTTATTCCTAAATTATTCTAATGGTTCCTTTCTTTCATTATGATTTAGGTTTCTCCTCCATTCTCCTTCAATTTTTAGCTTCCACCATTTTCTATTTTGTTTCCTTTTAGTGATTTTCGGTCAAAGTACACAAAAAACCCAAAACCCATATCTTATTAGGGAGTTTTCTCTCTCAAATGCAAAGGAAAATCACCATCTCTATGGTGATTTCTCCAATTTTTGGTGAATTTGTGTTGTTTCTTATTGGGCAAGTCACAAAACCAAAGTGACAAAAATTTACACCAACAAGTTCTTAATGAGCTTTTAGTAATAATTGGTTTCATTTAAAAATGTGTGCATGTAGAGCTAGATATTTCATTCCTAAATTGAAAAGATTATGGAGATTTTTTCAGGGTCCACAAGCATCCTTTGTTTATAAGTTACATGGCAAAGAAGCATTATAAAAAGTTTTGTAAACATACATTTATTTAGATTGAATGATATCTAAAGTTGAAAAAATTGTTCGAACATCAATTGATACTTGTGGGGTGGTATTTCACCAACCCATAGATGGTCCAATAATCAAGGTAAACCTAGAATAAGTAATGGATGAAGTCCTTAAATTATGTAATCACAACATAAAAAAACATAGATGGTTTATTCTTTAGCCAAAAGGGCATCACATTAAGAAAATGAACCCCATTCAGTTGTAAAGGTTTATTTTTCCTTATCCTATTCATAAATTGGATCTTATGGTATCTCAATTAATCATCAATGAAGGCTTTAATCTCACATCTTGTAACACCTTCCAAAACTTATTTAGTGAATAGAGTTGGAAATGGATCTATTAAAGATTCAACATTAAGTAGTGTTAAATCCACACATATTTTTATGTGCACATCCCTGGTCAAGTTACTGACCATAGGAGTTACCCACTCTAATTTTCTAATATGGAAGGTGACACAAACAACCAACATATTGTCAATTTACTCATTTGCTTTTGTATAGAGAATAGGGCTCATTCAATATGGCCTATTTTTATCTATTCTTACATCCTCAACCTGTTTAATATTTATATTCCCTAGAGATGGGTGTAAAACTTTAATTTCCTTATAATTACATGGAAATATGACCTTAAAGTCATTTAGTAGCTCAATGATTTGGGCAAACCCTTCATTAAACTAGTAATCTCCAAATGTTGTGATCTTTGGTTTATCCTTCGTACCAATCTTTTACCTTTGTTGTATTTAATGGTCCATGGTAGTATTTCTTATTTTCTCTTTTCATGTCTATAATTTCAAACTCTCCACATGATATCTCCACATTCAAGTGATATGCAGCATCATCAAGTTGGGTTTCATATACTTTATAAAAGACCTCTTTTTTGTGCTTAAAATGACAATTTTATTCCAAAAATACTTCTTCATCATTGTCATCACTACATTTTTGGACATTCTTGGTAGCGTGATACCTTTCTCACTATGGAGCTTCTACACATGGTCCTCCATGATCTCTCAACACATCCATGGTAAGGGTTTTAAGAGTTCAAACTTGGTAGAAGAAAAATAAAATATATGGATAAAATCATCCCTCATCCCCTTCTTTTTAGCCATATCTCTATCCATTTCAAAAATAATATACCAATCATGGTCTTCAAGTGCCATAAAAAATATGAACCCATAATTACATTAGAATACAATGCACACTTTTTGTCCATACTTATTTAAAGTTGTATACATGTTTTTTAGAACATGAATTCATATTATATGTACACAACCGATGCTTTATTTTACTATGCTCAAAATAGGTGCAAATTTCCTCTTTCACGACAATCCATATTGATAGGGAAGGTATATGCATTGCCCACGAACACACATTTGTACTCTTCAAACTATAGATCAAGGTGTGTACCTATTCCTTCTCCTTTGGTAAACATCCTTATATATCATTTTCATATCCATCGGTGCTTATTGAGCCATCACAATGAGGAAGTGCTATAATTTTCCCTTTACTAGGTTTATATACCCTTTTCAACTTTAGTGCAGTATATGGAACCCCAATCTTTATGATTTTAGTCTTTTTGGTCTTGACTTTGATGTTACTCATACTTTCATGCATGGTAGACTACATGGACTCTAAGCTTATGACACCACACTTATGCTTGGTCACCTCATACGATTCCTTCACCTAGTGATCGCAAGCAACACTAGTACAGTTAAAAAAGGAGTTTTCATCACCCCAATAGAGGACTCCATCACTAATAGGTTCTAAATTATCTATACCTTGCATATTTTTACTATATATATATATGATTCACCTCTTCATATATGTCAACATTTTCAACTTAAGTGACCTCATGATCATTGTCTAAATGGATGAAAGCGTGATGCTCCACATTCTCAAAACTTATATATTACCACTTGAAGTGCATGTGTGCATTATTAGTATAACACCAAGGTCTACCAAGTAAATTAGGGTAATTGTCTACTTCATCCAACATGATAACCTAAAATTTTGTGCTAAACTTTATGCCCATAGTATCAACATAAACATTCTTTATAGTCCTATGGGTTTGTGTATGGGTCTTGTTTACCATAAATAAAACATGAGGTAATCATCTTAGCATTGGGATGCCTAACTTGCATTAGGTTTATTTTTTTATTTTTTTCACTTTAGCCCTAGTATTAATTAGGATTTCACATATTAACCACCCAAAAATAGAGGAATCAATTAGCAATTATTGATTATATTTGTAGACACCAAAATTGTGTCGACTCCCCTTGGTCCCTTGCACACTTTATTAATTTAAAATAAATTACTTATTTTAAATTAATGACATCACCCTAGACACCTCACCTTGGATACCTCACCCTTAGACCATTTATCACCCTATGACTAAGTCCTCCAAATCATAATTACCTAAGACTTATTCTAACTCTCTCACTAACTCTCGCACCTATAAAACCCACCTTTCGACCATTCACCAATGGCAACTAAACTTGGCAGATGGAGGAATGGGCAAAAGGCTAAAAATAGCCTTTTTACCCATTCTCTAACTGCCAACGTTGGTTAACCATTGGCTGACACCGGTGGGATCATCGACGTCAGTCACTTAAAACCAAATTCTAACCTTGGCTGGGGGCCCAAATGGGGATTCTCTTGCTCCTAGACTCTAAAAGATCGATGCAGATGCTTTGAGACTAAGCATCAGAATCCTATCATCACTCTCCAGGCTACAGGAACTCTACAAAATTCACTCCAAACATTAGATTGGAAGGTTGTACGAAGTCTTCTACATCAGCCGCATCAGGAGCAAGCATTCTAAACATCCTTGGTTCTTCATCAATCAGAGCTAAGTATTCTTCTTTTGCCTTTCATTTCAGTATCTTTAGAATGGATTGATAATTAGTCAATTTTCTATTTCTAAGTACTATTGAGACCAAACCCGGCTTTCTTCCTGGAGAGGCTGAAAAGCCTTCTTCTTAACCTGACCCTCTTCTTACAACTACCTCCCACCTTTATCCCTTTTAAGACCCTATCGACTCCCTGCAACCCTGCACAAACCTCCAAATTACCAGACTTCTTCTGTCGACCACATACATAACCCCCAGACCTGTTCAAGGTCCATTTCCCCTACCGACATTGGCAACATAACCGACATCAGTAACATTGACCAACCGACGCTGGTAGGACTACCGACGTCAGTGACTATGAGAGGCTTATTGCAGAGAATAGGTACGCGTTGTCTACTTTCTCTTTCTTAGTCTTTCATTATATTTCTTTATCTGACACTCTTTTTATCAAAAAGTGGACTGTCATTCCTCAAAGAAGTTTCTACGCTTTCGAGACCGAGCATATCGCTTGGCAGTCCGCCATATATCTATCTAACATTTTTTCTATTTAATCTTATTCTTATCTACAGGTGTCTTCCTCCACAACCAAAGAGGAGCTCCTTCAACATCTGGATATGGTGTGCAACTTAATCTAGGTATCATCTAACCCCTGACCATTTATCTTTAGTTTCTTTCTTCTTCTGAATGTAAAAGCACAAAAATTTAGAGAAACATTCTTGTTAGGTTGTGGAGCTCAAAGCTTCACTGATGCAGACATTAGAGGAGGGTGCTAAGTGTCACAGTCACCGGCATTGGTCAGGCCAACTGACGTCGGTCAGGTGGAGACAGGAAGATGTCAATGACGGTCATAGATCGGCCGACGTCAGTCACCCCCAGGCAGACAGGGACCGACGTCGATCACCTATGCAGTTCCAAACTGCGAGTTCCACGGACAGTTCGTTAACGAACCAGTTGTTTGCATGAAGAAGGCTAATTTTAGTCTTGAGCTACAGATCTAATTATTGTAATTAGGTGTCTAATTATTGTTTGCATGAGATCTATATAATAGACTCATGGGTTGTGTTGTAATTTGTGCTAGAGAGTAAGAGAGCAAATATTAGCTCCTTCAGAGTGAAGAGAGTAAGGTGTGTTCCTCCTAGTGCCATAGTACCAAGTATGGGTGTTGGTTTGGAGAATCAGAGGGATTCTTTATGTATGTAGGATCTTGGTTAGCAGGTGTGCAAGGCCACATTTGGAGATCTACATGGGTAAGTAAGATCATTGATCTGTAGGTGTATGTGTGTGCATGGTCTAGGTTTGCAGGTGTGCAGAACCAGGTTGATCTGCAGGTGGTAGTAGAGTCAAGGTGACAACAACACAACAGGTAGCAAGATCAAGCAGGATCTACTTGGAGTACGATGTGTACTCAGTTGGAGAGCAAAGAGGAAGGCAAGGTAGTCCCTTCCAAAGTAAGATCATTTGAGTTGTAGGTTGTTACAAGTTCATGGGAGATCTACTTAGAGTGCGTTGTGTAATCAGTTGAGTATGTTTGTATACTCGGTGTACTGGCAGTAGTGGATACCGACTGGTTGGAGGTGAACACCAACTCTGTGTTTGAGTTATGTGTTGGGACCGTAAGAGAGAGATAACTCTTGATTGAGAATTACTGTACACTTGAGGTGTGGAAAGCCTCTAAGAGGTGTGGAGAAGAAGTGGCATCTTTTTTATTGTATTTTCTTTCTGGATGAGTATTAATATAAGATTGTGTATTGTCTCTCATATTTTGTGTTATTTTTGAATTCTAGTTACTTGTTACTTCTAGTTTAATTTTGCATTTTTAGTTACTTGGTAATCAATGGTGCTTCTGGGTCCTAATAGTGGAGTCAAAGCATGTTTGTTGTTCTAGATTCCTAACAGTTGGTATCAGAGCTAAGGTTGCAGGGAGCAGGTTTGTGTTTGATTACAGGTCACTCTCAGGGGTTTTTGATTGAGTGGGAGTATAGCAATGGCAGAAGAAAGTAAGCTAAGAATGGAGGAATTCAAAGGCACTAATGGTCAATTACGGTGTTATGGAAAGAAAGAGTAGGTAAAGAAAGATTGTTGGTTGGTAGCAGATTAGCATGAAGAAACTGAAGAAGCAAATGTTGCAGGTGTTGTTGCACAGGATGCTCTGGGATGTTTCTTGGATAAAGTAGAATCTTGTTTTATATATTATGTTGCCTCTTTCCATGCAGTCCGAAATAGAGTATTTTTCCATGTTAAGGTCTTTGGAGACTTTGGAAAGATTTATTTAGGGGCTGGTGTGCCTTGCCAAAGAATTGGCAAAGGGAAATTGAAGCTAAAATTATAGGTGGCCAACACATGGGTGTTGAAGGAGGTCATGCAGGTCGCAGTCTTGAAGATGTGGCTAATTTCTTCAAGAAAGTTGGGTGATGAGAGATGCATAAAAACTCTCACAGCAGATGCACTTGAATTAGCGTGTGGTAAGAAAGTAGGTACTCTTTATCTACTTGCTTGTATTATTGATTCTTCTTCTGTTGTGAATATGTGGCTTTGTAGGCTTGGTCACATGAGCAAGAAGGAGATGCATGTTCTTTAGTGAAAGACAGATGTGTTTGACAGACTTAAGAACTGGAAAGCCTTGGTGTTTCTGGAGGAGATGATGGACAGAGATCAGTGGAGAAGGTTGGACATCTCTGAGCAAGATGGTTTGGACAGGGTTTTGATCCATGGAGAGCTCGCAGGGAAAAAGTCATCACTCACAAGTGAACATAGTTGCCGACGTCGGTCAAGGGGAACCGGCGTCAAATAGATAGGTGCCAATGTCAGTCATGTGTAGACTAGAGCTGGTGGTGTCAGGCAAGGTGGTTGTCGGCGTCAATCAGAGAACCGACGTTGGTGACCAGGTAAGACCGACATCAATCAGAAAATTGGTGTCAGCAGAAAGGACAATCGCATGGGAACTGACATCGATTAGATGCAGATTGTGTGGTGACTGAGGTCGGTCACTGTAATAGATTTTGTGCAGATAGTAAGCTATCAAGGAGTCTCAAACACCCATATGGAGGACTAAAAATGGTAAGTAAGCCTCAAATTCATTGTTCCTCTTCTTTATACTCGTTGCTCACTGCAGAGCAGGAAGGATCCAGGAAACAGTGGGAGCATGGCATAAACAGGATGCAAAACCAAACGAGAGATTTGGTAGGGTTGCCAACTAGTATGAAAGCACTGAGATGAATGGATACCTTAGTTAAAGAATAGAGAGAATGGATACATGAGATGGAAAGCTAGGTCATATGGTCTTGAGGAAGCTGCGGGATAGTGGTACAGGTTTGACAGGTGGATGACAAAGTAGGGCTTTAGTCAGTGTCATTGTAACCATTGTGTTTGTCTTACCATGGGGATGATCGTCGTGACATTATCCTATTACTGTATATCAAGGATGAGCTTGGTGTAGGTTCAGACATACAGGGTTTTGCTGAGCTAAGGGTAAGGTTAGTTCAGTGGTTTGCCATGAAGGATTTGGGAGCAGTGAAATTCTTTGGCATGAGTAATCCTAGAGATAGGGAGATCACAAGTTGATGTTGTCACAGGATGATTATGTGAGGTAGTGCAGGATGCAAAATTGGGTAGTACACCTATGGATGGATAGGTCATAGAATAGGGTCCCCAATCACATGATGAGGTTGAGTACATGTGTACTCCCTGAGTTTTCCCCAGCAGTGGGAGCTATTAGAAAGTTTGGAGCCAATTTGGGAAACAAGCCATGGAGGGCAGTTTAATTGATTCTCAGGTATCTGAGAGGGACCAGCAGTAGGTTGACATGCTATGCAGGGTCAAGTTCTTTTCTACATGGGTTTGTAGATGTAAATGCGGCAAGTTACTTGGATGACAGGAGGTGCACCACAGGATTTGTGGTGGTTGGTTTTCAAGGTTAAGCTTGAAGAGAGATACAAGCCAAGAAATAGATTAGATGGTGTTAGGTACAGGTACAATGCAGCTATTTATCTCTAAGTGGGAGATTGTTAGGTTGTGGAGCTAAAAGCTTCACTGATGCAGACATTGGAGGAGGGTGTTGAGTGTCACAGTCGTCGGCATCGGTCAGGCCAACCGACGTCAGTCAGGTGAAGATAGGAAGCTGTCGACGATGGTTAGAGATCGACTGACATCGGTCACCCCCAGGCAGACAGGGACTGACATCAGTTGCCTGTGTTGTTCTGAACTATGAGTTCCATGAACAATTCATTAATGAACCGATTGTTTGCATGAAGAACGCTAATTTTAGTCTTGAGCTACGGATCTAATTATTGTAATTAGGTGTCTAATTATTGTTTGCATGAGATCTATATAATAGACTCATGGGCTATATTGTGATTTGTGCTAGAGAGTAAGAGAGAAAATATTAGCTCCTTCAGAGTGAAGAGAGCAAGGTGTGTTCCTCCTAGTGCCACAGTACCAAGTATGGGTGCTAGTTTGGAGAATCAGAGGGATTCTTCATGTATGTAGGATCTTGGTCAGCAAGTGTGCAACACCACGTTTAGAGATCTACATGGGTAAGTAAGATCATTGATCTACAGGTGTATGTGTGTGCATGGTCTAGGTTTGTAGGTTTGCAGAACCAGATTGATCTGCAGGTGGCAATAGAATCAAGGTGACAGCAACACAACAGGTAGCAAGATCAGGCAGGATCTACTTAGAGTACGGTGTGTACTCAGTTGGAGAGTAAAGAGGAAGGGAAGGTAGTCCCTTCCAAAGTAAGATCATTTGAGTTGCAGGTTATTGCAAGTTCATGAGAGATCTACTTGGAGTGTGTTGTGTACTCGATTGAGTATGTTTGTATACTCGGTGTACTGGCAGTAGTGGATACTGACTGGTTGGAGGTGAACACCAACTCTGTGTTTGAGTTGTGTGTTGAGACCGTAAGAGAGAGATAACTCTTGATTGAGAATTACTGTACACTTGAGGTGTGGAAAGCCTCTGAGAGGTGTGGAGAAGAAGTGGCATCTTCTTTATTGTATTTTCTTTCTGGATGAGTATTAATACAAGATTGTGTATTGTCTCTCATATTCTGTGTTATTTCTGAATTCTAGTTACTTGTTACTTCTGGTTTAATTTTGCATATTTAGTTGCTTGGTAATCAATGGTGCTTCCGGGTCCTAATAGTGGAGTCAAAGCATGTTTGTTGTTCTAGATTCCTGACAATTCTGGCATGCCCGGTGGGACCCTAGAGTTTTCTTTAGGTTCATTTCTTCTAAAAAAACAAACTTTCATATAGATGCATTAATTTCTCTTCTTACTTCCTCTCCTTCTATCTTTTTATTTTGAAAAGAAATCATAAGCACAAGTTAAAAAGATCATCTTTCTTTTCCCTCTTGTCACTTTTTCCCTGCATCTTAGAGTAGTGAAATTCATACTCTTAACCTTTTCCTCACTTGTCTACATCTAAACAAAACATTTCAACTTGGGTTAAAACACTATTGCATATCATTCCTACTTGAATGCATATTTAGCCCTCTCACTTAGTAATTAAAAATGCATTATGAATAAAGTGTAATGCACATATGTTACACAACCTGATCACAAGCACATCAAATTAAACATTTAAACATACTTGAGACAAGGCTCGACTAGGATTTCATCACCTAGCGGATACCTTACCCTTCCTGGCGATCCCACTTGGACTTCACTACCAAGGGGAGGACCCACTCTGTTCTCTGGCAGAGTATAAACTATAGGCAAAGTATATATTGGCTAAGTGACCTAGCTTAGCTCTGGGCTCGTGAAGTGAGGGGAGCAAGCTCCTAGCACCAAGCCACGTATGGAACCTAATACATATTTTGAGCACCAAAACTTAACCCGAAACCAACCTTAGACTGCTTCATTTAGTACCTATTCTAAAAGCCCAATTCCCAAACATATTCTTCTAAGGCATAAACCAACATGACTCTAAAATTTATTCTTATGAATTTAACATTTAGAGGCTGCTTGCCTTCATCTACTTTTCTATTTTTATCTAGTTTTTTGAGCTGGTAAGGATGCATTATTCTGAGCTCCAAAAACAACTTAGAACTTTCTTCTTTCTTCCAAAAACTTTCAGTTTTTTGAGTTTTTGGAAATACACAGTAACCAACATCGGTTTTTCCACCAATGTTGGCAACTGATCATCGCCGACATCGGATATCTGACCGACATTGGCAACTTACTTCACCGACATCAATTTTTCTACCGACGTCGGTCACTGTCAAAAAAAAAATTCTCAAACAGCAAGCTAAAAACCTGACCTTTTTGTTGTCAAAAACAAATTCTAGTTTTCTGAGGCTGAAACATACAGTTTTTAGACCCTGAATCTATTTTGCCTTGGATGGTTTTGACACATAGTCAAACCAAAACTCTTATTGACCATGCAAGGCAACAACCACTCCTACCTTTGCCTTCTATATTAAGTCCCCAAATGGAGTATAATTCAGAAACTGAACGTACTTCTATCCAACCAACCCCAACTCAACTCCCTATTATTCCTGAAGGGGACCAAGACTTTGAAAGGTTCCTTGACCTTAATGTCAAGGCTCCTTAGCACTATCTCACAAGAATTCAAATGCGAGATCCTTCAGGCAACCCCGTTTATGGGATGCCAATTTCCTTAGTTGAAATGGCAATCATATCAACAGCCTCTGTAACCCAACCCATGGTCACCCAGGCCATTGCCTCAACTAACAACCCGACCATGAGCAATCTTCAAAGTGTGGCCTCTCCTTCTGTTTTTGGACCTACCTCCATTGGGGTTTCTATACCCCCTCAACCACAAACCATTCAACAAAGTTCTACACCATTCCAGAACTTAATTGTCTCCATCCCACCTACTCTTGCACCCATAAATACAAGAGTGACTACTTATCCTTTGGATAGTGTTGCCACCATCCAACCACCTTTGGAAACATCAAGTCAAGTTGTGCCTTCTAGCTTTATGACACAACCACCCTTGACTTTAACATTAGTCCCTATGACTAGTTACCAATATGTTGCACCTATACAAGCGCAACCAACTATGTCATACACTCTACCTAACACCTTCCAAATGCCTTACAACCTAGGGGGCACCCCACCTGAAAATCCATCAACTGATCTAATCAAGATGTTGATGGATAAGATGTCCAACCTTGAGACATTTGTTTTAGGTTCAAAGAATGTCCTTTCATATGAACAAATATGTAATGAACCTATCCATCCTTCGGTCCCTATTCGACCATATCCTAGCCACTGGGAACTCCTGAATTTACTCATTTTCAGAGTAAAGAGGACCCACAACAACATCTACGAGCGTTTAGACACGCTTGCTACCTTATAGCACATGATGATGCATTGTTACTTTGCACATTCCCCATGTCACTTTCTAGTGCCGCCCTTGATCGGTATAGTTCTATTACCAGTCATTCTCTTTTTACCTTCACTCAACTAGCTCAACTATTTCTTGACCACTTTTCAATCAACATCACTAAAAAGGTCTCCATCACAGACCTATATTCTATTAGACAATTCGATAATGAATCAATAGCTAATTTTGTTGCTCGATGGAGAAATTTAATCACCCAACTCTCCTTTTCTTTACCTCAACCTGAGCTCATTGAGCTCTTTTCACAAGCATGTGCTAAGCACATCTCATCTACTTTGCGGGTCCAAACATTTCACACATTTGATGAAGCTTTCACCATGGCTAGGAAGCTTGAACTCTATGCTATCGAAGAAAACAAAGTCAAACTACATAGTAAAAATACTAATGCAAAATCAAATGACCCTTCATCCAAATCTTCTTCTTCCAATTCCAAATCCAAGGGATCGGCAAATGCTATGGTACTTAGATCATCATCATCGACCGCAACTAACCAATCTGAACCTTCCACATCTCAAAACATTACACGATAATTCCAACAATGATACATACAACATCAACATACTCCAATAAGAGAATCATACGCGTCCGTGTTGGAGAAACTAGTCAAATAGGGAGTCCTCAACCTCCCCCAAATTTGACCACCACCTCAATTTGATCCCTCACGTGCCATCCCTACATGGTATAGGGAGAATGACTTCTATAATTATCACCATGTCAAAGGCCATGACACAGACAATTGTAAAACCCTCAAGAATGTCATTCAGGACATGTTAGATAAAGGTGATCTTGTCGTGGATAACCCAAACATGCCACCTAACCAAAACATAGACATCTTTAGACAACCTTTCCCTAACCATCCCCCTAGTCAAAATAATATTCAGACCACAGCCAAAGACTCCCAAGAGTGTAATATATGCACGGTCGATATGGTTTCACCTTTCATCCCTAACCAACCTCTTCCACAAACCGAAGAGGTTAGTCAACCTATCCCTCCACCACAGGAAGAAGAGCTTTCTTCTCCTAATAGTCCACCTTCTACCCCTCTTATATTGGAAGATGCTTTAACCATACCAACGCCACTAGCCCTACCTTCATCCTTCCTACTACCAATGGAGGACCATACCTTTCCTGCTCTTCAACCACAAGTAGAAGGCATGATCATCCCTATGCTCTTTCCTCTCGAAGAACCCCATTCTCCAATTCTTTCTCCACCGAGAGAAGAACTTGTCTCTTCACCTACTTCAACTGAAGAGGATCCAGTAATGTCTCTCTCTCACCTTTGGCCTGAGATTGCCGCATCTAACACATTCCCACTCTCACAACCACCCAAATCTTCTGAAGAACCAATTATAAAGCCTAGCACAACAGCTTCTAAACCGTTCTCTCGACTGGCTCAAAACTTAGGATTTCTCCATTCGAGGAACTTAGAACATGAGGCATTATGGGAGTGACTGAAAGCTCCTTATCTTACACATCCCATTTCATCTCGTACTGTCGACCCTTCTGTGACAAAATCTCCAAGAGTCACCAACGAAGATCGGGCTTCTACTTCTAAATATTTAGAAGCTCAACCATCCACATCTGAGCCTAAACCCTCAAAAACTTCCACTATACTGAAACAGGTTAAATCCCTTGGTGTTCACCCCATATCAAACCTCACTCACCCACAAGTGAAGGTTGATTTGAATCTTGCCCCCCATAATAGTGGTCCTCATACCATATTAAAGAAGGCTACTAAAACATGTCGGAGAACTCTCCCCCACCATCACCATTGCCCTCTATTTTGGGCCCTCATCCTTTTACCTTAATAGGAGTGCTCTCTACTCCAACACCTAACAAAAATAAGTTTCCTCCATTACTCCCTTTACCTACCAAAAACATACCTCCTCTAAAAAATTTGGCACCCCTCCCAAAAAAAGTGTCGTCTACACGAGTGGCCACACCACCAATCAAAAAGTTGGTACGGAAATCTCCCTCAACAACTCCAAAACAAAAGTCATCAACACCTAGTGCATCAACAAGCACGGACCCATTAGTGGGTTCATATGCTTTGATACTAAGCTGACTTTTGCAAACTTCTAACATCACTCTTCCACCTATTAAACCATTTCAACCTCTCGAACCAAAACCATCTTGGTTCGATGACACTAAAATCTGCCTATATCATCACTCACCTAGGCATGACACTGAAAATTGTTGTGCCCTCAAGGTTGTCATTCACCATTACTTGGAAAAGGACACCCTTCTTGTTGAGGATACTGTCAACAAATCTCTAACACCGTCTAATGTCTCTCCAACCTCTCCACCTTCATCGAGATCCCATCATCAGACTATGGTCCCTTTACCTCCTTCGCCCCCTTTATTCAAGATTAACACCATCAATGTGGCCACTAGGTCACAAACTTTGAAGGATAAAGCAAAAGATAAAGTTGTTATTCCTTGGACCTACCCATTTGTCAAATCTGCTCAACCACCCAAATCCAAGATTTCTATCTTGGGTACATCCTAACCCACTTTTTCGGAGGCAATCCATGATTCTATGGTGAAACAGCTTCACCAAACTCCCATGAAGATGACTTTATATGACTTCATTCAAAGCTCTCTAAACCATCACCAAGCTTTAATCAAAGCTTTACAGGCGGTAGAGGTTCAACCCGAAGACCCTCAACCATTAGCTGCCTTAGTCTAATCATTACCCACCATCGCCTCCATTACCTTTAGTGATTTTGAAATTCCTACCTCTAATCTAGAAGATCAAGATGTTGCCCTTTTCATCACAACCTACGTTGATCAAACTCATGTCAAGCGGGTTATGATTGATGGGGGTGCTAGTATCAATATCATCTCCACCCATGCGTATGACCAATTAGCCCTCCCAAAGAATTGCATGTCCAAAACTGACGTAATTCTTTGATCTTTTAATGATTCCACTGCCACTACAGTTGGCACCGTCATCTTGCATATTCGTGTTGGCCCACGAATAGTCCCAAAACTTTTCTACATCATTGAGGGGGAATTCCAATACAACATGTTTTTGGGATGACCTTGGATTCGTGCCATGACCTGTGTCCCTTCGACACTACATCATTGTGTCAAATTTGAACATGAGGGTCAAGTTCACATCATTTCTGCTGACCCTTCTCCATTTAAAACATGTAACACAACCTATCAACACAATGATGTTCTCATACCTCTGAAAACATCGACCCAAACACCGCCTCCATCTGTGGAAGCCTCTACAAGTTCACAAATGTTGGCTACACCTATACCTCCTCCTCAAGTAACTACAAAGGATCCCATGGAAGATACCTTCCAGAGACTTTCACTTGGGGAGTATCGTCTGCTTACCTTGGGCATGTTCCAAACTCCTCAAGAATATGGACAACTACATCACAACCCAATCATATCAGAATGGTCATTCCATATGGTCCTCCTACTCTTCAAACAAATCTCATTTATGGAGGGCTAGATCGAGCTCCTACTGATGGGAATCCTCTTTCATCACCCCAATTATTCACGTCTGATTTCTATTTTCTTGGCAATCTTAGCTTCACTCACACCTATCTTTATAGGTGTGCGTGGAAGGGATTTGGGTTTGGACGCTATGAACAAGGTTCCCACCAACCCGTTGAGCCTCCAAATGATGAGGCAATAAAAAATGCTAAGAAATAACATGGCCTGGGATTTGAAGAGGCTATAGAAGCCTCTAAAAATCCTCGTCATGAAACTATCGTAGAACAATCTCCTCCGGCTTTGCTTGTTCCTCCATCCTCACCTACAGAGTCAGCGGTCTCCATTCCACCTAGTTTTTTTTTCATAAACACCATTCGCTTGGAACCCCTAACCTATCAACTAGGTGGGGTATCCAGGTCTCTCCCTCTCATTTATCCAAACATGATAGACGATGAATCTGCTACCATCAACACTGTCTAATGCATAGACGATGACGCCATTCTCACCTACATGGGTGTGGATGATTCTTTCATTCAACAATCACTTCCTTCAGAAACACAGGTTATGTTAAATGAATCAACCATTGACATTAACCTACCATCTTCTTACGTTCCTCACATCTTAAATATTGGTCAATCTTTGTATACCCAAGAACAAACCAAATATACCAAATTCCTTACAGATCATAGCAAAGCTTTTACTTGGTCTTATAGTGATATGCCTGGTATCGACCCTAACATTGTCATTCACAACATCGTCACAAACCCAGAGGCTAAGCCTGTCAGACAAAAGCTTCACAAAATGCATCCTCACGTTGCACTCCTTGTCAAAGAGGAGCTTCAATGTCTTCTCTCCGTTTCATTTATCCAACCCATTGATTATTTGCAATGGGTGTCAAACATCATCCCTGTCACAAAAGTGACTGGGGGAATCTAAATTTGTACCGATTATTGGGATCTCAACCTAGCTTACCCAAAAGATGACTTTCCTTTACCTAACATTGACCAACTTGTAGATCTTACGACTGGTCATGAGATGCTATCACTCATGGACAGGTTTTTAAGATATAATCAAATCTTGATTGCACCAGATGATCAACATAAAACAACCTTTATCACCCCATGGGGGACGTTTTGCTATAGGGTCATGCCTTTTGGTCTTAAAAATGCAGGCGCTACATATCAACGTGCCATGACCTATATTTTTCATGATCTCCTCCATAAAATCATGGAGGATTATGTGGATGACCTGCTTAGGAAATCCAAACTCTGCCGTGACCATTTAACTATTCTCAAAATCATATTCACTCGCCTCCTCCAATACAATGTTCGACTAAACCCCAAGAAATGTGTCTTTGGGGTTCTCTCAGGGAAGCTTTTAGGCTTCATCATTTCTCTTCATGGCATTGAGATTAATCCTGCTAAGATTCAAGCTATACTCGAGATGCCCCCGCCTTCCAATCTAAAGCAACCTCGCAGCCTGCAAGGGAAGCTTCAATCTATTTGTCACTTCATCTCGCAGCTTTCTGACCGATGTCAACCCTTTCATCACCTCCTCAAGAAGGATGTCTCCTTTAATTGGGATAAAGATTTCCAAGAGGCTTTTGAGGCTCTTAAACATTATCTTGTCTCTCCACCAGTCCTTATCCCACCTAAAGAAGATCAACCCTTCTATCTTTACATTTCAGCAACAAATCATTCTTTAGGTGCCATAATCGTGCATCGAGATGAACAACATCGTGAGCAGGTGGTATATTATATAAGCCAAATGCTCATTGACTATGAAACTCGGTATTCTCATACCAAAAAACTTTACTTGGCATTAGTCTTTGCCGCGTCTAAACTCTGTCATTATCTCCTCAATCACAAAACTTACATCATCACCCACACTGACCCTCTCAAATACATGCATTCTAAGCCATACCAAAACCAACGTATGGCTCGTTGGCTCATGCTTCTTGCTGAGTTCAATTTGGAATTCATTCAACAAAAGTTCATAAAGGGACAAAAAATCGCTGACCAACTAGCAGATGCCCCTCTACCTGACAACCAAGCTTCTCATTGTGAATTCCCCGATGAATCTATCGCCACACTTTCCACTGATGACATCTTCTATCAAATGACAATGTTCTTTGACAGATCAAAATGTCAACTCAGTAGGGGTGCGGGGGTCATTCTCATCCCTCACGATGGTGAGCCCATGCCTCTCTCTTTTAAACTTGACTTCGAATGCACCAATAATATGGCTAAATATGAAGCCTTAATTTTGGGGCTTCAAGCTACCCTTTTCTTAGGCATCAAGACAATCAACATCTTTGGCACCTCACAACTAGTCGTTAATCAGATTAATGGTTCATAACTTTGCAAAAATGAAGTTTTGCAATGGTATAAACACTGTGTTGACACATTACTAGAGTCTTTTGACCATTATCTCTTGCAAACTATTCCTCACTCTACGAATAAGTTTGCCGACACTATGGCCTCTCTCACCTCACGCATACCATCTTCATCTTCTTCTTCGATAATTTATGTCATGGTACATCGTTTGGCGTTACCTTCATATATTTCCACTAACATCAATTTTTTCAACAATATCCACTCTAGTCCACACGATGTTTGGTATAAACAACTTGTTGACTACTTAACTTTTTCTATCATTCTTTCTGATCTCTCTAGCAATGCACGGTGGGCTTTTATCAAGAGTACTGCTCGATATACCATGCTAGGGGGTCTTCTCTACAAAAGAGCTTTCGATGGCCTCCTTCTTCGATGTCTAACCTCCACTGAAACATCTCATACCATTAAACAAGTTCATGATGGGATTTGTGGAGGACATTTCAGTGGTAACTCGGTTGCAAAACACATCCTTCATCTGGGCTATTATTGGCCCACTCTTCACCAAGACTGTAGTGATTATGTTTGGCGTTGCATCAAATGACAACAACACACTTACTTCACATCCCTAACCATGCTTTAAAAATTGCTAAGGATTTTTGGCCCTTTTCACAATGGGGCTTAGATCTAATCGGTGAGATTAACCCTCATTCATCTCTCTGACATCAGTCCATTATCACCGTGACTGAATACTTCACTAAATGGGTGGAAGCTGTTCCCCTCATCTCTACTAAAGCTGACAAAATCATTGACTTCATCAACACCCAAATCATCTATCATTTTGGTGTACCCCACAAAATCATCACCAATAATGGCAAATCTTTCAAAAACAAAACTGTCCAAAAACTTTGTGACTCTTTTGGTATCAAACTCAGCTTCTCCTCACCTTATTATCCATAAGCAAATGGACAAGCAGAGGCTTCTAACAAAATCGTAACCAAAATCCTCATGAAAATGATCAATGACACTGGAAGGGACTGGCACATCCACATTCCCTTTGCTTTGTGGGCCTATCGCACTAACATCTGAACCCCTACGGGTGTTACACCTTTCTCTTTAGTATATGGAACTAAGGCCGTCTTGCCTCTTGAAGTATAAATACCATCTCTACGCATCTCTTTGCACGACAGACTTTCTAACGATGACTTTCGTCAAGATCGATTAGCTCAACTCGAGTTACTTGACGAACATCGTCTTGCCGCTCTTAATCATCTTCATATCTACCAAAATCGCATCAAACGTGCCTATAACAAAAATCTGAAAGAGCGAGATTTCAAAATCGGGGATCTTGTCCTTAAAGAAAACCAACACGTGACTAATATGGAAAGAAGTAAACAGAGCAAGTTTGCTCTTAATTGGCTCAGACCTTATATCATAATGCACAAGTATGGATCAAGGACTTATCATCTATCTTCTTTTGAAGGCCAGCCAGAACCTAAGCCCCTTAATGCCTTACATCTGTGACCATTCTACTGTTAATCAAGTACACATTCACTTGATATGTAACTTGAGCTCATCTCTTGAGCAACCCCTGTCATCGTCATTCCTATTCCTTTCAACCCTTTTTCCCCATAAACATTAGTTAATCCTTTTTGCATTCATGCTTTGTCCTACTAAAAGGGAAACCTGTAAACCTCTATAGTCTAGTCCATGACTAAAACTTCAATCAACAAAACATCTAAAACTGGGATGCCTATTCAAAGGTCATAAACTATAAATGTAGACTGCTCCCTCGAAGGACAGCTACATAATTGCTGTAATAAATAGACTACTCCCTTGAAGGACAGCTATTCAAAGCTATCTCCAAGCATACAAAGTCAAATATAGACCATTCCCTCGAAGGATGGCTATGCCAAAATTTTGCTACAAATAGCACTCTCTCAGAAGCTTCCCACATTGATCAGCTTCACATATGACCACAAAACAAAACAACATCCCCACGTAGACTTCCTACATCGATCAGTCTACCAATATATATATATATATATATATATATATAAAGTCATGGACTTGCCTATAGTCGTTCTCAGGGTCACCTATAAAAGGGGCAAAGTTATCCTTGCTAAAAAGGGTTACGCTATCCTCACACCTCACATAATCAAACCTATTACCCCAACATACCCAGGGGATTTTGAGCTCACTTAACATGAGTGATTTGGCTACTTCTCTAACACAAACAATGGTCAATGACGTAATGCATGAATGGGGCTTTCGTTTGCAACAACCCTATCTATGCTACCATTATGGTCCTTGTCAATAAAAGAGCACAACACCTTTCACTTCTTACATACCTTTGTCACATCCAACCAAATCATTTTCTAAACCAAACCAAACCAAACCAAAACATTTTCAAACCATTAACATAACCTCATGATTTATTTAATGCAAATATCAATTTGTGTTATATAAATTATCATAGCCCATTCACATTAGTTTTTATGAAAAATAATACACATGGAAACTAACAACCAAACACAATTTATGTCAAGCATATATCATCACCAATACGAAAAGTGTTGAAGCATAAATACATTCATTTCATTTTTAGCATACATCCATACCAATATGGAAAATTGCTAGGGATGAAAAACCACATAACCTATGTTACAGAGTACACCATCACATAATATGGAAAAGGTTGTAACATCATCATACAATCATCATTTCGAGCATGCACCCTTAGACATATGGGAAGTGCTAAACCATTAACATGACCAAACCAACTATCGACCCCTTTGACTCTATCTTCCCTTTTGGGAGAACTACATTGGCCTAAGTCCCTTGAAATAGGGGCTATGTAGGCAGCACTCAGTTGACACAAAGTCTTCTGGGGTTAGCTCGACCATTTTCCCATTCATCTCCCTCATGATGTTGGCCATTCGTTTGTTCGTCTAACTGATGGACAAACCATTTCACCTTTAACCATGACTTAACCTAGTCAAACCCAATCCATAACCGACTCTCTTCTCCCCTTTTGGGAGAACTACATTGGCTTGAGGCCCTTGAAATAGGAGTTATATAGGCAGCACTCAGTTGACACAGAGTCTTCTGGGGTTAGCTCGGCCATTTGCTTGTTCGTCTCCCTAATGACGTCGACCATTCATTTGTTCGTCTACCTGATGGAAAAACCATTTCACCTTTAACCATGACTTAACCTAGTCAAACCCAATCCATAATCGACTCTCTTATCCCCTTTTGGGAGAACTACATTGGCCTGAGGCCCTTCAAACAGGGGCTATGTAGGCAGCACTCAGTTGACATGGGATCTTCTGAGGTTAGCTCGACCATTCCTTCATCCGTCCATCTAACAGACCAACTATCTATACCAACCCAAAATCATGACCAAACAATCAGCCCTGACACTGAATGAGTTACCCAAACTTCTCATGGGGCACATCAGAGATCACATACATCTCCCTGACCATAACACACACCACTTGAGATGACTTATATCTCAGCCTGACTTGACCAATGACCTTGGAGATCACGACTATCTCCTCAGACCATGACCACTTTTGAGACAACTTTGCCTTGGTTGTTTTAATTGCATATATGCTACCTCACGAATAGTTAGCAAATTGTATGCAACCCACACTATGACCCTCACACCTATTGATGGATTGCGCTCAAGTTGATCCCCAATATTTGTGACATTTTTTGTGTTTTCTAGGAGCACTTCTTGAGCTTGAGATACTTGGAACATGATGAACAATTGGAGCTACAGCTTGGATCGAATAACCCAATCAGCTATGACTAAAATTTGGGGCCTGATTACTTCAATTTTAGCACTCCTCGACCCTACTTGTGACAATTTGACCTACATATCACCTGAAGTGGTATACGTGCAATCTAAACTATTACAGCATTCACACTCCAACTTCACCATACCCATCTATTGCCTATCAAATTGACACCCGATATCAGGTCACCTTCCCTAGACTCCCACTTTGAGGGGGAATACCTCATCCCATACTTGGAGCAACCTACACCTTATCCCATACCTGGGGCAACTTACTTCTATTTTTGTCTTGCAGTTCATCAGAACAACCAACAAGACAAAAAGGGGCAAATGTAGACACCAAAATTGTGTCGACTCCCCTTGGTCCCTTGCACACTTTATTAATTTAAAATAAATTACTTATTTTAAATTAATGACATCACCCTAGACACCTCACCTTGGATACCTCACCCTTAGACCATTTATCACCCTATGACTAAGTCCTCCAAATCATAATTACCTAAGACCTATTCCAACTCTCTCACTAACTCTCGCGCCTATAAAACCCGCCTTTCGACCATTCACCAATGGCAACTAAACTTGGCAGATGGAGGAATAGGCAAAAGGCTAAAAATAGCCTTTTTACCCATTCTCTAACTGCTGACATCAGTTAACCATCAGTCGACGTCGATGGGATCGCCGATGTCAGTCACTTAAAACTAAATTCTAACCTTGGTTGGGGGCCCGAATGGGGATTCTCTTGCTCCCAGACTCTGAAAGATCGACGCAGATGCTTTGAGACTAAGCATCAAAATCCTATCATCACTCTCCAAGCTATAGGAACTCTACAAAATTCACTCCAAACATTGGATTGGAAGGTTGTACGAAGTCTTCTACATCAGCCGCATCAAGAACAAGCATTTTAAACATCCTTGGTTCTTCATCAATCAGAGCTAAGTATTCTTCTTCTGCTTTTCATTTCAGTATCTTTAGAATGGATTGGTAATCAGTCAATTTGCTATTTCTGAGTACTATTGACACCAAACCCAGCTTTCTTCCTGAAGAGGCTGAAAAGCCTTCTTCTTATCCTGACCCTCTTCTTACAACTACCTCCCACCTTTGTCCCTTTTAAGACCCTATCGACTCCCTGCAACCCTGCACGAACCTCCAAATTACCAGACTCCTTATGTCAACCACATACATAACCCCCAGACTCGTCCAAAGTCCATTTCCCCTATCGACGTCGATAGCATAACCGACGTCGGCAACATTGACCAACCGACGCTGGCAGGACTACCGACGTCGGTGACTATGAGAGGCTGATTGCAGAGAATAGGTACGCATTGTCTACTTTATCTTTCTTATTCTTTCATTATATTTTTTAATCTGACACTCTTTTTATTAGAAAGTGGACTATCATCCCTCAAGGAAGTTTCTACGCTTTCAGGACTAAGCATATCGCTTGGCAGTCCACCATATATCTATCTAACATTTTTTTTGTTTAGTCTTATTCTTATCTATAGGTGTCTTCCTCCACAGCCAAAGAGGAGCTCCTTCAACATCAAGATATGGTGGGCAAATTAATACGGGTATCATCTAACCCCTGACCATTTATCTTTAGTTTCTTCCTTCTTCTGAATGTAAAAGCACAAAAACGTAGAGAAACGATATCTAGTTTTTTGGGTAGCCTTGACCTCATGTTCCCTTTCTTCATATGAATCTAGATGTTTTTTAGATAGACCCACAATGTATTGTATCAAATAAGTCTTGAGTGGATGGATAATTCCCTTTAAATTCAAAAGGGTACATAATTCTTAGAGGTCATCAACCTCTTTTTCATTAGTCTTGTGTTGAAGTTCTTCCCTGACCTTAGCTTCTATATCCTTTACATGTTGGATCCTACCTTGCAAGTTTTGAATCACCTCCATACCTTTAGTAGTATGAGCTTCTAATTGATTCCATCAAGATAACAAATGATCGATGATGTATCTTCATGGTGGACCTTCTCCTTCAATGCCTTTGTTGTGTGTGGCTAAGTCATGTACCCATTATGGGATTAAATTTTAACCCTGAGGCCCTGAGGTAGTTTACACTCTTCCTCCTTAGGTATCCATCAATTACTTGGGTGTATGATCCAAATATTCCCTATTACATTTTTTAATTATGTTCTTTTAAGTGATATTTTCGTATAGGTCATGATATTCCTCAAGATTATGTTTTCATCGGTAGTATCCACATGTAGGAAACTTTGGGAAATCCTTCTAGTAATGATCTAGTGAGTCACACTTATCACATGTGCATGGGGGATATCAGTATTGGCCTCATCCACCACCTATTCCTCTATAAGTAAATTTACCAACATATCACCCATATGCTTGGTTTTAAGGTCCTAAAATCACTTGATGCAATTCTTCCATGTAGGCCCCATTGATTTTAATTACCTAAAAATATTTAGTATTAGATTGAGGCTTCACATATATTATAATATAAAGATACCTTCATTTTGGAATCACAATGAATAAGAGGGTGGTGAATCAATCTTCAAAAAACTTTCATTCAATTACACTTAAACAATCATGAACAATTCTAACAAACATATCGATCTAATAAGCATATGTAACTATCCACATAAGCATGAAACACAAGAACACATCATATGTGTGGGAAACACTCAATGGGAAAAAAACCCACTGATATCTTCAAATGGAATATATTCCTATAATACAAAAACCAAATTTAGTGAAGCACCAACTCCACATGGAGCACCAACTCTAACTAGCTAAGCACCTACTTACAAAGAGACACCAACCCCCTAGATGACTCAAAACTAGTTCAAGCACTTGATTGCTTTGATCACATTTAGAACACATTTTTGATCACACAACATATGATGATCACCTTATTTATCTCTTCACACTCTTATCCCTCTCAAATTGCCTTCTAGGCCTCTTCGCTCAACTAGGTCTCTTTAAGACTGATTAGGTCATATGACCTTGATCTTCATATGTAGACACACTATCAGATATTCATTATAGAGGCCACTAAAATATACAATAGCTTACTTGAGAAACCAATCCATTCTAGTCACTTTTGATAAATATATTCAACATCATGTCCTTATTAGGGTTATAAGATGGTTTAAAACTATTTTCATTCTTAACGATCATTCATAAAGCATAAAATATCAATCTAAAAACTAATGCCTATAATTTTGATCTAGGACCCTTCCCCATCTACCAAGAACTGATTAGGTTCCCATGTAAAGGTTTGACAAGCCAACGAGCACAATAAAATCCTTATCAGGTTGAGAATCCTTCATTATAAGCACTAGAGAGACCTAAAAACAACTTTTCATGCCTTATCCTTAACACTATGATGTTAAAATACATTAACAAACTTGAAACACCATACCTCACCTTTAGCAATGCTTACATGAGCTCAAACACCTTGAAATTTGATTATGACCCTTCATTAGGCCACACTCTCTCTCTTTGCTCTCTAGACCTTCACCTGAAAAGCATATCAAGCCTAAAAACTAACCTTCATGCCTCTTTCCATGCACTCTCCACCTCATTCACATACTAAAGCAACCTCTCTCATTCTTAATCACTTCCATACATCCTTCACATGCCTTGACAATAGATCACGATACCTCATTAGGCCAGGCAAGGTCTAAGAGAGGTCTAGATGCATTCCTAGACTGAAGGTCCTAAACCTGCAGGCTCACCCTAAAACTCTTATGAGTGTTATAATGTCTCACATACATTCTCAAACAATATCATACAACAACTCATTCATGTGTGCACTTTTCTCACCAAGCCACCATGTTTAAACCTTCTCATAAGGTCTCTTCATACCATGATTAGGTTTAGACTACTTAAGCACTTGATGCCTTGACCTATTCCTTTCATGTCATGACCTCAAAAAAACATCAACCAAGTAGATATAAGACATTACATCTAACTTATATCAGTGCATCATTCTCTTTTTGATGAAAATAATATTCTTTAACCTCATACAGACCTAAAACCACATGACCAAGCTTCATATGACTAGACATCTTTCTTCCATGTACCTGAATACCTTTGACACCTTTACCTATGCCTTTATGCAATCATAATACATTAGTTGACTTCAAATTCTCTCTTGCCTTCAAATTATCTCTTGTCACATGTCTCACCCTAAAAATCTTTATGTCATGACTATGCCACACTATGCACATACATTCATGACAAACCTCATGACCATACTCTTCTCTCTCATGGAAACACTCATGGTAACTTCAAGCTAACCTAAAAATTGAAATCAACCTTGACATCAAATAAAAAAAAAGACAATGCTCAATAATCTCACCTTGTCATATCAAACACATACCTCAATGACCACTCATAATGCACCTTCACTAGATGTACTTTGATATCAATAATATCAACCTTGAAATCAATGAAAATAACATGATGAAAAAAAACCCCTTTGTCATTGATGGAAAACACACTACAACCTAATCATTCTCATCTCCCTATTCTAGTCTTTCTCCCCCTTTGACATTAATGACAAAGGATCTTCCACAAACTACCATCTAAACCTTGGACCTTATAAAACCATGCTTCTTATGACGTATACCTTACTATCTTAACACTTCACAACATATATAAAAAAATCTCCCCTTGAGTTGATTCTTCTTCTCACAGACACTAGATGATAAACACTTTCAAAAACTGATCATTATCTCAAAAAGATACATCTCCTTCTTGTATTCATTCTCCCATAACTAGCTCTTTTCTCAAATAAACATGATCATCCCTAAAACATTGGAATCACACCTTCTTGCAATAAAAATGCAACACACAAAATATGAAGCATTACAGGAACATGTTCCCCTTTACTCCATACGTACCTCCTTAAAATGTACTTAGGTCACAAGACCACTCACCTTGTCCTTGACATCACTGATATGACTTAAACCTTTGATCACACACTAGGCCACCATATTCTTGACATCAACTAAAGAATTAGAGACTCCCCCTTTGTCATCATAGCTCAAGATCATCACATGATTCAATAGGACTCTTAGACCATCCTCAACCTCCTTCAAGCATCCTGATATCAATACCACTTCTCAACATAGATCAAACTCAGTCAACTTTCTTCAACATGTCTTCATGATAGCTATCAATCTTTCATTAACTAATGAGTGTCTCCATGAAGCCTAATAGACGCACCCCTTACCATAAGGCACTAGAACAACATAAACTCAAGAACTTCCTAGATCTCCATGCAATTTTCTTAAGATTGATGATCCTTTATGATCCTTTTAGGATTGATTAGCTTCTTTGGCTTGGCCTCTTCATCATTTGTGTGGTCAATAATTTGAGTTGATAATGAACACTCTTGATACTTTTCAATATCTATCCTATGTTCTATCATACCAAATAGTCCACTTTGTCTTGTAGATAGATTAATACTAAGTTTGATAGTTTTTGGCTTCCACACCTTGGTTTGTCTTCTTTCTTCAGCTCTAGGAGCTTGAATCTTCTTGTTCTGTCTTGGTGATTCATATTGATAGAATCTTAAAATATGACCAATTTTATGATAATTATATTAAATAACATAACTCATACATCTTGACTGATGTGAACTCTAACTCCTTCCATAGTCTCATGAGTACTCATCCTTGGATGATCATCTACACTCTATTTCTCTATGACCAAACTGACTAAATGATAAATAGTAACCATTGAATGAGGTTGCATACCTTATGGCATTAGGCTATCTAACAGAATTTGTCTTCATGTTGTTCTTGAGTTTAACATTTGTGTTCACATTATCATTATCCTTGTTCTCCTTTTGATCTAATTTGAAACCAAGAGCTGCCTTATCATTGCCAAAATTTTGACTACTTAAAATGCCATCTAGAGCCTCAGTGCTCTTTTAAAACTTCTCATAAGTCTTCATCTTTCTAGTTTCTTGATCAAATTCTAACTTTAAGGACTCCATTTCTAATTCAGACCTAGTATATTCTTCTTCCTTATCCTTTAGGCTAGCAATGACTATCTTCATCTAAGTTTCAACCTGATTGATGATCTCATCATGCTCCTTGGATGTGTTACATAGTCTTTCTTCAAACAAGCCAATCTTCTCTTCATAGTCTTTAACTAATGATTTTAGCTTATGATTCTTCCTTCTTTGGAACTTCATCTCCTCTAGATCACTCAAGAATTCCATCCCAAGTTTCACTCTAGCCTCTTCTTCATCTGATTCTTCATTATCCATAAGGTCTTTCCCTTTTGATCAAATCTCATTATCTATTTCTATATCCATGAATAAGGTTTCATTGTTTTCATGCTCATTACTGTCATCATCACTATCAAATGTACTTGTGTCACATACATCAGATGAGATATTATCTTCTTTGGTGTACAAACTTTTATTATTTTTGAATGACCCTTTTTTACCTTCATACTTCTTGAAATATTTATTACTTTTGTTAGGCTTATAGACATTCTTTTCATCACCATGATGTTCATCATGTTCTTCATCATGCTTAGTCTAATCCTTATTAGGAACCTTAGATTCCAAGTGACCAATCTTACCATAGTTGAAACATTTGAAAGGCAACTTACCCTTGTACTTACCAGATCCAATCTTTAATTTCTTAGAAAACATGGCTATCAATTCATCATCATCAATATCTGAACTTACCTCATCCTTGACCTTTTTGGCTTTTTCCTTCTTCTCGCCTTTGAATGTTTTTTCCTTCTTCGAAGGTCTTCCTTCATTTGTTCTCATCTCATAGGCAATCAAGATGCCATGAAGCCCATCCATCTGAAGTGTGTCAAAATCATGTAATTCTTTTACTGCAAACACCTTTGAATCAAATTTAAAAGTTAGGGATATTAATAATTTTTGTACAACTATAGAATCTTTCACTTATTCTCCTATACCTATAATAACATTGAAAACTTCATCAACCTTTAACAGGTAGGATGCAATTCTCTCATCTTCCTTCATACTCAGACTTTAAACCTACCTTCTTAGGACTGTAATTTATCCATCTTCACTTTAGTGTCTTCTTCATATATAGTCTTCAAATTTTCCCATATCACCTTGGCTGAATCATAGTGCATTACCTTTATAAACTTTGATTTTGATAGGCCACATACAATGGCATTCATTGCCTTGGAATTGCTCTCACTTTCCTTCTTGCCTATTGCATCAGTTGGTGGTGTAGGAGGTGGAATGTATCCATCCATAACTGACTCCCATATTTCATGGCCCATTGAAATTATATGCATCCTCATTTTTATTCTCTAAAAATCATAATTAGTCCTATTAAATAATGGAGCCTTACTGGGAGAGAAACCTCCTTGAACTTGACTACTAGTCATCCTTGCTTCTAGGATCTCCTTTAGGCTATTAAGACTGATTCAAAGGACTGGATCTAATATAAATTATTAGAAGCATAATAAATAAGAAGTGGGTTGAATCATTTTTCAAAAACCTTTCATTCAATTACACTTAAGCAAACATGAACCGTTCAAAAAAACATAGAGATCTAGCAAGCATAGGCAACTATCCACATAAGCATGAAACACAAGAACACATCACATATGTGGGAAACCCTCAAAGGGAAAAAAACCCACTAATATTTTCAAATGTAATATATTCATATAATACAAAAACCAAATGTATTGAAGCACCAACTCTACATGGAGCACCAACCCTAACTAGCCAAGCACCCACTTGACTAGGCTTTAGTAAGCACCTACTTATAAGGAGGCACTAACCCCCTAGATGACTCAGCACCAACTTAGCCACATAATTTCTTTGATCACCTTTATAACACCTTATTTCTCACACAATATATGATGATCACCTTATTTATCTCTTCACACTCTTATCCCTCTCAAACTGTCTTCTAGGCCTCTTAGCTCAACTAGGTCTCTCTAAGACTGATTAGGTCAGATGACCTTGATATTCATATGTATACACACTATCATATCATAATTATATAAATTTTACACTCCTTTTATGGTCTATAATACCTCCTTATCTCAACAATGTGTTATTTCATTCATTTTCTCTTTGCTTACTTTTTCATAGGCCTAAAATTACCTTGTATATATGAGAGCCTCTTATTCATACACCTCTTGGTCAACCAAAAACACTCAATCACTTATATTTGACACAAAATATACCTTATATCATGTTACAATAAAAAATTAATCATTACATTAGGTCATTTGTTAATCAAATAGACCAAATCCTTCTTTAGGTCTCATGGAGACCTAATTCCATTAGGCCTACTTTAGGACATGTTACACTTTATGTTCCTTGGAACCTTTTAAAACTTCACACATGCAATTAAAATATCATATAAAAATAAAATATGCCTTATCCAACATCTTTCAATCTATATAACACTTTTTAGGTCCAACCACCACTTGAAACACTCCATTATCACTATTCACATTAGGCCTTTGCACACACTAAAAAGTCTATCTTAAACAATTGAATATAACACATCATTTATCCATAAAAACATGACAATAAATAACTTATACATAACCTCCATTACCTAAAAAATATCACCATATGCATTATACACTTTCACTCAGGGCATAGAGCCTCAAAAACACCTTTGTAACATACTCAGATCTGTCAGTTTTCCTCAAAGACCAATCATGGTGACTCAGACCTCCAACACCTATATAGACACTTTAAAATAATTCCAATTAATTAAAATTATCCTATTAAATCTCTATATCATCTTAAAATATAAAAATCATATGGTCTAGTGGTAATTATTGGTCTTATAGACCAATTTGTTGACCTCACTACACACAAACCTCACTGAGTTAGACAAGCCATTTTGGCTTCATAATTTTTACCACTATACCTAAATTAAAATATATATAAAAATAATTAATAATACATACCATTATCAAATAGCATCTCCATGCACTTGGTTTCAACATTCTATCATGATAACACATTTTAATTCATCTTCTCACTATTGCCTAGGTTTTTCACTATTTGCACCATTAGGCCTGTTAGCAACAAGCTAACTTGGATGACTAATTTATCACATTTTAGGATTATTACCTATCCATAAACCTTCATGGATATGAAACATTATTCTCTACCTTCTTCCTCCATCCATTTTCTTGTTATGTCCAATGCAACTTTTGAATTCTACAGTAACTTCTTCATAAACAAGCCTGTAACTCAACATTTTCGATCTCCTCTCTCTAAAAAATACTACTTGGAGGTACCTAGGAGATTCCAATACAATATATAATGTATTACCTAACCATACCAATCCATTTAGGGCACTTTTGATCAACATCTTCAACATCAGGTCCTTATTAGGTAACTAAGAGGATTTAAACATGTTTCCATTCTTAACTATCATTCATAAAGCATAGCACCTCAATACAAAAACTAATGCCTAAAATTTTGAGATAGGAACCTTTCCCTTATACCTTGAACTACTTAGGTTCCCATGCAAAGGTTTTTTAAGCTAATGAGCATAAGAAAATCCTTCTCAGGTTGAGAATCCTTCGTTTTGATCACTTGAGAGGCCTCCAAACAACTTTCCATGCCTTTTCCTTTACACTATGACCTTAAACTACATGAAAAAACTTTAAATACCATACCTCACCTCTAAAAATTATTACATGATCTAAAACACCTTTAAATATTATCATGACCCTTCATTAGGCCACACTCTCTCTCTTTGCTCTCTAGACCTTGACTTGCAAACCATATTAAGCCTAAAAATTGACCTTCATGCCTCTTTCCATACACTTTTCACCTCAATCACATACTAAATAAACCTATATCATTCTTAATCACTATCATACATCCTTCACATGCCTTGACAATAGATCATGATACCTCATTAGGCCAGGCAAGGTCTAAGAGAGGTCTAGATGCATATGTAAACTAAAGGTCCTACCCTGGTAGGATCACCCTAAAACTCTCATGAGTGTTCCAATGCCTCACATACATGATAAAACAACCTCATACAACCATTCATGCCTGTGTTCACTTATCTCACAAATCCACCATGCTCAAACCTTCTCATAAGGTCTCTTCATTCCATTACTAGGCTTAGGCTACTTAATAATTGATGCCTTGACCTATTCCTTCCATGCCATGACCTCAAAAAAACATCAACCAAGTAGATATAATACATTACATATCTCTAATATCACTACATCATTCTCTTTTTGATGAAAATAATCTTCCATAGCCTCATGCAGACCTAAAACCACATGACCAAGCTTCATATGACTAGACATCTTTCTTTCATATACCTGAATACCTTTGACACCTTGACCTCTACCTTTATGCAATCATAAGACATTAGTTTCCTTCAAATTCTATATTTCCTTCAAATTCTCTCTTGTAGCATGGCTCACACTAAAACCCTCATGTCATGACTATACCACACTATGCACATGCATTCATGACAACTCTCATGACCACACTCTTCTCTCTCATGGTAACACTCATGAAAACTTTAATCTAACCTGAACCTTGACATCAACCAATAGAAAAGATAATGCTCAACAATCTCACCTTGTCATATCAATCACATACCTCAATAACCACTCACAATGCACCTTCATAAGATGTACCTTGATATCAATGACATCAACCTTGACATCAAAGAAAATAACATGCCAATAAACTCCCCCTTTATCATTGATGGAAAACACAGTACAATTTAATCATTCTCATCTCCCCATTCTAGTCTTTCTCTCCCTTTGACATTAATGATAAAGGGTCTTCCAAAGACTACATCTGAACCTTGGACCTCAGAAAACCATGTTTCTTATGACTTATACCTTAATATCTTAACACTTCACAACATAGAGCAAAAAATCTCCCCTTGACCTGATGTTTCTTCTCACATACACTAGATTACATCCACTTTCAAAAATTGATCATTATCTCAAAAATATACATCTCCCTCTTGTATTCATTCTCCTATAAGTATCTATTTTCTCAAATAAACATGATCATACCTGCAACATCTGGAATCACACCTTCTTAAAATAAAAACTCAACACATGGAATATGAAGCATTATAGAAACGTGTTCCCCCTTACTCCATGCATACCTCCTTCAAATGAAACCAGATCATAATACCATTCACCTTGTCCTTAACATGACTAATATGACTCAAACCTTTGATCACACACTAGGCCAACATATTCTTGACATCAACTGAATAACTAGGGACTCCCCCTTTATCTTCATAGTTTGAGCTCACCACATGAGTCAATAGGACTCTCAAACCATCCTCAACCTCCTTTAAGCATCTTAATATCAATATCACTTCTCAACACAAATCAAGCTCAATTAACATTTTTCAACATGTATTCATGATATCTACCAAGCTTCCACTAACTAATGAGTGTCTCCATGAAGAATAATGGAGTCACCCCTTACCATAAGGCACTACAACAACACAAACTCAAGAAATTACAAGATATCCATGCTTTCATAAGACTGATGATCCTTTAGGATCATTTCAAGCTTGATTATTTTTTTGGCTTGACCTCTTCATCATCTTTGTGGTTGAAAATCCGAGTTGATAATGAACACTCTTGATACTTTTTAATATCTGGCCTATGCTCTATCATAGAAAACAATCCACTTTGACTTTTAGATTTATCAGGACTAATCTTGATTGTCTTTGGATTTCACACCTTGGTTTGTCTTCTTTATTGAGCTATAGGAGCTTAAATATTCTTGTTTCATCTTGGTGATTCATGATGACATAATCTTAAAATATGACCAATGTTATGACAATTATAAAAAATAGCACTCATACATCTTGACTGATGTGGATTGTGACTCCTTCCATAGTCCCATGAGTACTCATTCTTGGAGGATATTTGACACTCTCTTGTTGTATGACCAAACTTACTACATGAGAAACAATAATCATTGAATGAATTTACATACCTTATGGCATTAGTCTATCTAACAAAATTTGTATTGATATTTTTCTTGAGTTTGACCTTCTTATTCACATTAGTATTCTCCTTGTTCTCCTTTTAATCTACTTTAAAACCAATACATGCCTTATGATTGGTAGACTTGTGACTACTTAAAATGTCATCTACAGCCTCAATATTTTTTAAAACTTCTCATAGGTCTTTATCGTGATAGTTCCTTGATCCAATTATAACTTTAATGACTCCATTTATAATTAATACCTGATACATTCTTCTTCCTTAGCCTTTAGGCTAGTAGTGACTATCTCTATTTGAGTTTCAACCTAATTGATGATATGATCATGTTCCTTGGATGTGTTACTTAGTATTTCTTCAAATAAATCAATATGCACTTCATAGTCTTTAATTAATGATCTTAGTTTATGATTCTTCATTTTTTAGAACTTCAACTCCTCTAGAGAACTCACCAATTCTACCTCAAGGTTCATTTTAGCCTCTTTTTCATCTGATTCTTTATTATCCATAAGGCCTTTCCCTTTTGAGCAACTCTCATTGTTTATTTCTATAGCCATGAATAAGGTTTCATTGTTTTCATACTCATTAATGTCATCATCATTATTAGATGTACTTATGTCACTTACATCAAATAATCTATTATCTTCCTTAGTATAGAAACTTCTCTTGTTCTTGAATGACCCTTTCTTGAATTCATACTTCTTGAAATCTTTCTTACTTTTATTAGGCTTATAGACCTTCTTATCATCACCATGATGTTCATCATGTTCTTCATCATGCTCATTCCTATCCTTGTTAGGGAAATTGGATTCAAAGTGACTAATTTTACCATAGTTGAAACATTTGAAAGGCAACTTACCCTTGTGCTTACCAGATTCATTTATTAATTTCCTAGAAAACATGGCTATCAATTCATAGTCATTAATATCTAAACTTACCTCATCCTTGACCTTTTTTGATTTTAACTTCTTCTCATCTTTGATTTTTTCTTCCTTCTTGTAAGGTTTTCCTTCATTTCTTCTCATCTGATAGGTAGTCAAGATGCCATGAAGCCCATCCATTTGAAGTGTGTCTAGCTATTGAATTTCTTCTACTATAGACACCTTTGAATCAAATTTAGAAGTTATGGATATCAATACCTTTTGTACAACTATAGACTCTTTCACTTCTTCTCCTATACATCTAATAACATTGATAACTTCATCAACCTTTAACAAGTAGGATGCAATGCTCTCATCTTCCTTCATATTCAAACTTTCAAACTACCTTCTATGGGTCTAAAATTTAGCTATCTTCACCTTGGTGTCTCCTTCATAGATAGTCTTCAAATTTTCCCATATCACCTTGGATAAATCATAGTGCATCACCTTCATAAACTCTACCTATGATAGGCCACATAGAATGGTATTCATTGCCTTGGAATTGCCCTCACCTTCCTTCTTTCCTATTGTATCATTTGGTGGTGTAGGACGTGGAATGTATCCATCCACAACTGACTACCATATGTCATGGCCCATTGAAATTAGATATGTCCTAATTTTAATGCTCTAATAATCATAATTAGTCCCATTTAATAATTTATTCATACAGGTAGAGAAACCTCTTTGAACTTGACTACTAGCCATCATTGCTTCTAAGATCTCATTTAGGTTGTTAGGCCTACTTCAAAGGACTAGATCTGATACTAAATATTGGATTCATAATTATTGAGAAGGGGTTGAATCAGTCTTCAAAAACCTTTCATTCAATTACACTTAATCAATCATGAACCATTCAAACAAACATATAGATCTAACAAGCATATGTAACTATCCACATAAGCATGAAACATAAGAACACATCACATATGTGGGAAAATATAAAGGAGAATAAAACCCAATGATATATAAAAATATAATATAGTCCTATATGGCAAAAAACAAATATATTTAAGCATTAACTCTACATGGAGCATGAACCCTAACTAGCCAAGCACCCACTTGACTAGGCTTTAGAAAGCACTTACTTGCAAGGAGACACAACCCCCTAGATGACTCGGAACCAATTCAACCACATAATTTATTTGATCACCTTCATAACACCTTGTTTCTCACACAATAGATGATGATCACCTTCTTTATCTCTTCACACTCTTATTCTTCTCAAACTACCTTCTAGGCCTCTTTGCTCAATTAAGTCTCTTTAAGACTGATAGGTCATATGACCTTGATATTCATATGTAGACACACTATCACATATTCATTAAATATTTTATACCCTCCTATAATGGTATAAAATGCCTTTTTCTACTCAATAATCTGTTATTTCATTTATTTTCTCTCTACTTACTTTTTCATAAGCCTAAAATTTCCTTGTATATATACAAGCCTCTTGCTCATACACCTCTTGATCTGCCACACACACTTGATCAATTATATTGGCCACATAATATAACTTATAACACATTAAAATCAATAATATATCAGCAAATGAGGTTGGACATTACTTAAATAGACCAAATCATTCTTTAGGTCTCATGGAGACCTAATTCCATTAGGCCTAGTTTAGAACATGTTACACTTTGCCTTCCTTGGAAAACTTAAAAACTTCACACATGGTATAAAAATATCATATAATAATAAAATAGGCCTTATTAAACATCCTCTGATCTCCATAACACTTTTTAGGTTTAACCACCACTTGAAACACTCCATTAAAATTATTCACATTAGGCCTTTGAACAAATAGAAAACTTTATTTTGAACAACTAATGATAAAACATCATTTATCAACACAAATATGATAATAAATAACTTATACATAACCTCCATAACCTCAAAAGTATTACCATATGCATTAGACACTTCCACTTAGGGCATAGAGCCTCAAAAACACCTCTCCAACATACTCAAAACTGTCAGTTTTCCTCAAAGACCATTCATGATGACTTAGACATTAGATACCTATATAGACACTTTAAAATACTTATAATTCATGAAAATTATGCCTCTAAAATCTCAATGTGATCTTCAAATATAAACATCATATGGTCTAGTGGCAACTATTGGTCTTATAAACCAATTTGTTGACCTCACTACACATAGATCTCACTGAGTCAGACAAGCCATTTTGGCTTCATCATTTTCACCATTATACCAAAATTCCAATATCTATACCAAGAATTAATAATACATACTATTCTAAAACAAAATCTCCATGTACTTGGTTTTAACATTCTATCATGATAAGACATTCCAATTTAACTTCTCATTGTTGCCTGGGTTTTTCACTGTTTACACCATTATGCCTGTTAGTGACTGGCTAACTTAGATGATTGGTTTAGCACATTTTATGAATATAACATATACATAAACTTTAATTTACATGAAACATAAGTCTCTACCTTCTTCCTACATCCATTTTTTTAATATGTCTAATGCAACTTTTGACTTTTACAATAACTTCTTCATAAATAAGCTTGTAACTCAACATTTTATCTCTCCTCTCTCTAACCAATACCACCTAGAGGTACTTTGGATAGTCCACTAAAATATCTAATAGATTACCTAAGAATACCAATACATTTTTTTCATTTTGATCAACATATTCAACATCAGGTCTTTATTGGGGTTCTAAGAGGGTTTAAACATGTTTCCATTCTTAACGATCATTCATAAAGCATAACACCTCAATCCTAAAAATAATGCCTAGAATTTTTATCTAGGAAACTTCCCCATCTACCATAAACTACTTAGTTTCCCATGAAAAGTTTTTATGATTTGATGAGCACAAGAAAATCCTTTTTGGGTTGAGAATCCTTCATTCCTTTTCCTTCACACTATGACCTTAAAATACATGAAAAAACTTGAAACACCATCCCTCACCTATGAAAATTCTTACATGAGCTTAAACACCTTGAAATATGATCATGACCCTTCATTAGTCCACACTCTCTCTCTCTTTGCTCTCTAGACCTTGACTTGCAAACCATATTAAGCCTAAAAATTGACCTTCATACCTCTTTTTATGCACTCTCCACCACACTCACATACTCAATAAACCTCTCTCATGATTAATAAATACCATATATCCTTCACATACCTTGCCAATAGATCATGATACCTCATTAGGCCAAGCAAGGTCTAAAAGAGGTTTAGATGGATAATTAGATTGAAGATCCTACCCCTATAATCTCACCCTAAAAATCTCATAAATGTTCTAATGCCTCAAATACATGATAAAAAAAACCTCATACAAACACTCATGCTTGTGTACACTTATCTCACCAAGCCACCATACTCAAACCTTCTCATAAGGTCTCTTCATACCATGACTAGGCTTAGGCTACTTAAGCACTTGATGCCTTGACCTGTTCCTTCCATGTTATGACCTCAAAAAAACATTAAATATGAATATATAATACATTACATCTCATGCATATCACTACATCATTCTCTTTTTGATGAAAATAGTCTTCCACAGCCTCATAAAGACCTAAATCCATATGACCAAGCTTCATATGACTAGACATCTTTCTTTCATGTACCTGAATACCTTTGACACCTTGACTTGTGCCTTTATGCAACCATAAGACATTAGTTTCCTTAAAATTCTATCTTGCCTTTAAATTCTATCTTGTCACATGGCTCACCCTGAAACTCTTCATGTCATGACTATGCCACAGTATGCACATGCATTCATGACAACTCTCATGACCACACTCTTCTCAATCATGGCAACACTCATGTAAAATTCAATCTCACCTAAACCATGACATAAAACAATATAAAAGACAATTCTCAACAACATAACCTTATTATATCAAGCACATACCTTAATGAGCAATCACAATACACCTTTACTAGATGCACCTTTATATCAATGACATCAACCTTGACATCAATGACATCAACCCTGACATCAATGTCAATAGTATGCCAATAGTTCATCTATGTTTCCCTTTGAAGCAATTTGAAATCATGCACATTGTGATATTCATGGAAAATATCACATGATTTGAGTAGTTCCCTGACACTATGCCATAGCAAATTATTTTTATTGTGGCCCTTCACCTCATAGTCTATACACTACAACTCATTATGAGTGTCATGCATGTTATGGGAAGTAAACTTCTATAGATAGGAGGCCATTGAGTAAATTTTCACCTCCATGCAGGGGTTGATCTTCAAATACACACTACCAACTACCTCAACCCTTAATGTTGCTTCTCTCTAGTCTTGGTGGACATTTTCATAGATAATGTACCCTTGAAGGGTAACAACAATCCTCAAAAAAAAAATGCATTTTTAATGGGATGTACACTCTCATAAGATATCAAGGTCTTAAAGTTTGCATCATATACATAAATGTTCTCTATAATTTCTTGCTTGATTTATTTTAGTACAAATATGTTTTGTTATTGAAACTCAAGGATATCAAATTCCTTATAAAATGCTTCCTTGATTTCATCATAATTTATAATATCTTGTTTTGGATCAAAATTTTGATACCACATGTGTGCATGATCTAGCATTGTGGTTACAAATTGGTTGGCCTTCCATTCAAGAGTTATAATGACCTTGGAATTCCATATGAGTTTACATTTTTGGACATGCTCAACAAAATTTTAAACTCCTCTATATTTTGGTAGACTTAAGGACATCTCATGAATGAAATGTTTTTGGATTTTCATTTTCATAATTGAAGCACTAATGTCCTATGTGCTTAAACTTTGGATACCTTCAGGGTTACCTCTGCTTTTGTAAGCCATATTTCATCCTAATAAGGTCATCATTCCACCAACCCCTACAGTAGGTTTTACTTGGTTGTATTTGTGCCTAGGTTAGCTTCTATTATACTTGTAGTTTTTATTCCTCTTGACATATTACTGCTCACCTGCATGAGTGGTTTTCACCCCCATTTTGTGGCATGCCCGACATATTTGGGTTTTTACACTAATGTTGTTGGTGTTACTATTGATCCCAAATGTTTGTATGTTATGACTTGTTGTAATATGCTATTTTTTTTCTCTTATCTCTTAAAATTCATTATTCAAGACAAATCCACTCAATTTATGTTGATTCCTTAAATTTATGTATGAAATGCATGAGTTGGCACTTTAGATAGATAATGGGAGGGTGCTTCCTCAGCTATCTTTCAGTTTTGTATACTCTTAGGATAATAAGTGACTTTAGCAATTTTTATAGCCCAAATTTTTAACCTAGAGAATTCAATTAGACCTTCTCAAATTTGGGATAACATGAAACTATCTATGAGTATAGGAAGATTGCTACAAGAGATGGATCTCTAGATTATGGGCTAGCTCCCTTGATCTAACTATTTAGGATCTCAACTACACTATTATAATCACTTATTTGGGGTGAAAAGGGAATAAGGAAATATGAAATTAACCTATACTAATGGAGGTGATACATCAAGGATATATCCACAAACATTCCTTAAAAATTGCACTATTAAGGCAGATTAATAAAATTGGTCTCAACTCAAGGTTCTTCTAGCATATGTGTTTCTACATGGAGGAAGATTGTTATGCATTTTCAAAGGTGGGTGAATAGGAGGTATGATATTAGACACTACTAATCTCCTTCACACTTCAAATACAAATAATAAACATTTACACTTCATGAGACATGTTAGAATAAATATTACTTACACAATGCATATAAGAGTATAATGGAAGGTAAAATAATCATCACTTGTCATCCAAATGGACTACTTGACATACTTAGGCAATAATTTAAGAGACTAAAACAGGTTAAAAACTTTATTCAAAGGAAAAAAAAGATGTCAAAATAGCAAGGCTTTGCCATACCAATTTTGGATAGATTGCAATGCCAAAATGGCTTCAATATATAAAGCAATAGGAGAAGAAAGAGAAAGAGTGGCGTTGGAGAGTAACAATGTCAAGTGTAAACTCTTGAAGACTAGTTACAATGCAAGAGAAGTTAAAAAACATATCATGACATTCTTTTGGACAAGTGTCTATCTAAAATGTAACATCCTACTAAATTTGGCATATAAATACTTCATTGTCCTTATTGAAACTGCTCTTCTTGGTGAGGAGTCTACAAACTATCTAGAACTTCCTTGGAAGTCATTGACACATATGCACTGACTTGAGAGGGAGGAAACTATTAGAGGTAAAATCATTGAGAGGGGGGTGAATCAGTGAGCCTAGATAATCCAACTTCAATTTTAATCATTTCAAACTCTTAATCAATTAACACAAGCATTCATGAAGCATACACATCATTCATAGCAATAAACAAGAGAAACAATGCAAGATCAAGCATATAACATATGCCATGTGTGGGAAATCCTCTTGGGGGATAAAATACACTAGAACCTACAATTTTATTATTTTATTATAATAATAAAAACTAATTTAGACTAGCTACAACTGATCAAGGAACTACCATCCCTTATTTAGTGATATTATAATCCCACAAGGTGATACCACACCTGTCTAGCTGAGCAACCACAACAACTAGACCTTTATCAAGTTTCACCTTGAAAGGAGGTTGAAACCCCCTATATGTTGAGCTACTATAATAACACCTATGAACACAACATCTCCTAAACATTGATTGCCTTCCAATCTAATGGAGATACAAATTATATCATCTCTCTTCAACTCTACCCGCTCAAAGCATCCAAAACATCCTTTTGGATCACCCTAAACCTCTTCACTCATCTTCAACATGTAAGAGCACTATTCTAACATAATTAAAATGACCCATAGTTCATACACATAGTCCTTAAATTTATCTTCTCATCAACTCATCTACTAGGCACTCTCCCTCTCCTTCACTTCACAACTCTCACAAACACACATCTTTCAAGTCTTCCACTAGTCTAGAAACTATCACATTTGGTTTCACTAATTATAGAGAATTCATGGATTATTAATTCCATAATATTTTATTTTCAGCCACAACACATGCCTTCAGCCTTAAGGCATCTAACATAGGTCACACTTAAGCACAAAATACTTTCAAATAGGCCTAAGTCACTTTTTAGGTCCTATTATGACCCATTCATCTCTTTAACACTTATCCAAGAAAACTAAGAACATAAGAACACTTTGAAACTCATGGACCTATGACGCATTATCTATAGGTCCCATTTAAGTGCCAAAATCCACTATATCACACTTTTTCTAACCCCCAATTAGCTCAAACACCTCTTTATACATACATTCATTATGAACAAAAACACAATTGAATTCTAAACCTTTGTTCATACTGGATATTATTGGTCAAACCTTAATAATTCTCACAAAAAATTCTTATGGAGTCTACAACACTCTCCAATAGTAAATTCATCATAAAAAATTGAAATATCATCAACACAATCTCAATTACCCTTCTCAAGTTACTTGCAGAGCATACACAAACACATAGTTAACTTTGAACCTTCATGACTTTGAGTGTTCACACTTTCAAATATTCAAATATATATTAAAAGATGTGTCTTGTATTCCTCTACAAATTTTATTTTTACACCATGAGCAAACTCATCCTAGATCAAAATTTATAGCCAAAATATAGAGCACTAGTTTTTCCTTTGTTAAATTTAAATATTCAAATGCAAACAGTCACAGTTAAACCTCGATCACTTTGCTCGCATCTTATGCTCTAGCATCTTCAAATTAAATATACACCATCGATATTATTTTAACTTTAATACATATTTTTCCACTACCTAAATGTTAAACCTTGAATATTTGACTCATCTTATGCAACCTTGCAATACTGACTCAACATGCACCGTTGATATCTATGGGATTGTCCTTGCTTTAACAATGTTAGATAACTGCCACTTTGACCTCTTGAATCTAATATGCACCATTAATATTTATGATTATAAATACACACTCACTATTTATCCTTGGAATAATCTCTATCTCTATCTCTACTTAACGTTAAACATCGAACACTTGGCACCATCTCGCTATATCCTAGTATCTTGGAATAAACACGCTTCATCGATCCTTTTTTAAGGAGATTGATCTTTAAATTCATTAACTAAAAAACACTTTAACTCATTTGACTTACTATGAACCATATATATAGATGTACAAACTCCCATGAACTATTGGATCTCCATCTGGTCTTCAAATTTAACATCATGCAAAAATGACCAAGTATAGAGACCATTGCTTATCTTTTTGGAAGGCCAACTTTGGACCTCAATAACTTTTGTTGCACTTATATGCATGATCTAAAATTTAGACCATATGATATCCTCACATAATATAATATAATCATATACCAATATTCTCTTGAAACCCTCATATGTGCTAAATATAATGCCATTAATATGCCCACTCAAATTTTTTCTACCACAAAGCCAACTATGTCAAGAACTACCTAGAAGGCCAACTTTGCACATGCATATCTTTTGATTCACTTCATTTCATGATCTAAAATTTAGTGAATATAAATTAGGCATAAAACTGAAAAAACCCATATGATAATTTTCTCCTCTCACTTTTACATGTGTGAAATATGACTACATCAAAGTGTTTACTCGGATCTTCTTGCCACATTGGAAATTTGACTATGGAAAAACAATGTCAAACTGCTTGGGAGCCCAACTTGTCACTTTAATATCTCATGTTAAGATTCATTTCATGACTTTAAATTTATCAAATAGTAACTAGGCATAAATTTGATCACAATTATATGACCAACTCCCCCTAACTCATCCACACATGGCAATGGTGATGTTAGCAACTACCTACTCAGATTTTCTGCCACTAGACCCAAAAAGTCTAAATGAAAATAATAGACTACCAGATGAAATCCACTTGTGAACACAAGTACTCAAATAGTTATTAAATTATTATAATACCCATTTTACATGATAAAATCATTATATTCATCCCTAAACATCTTTAACCATGCCAAAACTAAAGTTCAACCAAGCCTTCTTCAAGCAAGCTAGGACAAGCACATTACACACTTTGTCATTGTCATTTAGACTAATAAGGCACTACATCCACTCACTTAGATACCTCCATGACATCACCATGGAATCATTGACAACTCTCCAATAATATCCCCCTTTTTATTGATGTCAACACCCATCAATATACAGCTCACCTTTCTTCTCTCTCTTCAAGCACTTTTACAGTAGGAACATTCTCCCCTTTTAACACAATGAAAAAGTGGGCACCAACTAATCTTGATGACCTAAAAATAGCATCAATATAAAATTAACATCTTATAAATATGATATAAACTCCCCTTTACCTTGAGACTACCTTTTCTTTGCCTTATCAACTTCCTCTTGCCACATGCCAACACTCTTTTCAACCAAGCACTGCAACCAATGAAGAAAGATCACACCAAAAAAAATCTAATGGAAATCATCAAGAAACATTTGAGAGGGACTCCCCCTAATATTTATGAACCATTTCACCTCTTGATCATCTTCAAATCTCCATACACCATGAATAACCACCACACAGGCTCACTAGCCTTCATTACCTAGACACTTTCATGACTATCAACTCAACATCTGTACTAAAGCTTCTTTATAAACCACTAGAGAAATTTCATGAAATTTTTGCTCCCCCTTAATCAAATACCTTTTATTTATTCATATAAAAATAAATTACACCTAAGCTTTGTCTTAGATACTCAAAATTAGCTTTTGATAATGGTTTGGTCATAATATCTGTAAACTGCTCTTTTGTAGGCACATGCTCCAACTTAACACTTTGATTAATTAATTATTCTCTCAATAAATGGTATCTAATAGGAATGTGCTTAGTTTTTATTGCATAACAAGATTCTTTGACATATTAATTTCACTAGTATTATCACAATAGATAGGACAAGGTCCATTTTGTCCTACCTTATAATCCTCCAAAGTTTGTTTCATCCATATGACTTGAGTATAATAAGAAGCAGCTATTATATAATTATATTATGTAGTTGATAGAGACACTGAGGCTTGTTTTTTTATTAGCTAAGATACCAATCAATCCCCCATGAATAATACCCCACCATTGGTACTCCTCATTGTCAGGAATCTAGAACAACAAACATGCTCTGACACCACTCGTTAGGATCTTGCTCCTCAGAAAGAGCACAGTATGATTACCAAATATAAGCAATTGAATATGCGGAAATAACCAGAAACACAAGTAACTAGAATTCACCAATAGCACAGAATATGAGAGACAATACACTATCTTGTATTAACACTATACAAAAAAGAATACATCAAAGAGCCGCCACACTCTTTCACCTTACAGAGATTCGCCACACCTCAAGTGTACAGTAATTATTCTCACACACACTCTCCTACACAAAAACGGTCCCAACAACCAACTCACACACAGAATTGGTGTTCACCTCACCAACCAGTCAGTAATAACCCTGCTGGTACATCAAGCACTCTATAGCACTTCAAGCTGATCTCTCATGAACCTGCAACCTGCAATTCAAAGACCAAACTTACATGTAGATCCCCAATGAGCTTGCAACAACCTGCAACTCATAGATCTTACAACTAGAAGGAACTCTTCCTTTCTATCTCATGCCTTAAACAATACATGCCAATGGGTCTATAAATAGAACCCTAACTCAAACACTAACTTAGACTCTTAATTTAGACAATTATCCTCGCAGCCCAAGACTCTGGCTGGTCTTGACATGCAAACTCATCATTCACTTAACTAACTATCTGTGAAACGAACACTTCGGGAACACACAGGCGACCGACGCCGGTCCCTGCTAGTCTGGTTCTGCCGACGTCGGCCGACTTCCTGCCGTCGCCGGTGGCCTTCTGCACTGGATTCTACCGACGTCAGTCATGCTGCCGACGCCGGTTCCTATAGAACTCAGCAACCATCTATTCCTAGTTTGCAAAGGTTGAAGCTTTTAGCTCCACAACCTAACAATCTCCCACTTGGAGATAAACAGCTGCAACCTGTACCTGTACCTATACACCGTCTAGTTTGTTTCCTTGTCTTTGTATCCCTCCTCAAGATCACTCTTGAAGACCAACCACCACAAAATCCGTGATGCAAAATCTGTCATCCAAATTACCTGCCACATCCGCATCTACAACCATGTAGAAAAAGAACTTGACCCTGCATAGCATGTGCACCTGCTGCTGGTCCCACTGAACTGCCCTTCAATATTGCTTTCCCGGATTGACTCCAAACTTGTGACAACTCCCACTGCTTGGGAAAACTCAGGGTTAGTAAATTCCATGCACTCAACCTCATTATGTGAATCAAGACACCTGTTCTATGAACTGTCTAACCATCGGCGTGCTAACCGGCTTCACACAATCATCCTGAAACAAAGTCAACAAGACCTCCATGTCTCTAGAACACACTCATGCCAAAGAATCTTGCTGCTCCCAGATTCTCCATGACAAACCCCTGAACTAGCTTTACCTTTAGTTCAGCAATACCTGTATATGTAACCCTGCAACAAGCACATCATACAGAAAATAGAATAGTGTAGCTAATACTATCCAACCTGGTAAAGAGAAACACAATGATCAAACCTCCATTGCCCTGCAGCTAATACAAGATCATATACCCTGATCTTCCATCTCACGTATCCATTTCTGCTCTTCTTCATCCTCAACATCCATTCGTCTCTCAGTGCTTACTTCCAGCTGGCAACACTACCCAAAACACCTGTTTGGTTCTCCTCCAAGGAATCACATCCTCATCCATGCCAAGCTCCCACTGTTTCCTGGATCTACCTATTCTACTTCTTCAATAACTTCCTGGTCCTAAGCTATAAGTGAGCAACAAGTAGTGTAAAGAAGGGAAATGACGAATTTAAGAATTTACTTACACCTTCAGTCCTCCATATGGGCGCTTGAGACTCCATGACAACTCGCTGTCCACCCAAAATTCGTCTCAGTAACCGATGCCGGTCACATCTCAGTCTACAGCCGACCGATGTCGATTCCCTGCGACTGCCTCCCTACCGACGTCGGTTTCCCCTGGCCGACGCCGATCTCTTTTCTGCCCTAAGTCACCGACGTCGGGCTGCACATAGCCGACGTCGGTCCCTGTATGGACACCGACACCGGTTTTCCTGCCGATGTCGGTCTCTGTGTTTTTCTTGTGAGACCTGACTTTTTCCCGCGAGCTTTTTTTTGGATCAAAACCTTGTCCAAATCACCCTTACTCTGCTCAGAATTCCTCTGCACCTTGTGCTGAACTCTGTCCGTCACTTTCTCCTTGAAAACCAAGGCTTTCCCGTTCTTGTCACTAACATCGGATTCCTCAAGAAACCTCACTTTCTTCTTCTGCATACAGAAACCATGATCCATGCCTTCCAAATCTGAAAGCATATTCTTTGACTCAAGAACTAGCATCTCCTTCTTATCTATGTGACCAAGCCTATCAAGCCACATCTCTGAATCTACAACTGAAGTAGATAACCCAGAAAGAGAATCAGTAAAACAAGTAGATAGATAAAGCGTACCTACTTTCTTACCTCTAGCTATAACAAGTGTACCCTTGGTAACCTTCCAAGAGTCCGCTGTGAGAGTTACTGTGCAACCCTCTTCACCCAAGCTTCTAACAGAAATTAGATTCCGCTTCAGAACTGGGACATGCATGACCTCTTTTAACACCCATGTGTCACATGTCTACAATTTCAGCTTCACTTTGCCTTTGCCAACAATCTGACAAGACTTACCATCCCCTACACAAATTTCTCCAAAGTCTCCCTGGACATACTCATGAAAAAATTCCCTATGTGGAGATGCATGAAAAGAGGCACCAGAATCTAATACCCAAGATTCTACTTTATCCAAAGAACATACCAGAGCATCCTGTGCAACGTAGCCTGCAACATCTGCTTCTTCTCCATGTTCTTCATGATGATCTTCACCCGATCTGCAATCTCTCTTTAAGTGCCCTTGCTTTCCACATTTCTAGCAGGTTATTCTGCCATACCTGGACTTGGATCTTTTGCCTGTCTTCGACCTTGATCTCCCACGCTCTGTCCTCTCTCTTGGCCTTCCTCTTCCTTCAACACTCAAAGCATTTCCAGATAATTCCCCTGTGCTTTTCCTGCGTATCTCTTCATTCAAGATCACACTCACAACATCATCCATTTTTAAGACTTTTGAAGGAGACACAGTATTAGAAACTGCCATTACCAAACCTTCCCAACTTTCAGGTAATGAACACAAGATTAAGAGAGCTCTAAGTTCATCATCAAATACGATATTCACTGAACTTAACTGGTTTACCAAACCATGTAAATCACTAAGATGGCTATGAATGGATCCACCTTCCAACATTTGCAAATTAAATAAACGCTTCATAAGAAATACCTTGTTTGAAGCCGAGGGTTTTTCATATAAATTTGCCAAAGATTTCATCAACTCCACCGTTGTCTTACACTGTGATAAGCTGGAAATCACAGATGAATCAAGACTCAATCTAACAGATCCCAGAGCCTTTCGATCAAGAACCTCCCATTTTTCATCTTTCATATCCAAGGGTTTGCTAGCAACCCCACCCAACGGTAAGTACAAATATTTTTGATATAGATAGTCCTCAATCTGCATCCTCCATAATTGGTAGTTCTTGCCATTAAACTTTTCCATTCGTAGTTGACTGCTTTCTGTCATTGCTCAACTCCCACTCAAACAGAAACCCTGTGAGTAACCTGTAATCAAAACACACTACCCAGATCTACACCAATCTGTTAGTATCCCAACCAAAAGCTCTAATACCACTTGTTAGTGGTATCAAGCTATGAGCTAACAACCTTGCTCTGATACCACTTGTCAGGAATCTAGAACAACAAACATGCTCTGACACCACTCGTTAGGATCTTGCTCCTCAAAAAGAGCACAGTATGATTACCAAATATAAGCAATTGAATATGCGGAAATAACCAGAAACACAAGTAACTAGAATTCACCAATAGCACAGAATATGAGAGACAATACACTATCTTGTATTAACACTATACAGAAAAGAATACATCAAAGAGCCGCCACACTCTTTCACCTTACAGAGATTCGCCACACCTCAAGTGTACAGTAATTCTTCTCACACACACTCTCCTACACAAAAACGGTCCCAACAACTAACTCACACACAGAATTGATGTTCACCTCACCAACCAGTCAGTAATAACCCTGCCGGTACATCAAGCACTCTATAGCACTTCAAGCTGATCTCTCATGAACCTGCAACCTGCAATTCAAAGACCAAACTTACATGTAGATCCCCAATGAGCTTGCAACAACCTGCAACTCATAGATCTTACAACTAGAAGGAACTCTTCCTTTCTATCTCATGCCTTAAACAATACATGCCAATGGGTCTATAAATAGAACCCTAACTCAAACACTAACTTAGACTCTTAATTTAGACAATTATCCTCGCAGCCCAAGACTCTGGCTGGTCTTGACATGCAAACTCATCGTTCACTTAACTAACTGTCCGTGAAATGAACACTTCAGGAACACACAGGCGACCGACGCCGGTCCCTGCTAGTCTGGTTCTGCCGACTTCCTGCCGTCGCCGGTGGCCTTCTGCACTGGATTCTGCCGACGTCGGTCATGCTGCCGATGCCGGTTCCTGTAGAACTCAGCAACCATCTGTTCCTAGTTTGCAAAGGTTGAAGCTTTTAGCTCCACAACCTAACACTCATATCATCCACACATCCTATCTAATCTGCATCAGTATATGATTTCAAAGAGAATTCTTTACACCTAGGATACCATAAACCATAATCTATGGTGCCTTTGAGATACCTCAAAATCCTTTTGATTGATTTTAAGAGAGATTCTCTAGTGTCATATTGACACCATCTTACAAGACGCACTACTTGCATGATATTAGGCCTAGAAGTAGTAGAGTACAAAAGACTTCCAATCATAGATCTATACAAAGTTTGATCAATTTCTGGTGAGTCATCGAGTTTACTTAATTTGCATCTTATGATCATTGGAGTACCCATTGGCTTACAATCCATCATGTCAAACTTATTTAGCATATACTTGATGTATTTAGCTTTTGAAATGAATATCCATACATCAAGTTGGTTAATCTACAACCCTAAGAAGAAATAAAGTTCTCCCAACATTGACATTTCAAACTTAGTCTTCATAGTATCCACAAATTTTCTACTCATTTTGTCATTGTCAGATCCAAAAACTATGTCATCAACATAGATAAACACTATCAATTTATGATTGCCTTATGTTTTAATGTAAAAATTACTATTAGCTACCCCCATTTTAAAACCTTGAATCAAAAGATACTTATCTAACCTATCATACCAAGCTCTAAGAGCTTGTTTAAGACCATAAATAGCCTTCTTCAATGTACACACAAAATCTTGATTTCTTGACATGAATTATCTTTCACGTAACTCAATGTAGACATTTTATTATAAATTTCCATTCAATAAAGTATCCTAAGGACTTGAAAATACCATCAACAATAAAGGACCTTTAAAACTAGCATATGCCAAAAAAATTCTAATTTCTTGCATTCTTACCACAGGAGCAAAAGTCTCATCAAAATATATTCTTTCAACTTGAGCATATCTTTTACAAACCAATCTAGCCTTGTTCTTTATGACTTCTCCTTTCTCATTCATCTTAATTTTTAAAACCCACTTGGTAACTATCACACTTTTATCTTTTGCCTAGGAACTAAGTCCCATGTTTCATTCTTTTCTATTTGATAAATTTCTTCATCCATTGCATCATTCTAAATTTCATATTTTCTAGCTTCCATGAATGTTTTGGGTTAAATCATGGATAAAAAATATGAATCTTGTTGATTTTGATTGATCAACATTCTCCTTCTAGTCTGCAACCTTGCACTAACATTTCTAATAATTTGAAAGATTGGATGATCTTTCAGAATTCTTCTAGATGGAGCTTTAGAATCTTGTCTTTCTTCCTCCTCTTCATATTCATCATCTATTTGAATATATGACTCATCATTATTTGCAACAACATTCTAAATTGAGTCACTTATTAGCAATTTTGGCTTCTTGATTCTATTTGTCTCAACCCTTACATTTGAACTTTCAACAATCTTGTGAAGTCTCTTATTGAAGCACCTATAGGAAGTATTGATAGAAGAGTAACCTAAGAAGATGCCCTTATCAGAACTTGAATCAAATTTTCCATGATTCTCTTCATCTCTTTTGATGAAGCACCTGCTCCCAAATACTCTAAAATATTTGGCATTAGCTACTCTATTCTTTCAAAGCTCATAAAGAGTCTTATCACCGTTTACTTTGATTTGACATCTATTTAGGATGTAAACTAAATTGTTGGTTTCCTCTTCCCAGTAACCATCTGATAGTTTGGAATATCAAATCATAGTTTTGCTCATCTCCTGAAAGGTCCTATTCTTCCTTTCAAAAACACCATTTTGTTGTGGTGTTCTAGCAGTAGAATATTGTCTCCTTATCCCTTATTTTTCACAAAAATCATCAAATTCATGGGACCAAAACTCACCTCCTCTGTCTGATCTTACACACTTGATCTTTGACCTTTAATCATTTTCTACAAGTGCTTTGAATGCCATAAATTTTACAAAAGCTTCTAATTTTTATTTAAGGAAAAATATCCAAGCCATCCTAGTAAAATCATCAATGAGAAGCATGAAGTAGTATTACCTTGAATACTTTGGGATCTCATAGGTCCACATAGATCAGTGTGGATAAACTCTAATGGCTTTGTAGTGGAGAACTTATTGGATTTGTATCTTCTTTTGGTTTGCTTCCCATGAAGACATGTCTTGAAAAGAGAATAAGGAATCTTAAAAATCTTGGGCATATGCCTTACTAACCACTTTGAACTTATCTTTACCATGCTATCAAAATTTATATCTCCAAGCCTTCTATGCCAAAACCAGCTTTCTTCCAATTGACTCATGAAGCACTCCTCCTTCTTGGATTCATGGAAAACATACATGTTATTTATTTTATAAACATTTGTAACTAATTTTCCAGCCTTTCTTACTTCAAAAACATCATCATCAAAATTTACAACATTTCATTGCTTACACATTTGGCTCACACTTAAAATATTATTTTCAAACCTTCTAGATATAAGACATTCTCAGTTCTATAATGACCATTATCCAAACTCATAGTACCTTTGCCAAATATGTTATCAAATTTATTGTCACCAAATATCACCAAACCAGGGTTGGTCTTCCTGAGAGAAATAAACTTGCTCTTGTCTCATATCATATGATTTGAGCATCCACTATCTATGAACCATCTCTTGTTCCCACCTTCTTGATTATGCAAGGCAAAAAACATTGACTCTTCCTTTAGTGAACAACTTGAATTTTGATTCTTTTCTTCTTCAATCTTAGACTTATTCTTCTTGAACCATTTGATGGTGTCAATGACTTGTATATCCTTTTTCCAAAAAGTTATTTTATAGTTTTTGGATATATGACCTTATTGGTTATAATTGTAGCATATAATATTCCTTTTGATCTCTGGAGATAAATCACAATCACTATATCTATGACCAAATTGATTTTAGGAGAAGAAATATCCATTGAATACATTGTTCATGTTTTACCCTCTTTTCTCTTGACCATTACCAATCAATTACCCTTCTTGGGTTACTTATAGAGCATACATGAAAACATATTCAACTTTGAACCTTCATAACTTTTATTTTACAAACTTTCATATCTTCAAATATATATTTATAGATGCATCTTGTAGTCCTCTACAAATTTTATTTTTAAACCATGAGCAAACTCATCTTGGATCAAAAGTTATAGATAAAATATAGAGCACTAGTTTTTATTTTGTTAAATTCAAATATTTAAATGCAAACGATCACAGTTAAACCTTAGTCACTTTAATTGCATATCATGATTTTGTGTCTTCAAATTCAACACACACCATTGATCTTATTCAAACTTTAATTCATAGTTCACCACTATCTAAATGTTACACTTATAATAGTTGACCTCATCTTGTGCAATCTTGAAATATTGACTCGACATGCTTTGTTGATATCTGCAAGATTGTCCTTGCTTTAAAAATGTTAGACAACTATCACTTTGACCTCTTTAATTTAATATGCACCATCTTGATCAGTATGAACACCCAATCACCATTTATCCTTGGAAGAATATAGATCTTTATATCTTATCAATGTTAAACATCAAACACTTTGCACCATCTCATTGCATCCTGGTATCTTTTAATAAACACTATTTGTCGATCCTTTTGTAAGGAGCTCGATCTTTAACTTCGTTAACCAAAAAACACTTTGACTCATTTGACTTACTTTAAACCATAGATCTATATGTATGAACTCTCGTGAACTTTTATATCTCCATCCGGTCCTGATCTTTAACATCATGAAAAAATGACTATGGGAATCATTGCTTATCTACCTAGAAGGCTGACTTTGGACCTCAATAAATTTTATTGTGCTTAAATTCATGATCTAAAATTTAGACCATATTATCTCTCACATATTTTAATCCAGCCATGTATCAATATACTCCTCAAACCTTCATATGTGCAAGATATAGTGCCATTAATATGCCCACTCATATTTTTTCTGCCACAGAGCCAACTATGTCAAGAACTACTTGGAAGGCCAATTTTGCACATGCATATCTTTTGATGCACTTCATCGCATGATCTAACATTTACCACATATCAACTAGGTATAAAAATAAACAAACCCATATGATCATTTTCTCCTCACACTTCACATGTGTGAAATATTACTACATCAAAGTGCTTACTCAGCTTTTCTTGCCACATTGTAAATTTGACTATGGGAAAACACTGTCAAATTGCCTAAGAGCCCAACTTTGTACTTGGATATATTATGTTACACTTCATCACATGACCTAAAATTTATCACATAGTGATTAAGAATAAATGTGATCATAACCATATGACCAACTCCCCCTGACTCATCCATATGTGGTAATGGTGACATCAGTAAATTGCCTACTCAGATTTTCTACCACTAGACCCAAAATGTCTAGATGAAAATAATGGACTACCAGATGAAATCCACTCATACACATAAGCACTAAAATCATTTTTTACTTATGATATGACCCCTTGTACATACTCAAATCACAATACTCATCTCTGAACATCTCTAACCATGCCAAAACTAAAGATCAACCAAGCCTTCTTCAAGCATGCTAGGACAAGCACATTGCACACTTTGTCATTGTCACTTAGACTAATAAGGCACTGCATCCACTCACTTTGACACCTCCATGACATCACCATAACATCATTTACAACTCTCTAATATTAAAATGATTAGTATAGGTCATTATGCACCCCTCCAATTGATAATCGTCTCTTTGCCACTTGATAGTTACTTCTTTGAAGTAACTCACTAGCCCTCTAGGCCTAAAATTTTACACTTGTCACTCAATTTATTTGCACATACTAAACAAATTTCATTGTATGGATGTGAGACACATAATCATTACTTCTTTGTCCTCTGGTCTATCATATAAACCTCAATAATACTCAAAATCACACTTCTCATCTCCAACTTGATAGTTATCTTATTTCTCATTGTTCTATCCAAGAATGCCTAGTTTGATGAGTTATAATACATCTATGCACACCTTCCACCATATATTTAACCCATGTATTCATTTTTTCACCTTCAAATCACCTCAAATATTATATAAAAAACATAATTTAATACATCTGTATAAGTGATGGTACATAATAATTGAGTGGTGATGAGCCTGAGAGTGTGAAAAGTAGGTCTAAATCATTATTAAGTCTAATTTACTATTTATGGATGCATTACTCTTCATATTTTCACTATGAACTAGGAATTTGATTAAGAAGAGGAGATTGGTATTGTGTTAGTGACAAAATGCACAAAACAAATTGACAAAGAACACACTAAGCTAACACCTTCATGCCTAGTTACTAGGGTGAGCTTAGTAGCAAAAACAAATAACAAACACAACTAAAAAGTAAGGAAAAACACAAGAATTCCTTCACCTTCCTTGGATGATCTAAATGCCTTTGTAGTAGTGGCTGACTTGGTTTTGTACTCATGAAGTCCTTGGCAATGGAAGCTTCTCTAGCTCCATCTCACCTTGACACCTTTGGCTTGTGGCTTGGCTTGGCTTGGAATTAATTTGGAATGGTAAAAATAGTTGCTTGAAGCTTTTGGAACCAATACTATATTACAAATTTGCACAAATTAAGCTTAGAAATGATGTTCATGGCCTCTCTATATATATATTTTTGAGAATGGTCAGGATCAACCATGACCGTCCATCTCAAGATTAAGATGTGTGGCCATGGATAATCCTAATATTTGGAATTAAACTCATAAATATACTCAAGATAAATAAGCATTAAAGAGGCATGGGAGGCATTAACTAGGCATGGGTGACCCATAATCTTGATATTTTATGCACTTATGGCTTGATGGATGCCACCCCATAGATGATGTCACTAGGTGATGCAGATATTCAAAATCAATTTCCAATAATGAGATATTCAAAAATATCTATGGAATTCTTACTTAAGATCTTAAATTAGATTAATTATCTTAAGTAATTTTAATAAAATTTAGTGTAATTCTTTGGAAATTGGTGCATAATTAATTAAAATAGTCAAAAAGTCATATTACTGGGTCATAATTTGACTAGAAAGGAATTGAAAGTGATGTTAGATGTGTTGGAGCTATATTCCCATTTAGGATGTTTCAAACACCAAATAACAAAGGTATGTGACATGTACCAATGAATTAGAAGAAAAGAGTGATCTAGAGCACTAAATGGCAAATTTGTCATTTTGACTCCAAATGATGTGATCAAAGTTAGCTGGCCTATAAAATGCATTGCCCTATTTAAGGATACTTTGACCTAAAATAACACTTGTAAGTGAAGGTTTCAAATCATATAGGGAATTTTATGGATTTTGACCTAAAATGTGCATTTGAGTGTGATTCGAGTAAGATTGACAATTTCAACACAAATGGTGTTAGGAATTGGATGTCTATATTCACATCAGGATCTTATGAGGGTTTTAGGTAGTTTAGGTTCTTAGCAATGGTTCATAAAATTCAGGCCCCTAAAATTTGAACCAATGCCACTAGTTTCAATTATATTTCCTCCCTCAACTATCCCTAAGTGATCAAGACCCCATACATCTCATCCATATAGATGGGAGTGAAAGAAGTTGGTTCCCGGGTAGTTTTATGCTTTTTGGACACCCCTAAGACAAATTGAGACCAAAAAATGGCCAATATGAGTTTTTATATAAAAAATCATGAGTCTCATCAACTCTCCATTCTCCCATAAAATCTCTCACATTTATTGGGAAGATCACATGACCATAGGGGTAAAGTTGGAAGCCTAAGGTTCATGTCTAGTTCATAAGCCTAGTAGGCATAGACTAGGTTTTTTGAGTATATGACCACATATAAGTGTTCAAAGTGACTTTAGGACCTTATCAACAATTTTTCATCTCCAATTCAATCCTACATCATCCCATAGTGCCTTAAGACTCTGTCATTCATCATTTTACCATCAATGCACTAGGTCTATAAGTTTCATTGCTTATGGAGTATCTCAAGTCTAAGATAAAATAGTGAGAACTTACACTATTATTATAACCTAAAGGATACCATGTATGTATTTTATAACCCATTATTCCCCCTTATACCAATTTTAAATCCCTGACCATACTCTTGGAGGCCTTGACACTTCAAATTCTCAAAACTAGTTATAGGCCTATTATGACTATATAGGGTTTTTAGGCAGAGTTTGAACTTGTTATACCTTCACTTGAGTCAGAGTGTTTGGATTAATAACTTGATTATTTTATCACTCCCTTAAATCCCTAATTTATTCACATAACCAACAATTCAAGCTTTGGATAGGCCTTAAGTCACTTGGGTAAATTATATGCCTATGTGTGTTCCCTTGAGACTAGTCTGCCAACGTAGTATTCTAGGAGTAATGTTTCCAAAACTAGGCCTATCCTATCATATGATTGATAGTGTATAATCTTATTCAAATCGTATAAACTCTCATTTCCTTCCAAATCATCAACCTACTATTTTTTCAAAACCAACTTTCGCAACATTTGACTATAGGTGTGTATGGAGATTTTTTAGTGCAGTGGTTTGGAGTTTTGATGGTTTAGAAACCCTATTAAAAATTGAAATCTCCCTTAAATAATGTAATTATTATAACTAAGTATCTCATTCAAATCCTTTTAACCTCTATGTTTCTTCATTATCTTTATCCAAAATAACTTTTCACCCTGATTAACAATAGGTGTTGTTTGAAGGGCTCTTGCCTATGTTTGATCTTGAATTGAGTCTCACAACCAATCTCTAATATTTTTAAATGGATTATTCCTTTGATTTTTATCTTAAGAATCTTCTCAAAACCTTGAAACTCCTTTCTCTTTTGGAACATCACTATCAAATCACACTTCTCCATAGCAAGTTATAGGTGGTTATTTGGATGGGTTGTGTATGTGAATCTTGAGTTGGCCTTTAAAACCTATCATGCCATATTAAAATATTTAATCCTTATCAAGATGCATTCTCATTGTATTCCAATATTAATATCCTCTTCAAGGCACATCATCAAACCCCTGTACTTTTAATTGCCTACACAAAGAACCCTATAGGTCTCTATTAGGTATATTAGCTTATTTACACTTTTTTATCTTTGAGGTGCCTTAGAGATCTCTCCATTACAAACTTAAATGGATAATATGACCCACCATGATATGAGTGGTTTAAAAAAAATTACTACTCTTGATTTGAATCCACTCATAGAAGGACAAACTTTGTAACTATCAAACATTATTTTGTAGATCATTAGTATTCACTTCTAACACAAGGAGATGGTTCTACCTATCCTTCCATGACCACACATGTCAAAAAAAATTTAATTAAAAATTAAATGGGTTAATATGCTCTAAAATTTTACATAAATTACTTGCTTCACACATATCAATCTCCAAAGTGCAACCAGATGAGAAAAACCAAGCCATTGGGATTGTATAGATAGTTTAGAGGTACCAACAATCTTAGTGATTGTTCATATAGAAAAGATCACCAATTATAAAACTATGACCATGAAATTTAATCTCATAATCACACTTAACATCCACCAAGTTCACTCATTACAACTCCTCTTCTTTAGTCCATACCAAATGAAAATCGTTGGCCCTTTTTTAGCTGCCTGAGTGAGCAATAGGAGAGAGAAGATGGTTTTTCTCAATTTTGGATCTGTTGAAACCACATGAGCCTAAAAATGAATTTTGGGAATTCCAATACACCTTATTTAATCATTCACACCTAATCTGTACAAACCTCTAAAACTAAAGTTTTGTGCATGGTCATATTTTTTACGTTGAACCTGCAAGATTTCAATTTCAAATCCTTATCTAACCCTTCTCTGATATGAAATACATTAGTCTACTTCTTGAAATTTTTATTTTTGATAATATTCATTTACAATTCCTTAAAATGACCAAAAGGTGGCACAAAAGGATATTAAGAAAAATGGACAAATGTGACAAAGGTTAAAACATGTTGTATGACCCTCAAAGTACGATTTGACCTAATTTAGGACCATGGTGACCATTTTAAATCTATAAGAACTTATGTAAATTTTTAACATTTAAAGGGGGTTGACCTAATTTGACCTGGGATAAAATTTTGGTTAACATTTTGGCAATTCCCATTAGTAGAATGCTTGTTATGTTAAGGACCAGTTGCCTTCTCCTATCATTGGGAAATGGAGTCACTCATATGATGTAGTTGACATTGATATACCTATAAAAATACTCCAAACTCACACCAATACACAACAAGAAACAAACACACAAAACAAGAAAATGAAATACACACATGTGTTGTCTAATCACTTAGGTAAAACACACAAACAACTCACACCAAACAATATGCCCAGCACTTATGGAAAACACACACCTATCCTAATATATACAAGACCTCAAAACACTTAAGGCAAAGGAAAACTTATTCATTGCTTCAACTAAGGTCAAAGATAATGTTTCTAGAATAATTTTTGCTCCATGAAGACAAGTCATCATATGATGAAGGATTGTTAATGAGAACTTGCTTATAGAAGTAATCAAATGACTTACCATTTTTAGAGCTTCTATTAACTACAAATGTATCACTTGGAACTCTCATGAACATTCTATCTAGCTTTCCTAGAGGCTTCTTTGACTTTGCATCTTGTTTGACCTTTATCATGTCTACTTGGCACTCCTCAATGTGATCATTGGGAGTTATGAAACCCTTCCCAACTTCAAAGGTATTTAAGTCAAGATATGTTTGTTATTGGGAGTCATCAAGGTTGTCATCTGGTTTACCAAACACTTCATGATCTACCAAATTTGTTTTCTGCTTGGTAGATACCCCACACTCTTTTTTATGCTCATTAGGTACATGATTGACCTCATCATCAAGTCTATATTCATTTTGAAGAGTGGTAGACCTACTTACCTCTTTAAACTTTTGCACTATGTCATTGAATTGCTTCCACATATCATCTACATTTTCTTGAGGTTCATGCTCATGAATATTCTTCTCTTTGGCAAGTAGAACTGAATGCTCACTAAGACTGGCATGATTTGTTATAGCTTGAATATTAATATCATCATTCATGTGACTTTCCCCATACAGCTTGTCTTAGAGTATCATCAAAATTTGCCTCAAGAGACCCATCACATTCTTCATGGAGGATGTATGTACCAAGACTAGTTTATTCAATATGATCATATGGATCAAATCCATACTGTTAAACTCCTTATTCATCAAGGTACAAGTCAACTATGCTATCAAGAAGTGTTATAGGTTCTTAATCACTAAGATGATCTTATTCATCACTAATATTTCATTTCATGTTTGATGTATAAGGCACATATGGATCTACATGAAATTGAGATAGAGGTTCTGATTTGATTGATAGTTTAGCACCATACCTAGTCCTAAATGCCATATAAGACCAATCTGAAGTCAAGTATCATCTAATCTTGGTAGTAAAATCTCTTTATAAGAAAAGGTCAAAGTGAGGTGGTACATCCATAATCACAACGTTTTGAGATATCGTGAAAGTAGTACAGACATGAAGAACAAGTTACAAACCTTTAGAGTATGCCAATTGTCTTGGCAGTTGATCCATCTAGTTGTAACACTCCCTTGGAATGAAGCTCATACTTCAAATTCAACTTATCAGCTACTTGATGGGTATGACTAAATTACTTACTCCATTATCAAACAATTATGAATCAAAGCATCTCCAATGGTGATAGAGAGAATAAATGGAGGAGGTTTATTTACTTTCTCAATTTTGTTTGGTTATCCTTCACTATGCTTCAATGTGTTTGTCAAGGCCTCCTCTTTCCCACTAGGCTACTTGGTTGTCATGCTAAGTTTGGATAGATATTCTTGTAGTAGTTTTTATTTTTTAGGTATTTTTAGTGTATCCCACATTGATACATTTACATTAGCCTTCTTCATCTTCTCTACAATGTTAGTGAAAGAGCCACTAACCTTAACTTGTCCACTAATAGGAATAGTGTTGCCTATAACTGAATAATTATGAGGTGTGAAATAACTCTTATAATTCTAAATTATTTGATCTACTTGTGCATTTAGGACTATATTAGACATACCTGCCCTTTGGGATGTTTAAAATTTCATTGATGGACCATTACCAGCCCCTTGAATCTCTTCAATTACCTTTCTCTTTGACCTTGTGTTTACAGCTATAGGACTTGAATATTTGGTTAAATTCCCTTGGTAATTCACAACACATGAGTCAGCTTGTTACCAATTAACTAAAGGAGACCCCACTTGAATACTCTCTCCATTATTCTCTCCTCCATTAAGTACCTCAACTTGAGTCATGGCTCTCCATTAGGTGCTCTCCTTATGTTGGTTAGTTACTCAGTCAATGACAAGTTGTCACTCTTGTCCTCAAAGCATCACCTAATTCATCCCATGTGGTGATAGAATTAGGGGCTAAAGTACCATAACAATCAAGAGCCTTCCCCTTGAAAGAAACAGTCAACAACTTAATGGCTATATTATCCTCAATGATATGATACATATTACAGAAGTTGGAAATTTTCTTAATGTGATCAATAGGAGTAATGGTAGTCTCACCTGTGTATGAAGGGACACTATTAAGGTCATATATGGGAATATCATCATAATGGTCAAGACTTAAAGGACTACAACCATTGAAATCAGCAAAAGGTAGGTTCCTTGCCATTATAGCTTTAGGATTTTGCAAGATTGGGTCAATCAAAAACTTTTCTTATAAGTTTATGAGTAAGGTATGATCTCTCTAGGTAAGTATGGGTGTTAGAAAACCTATTTTCTTTGACTAAATAATGAGTAAGATCTTGTAAATAAAAAGGAATACCTTTAGTATGAGATCTTGTGTTTACCTTAGGCATGAAATGATGCACTAGTCTACCACCAAGAGTCAATTGTTGGAATCACTAGATATTATAGGAAGTAGACTATTACATCCTCTTTGTTGTCAAGACCAACATCCACTTTGAATAACCTTCTTGGACAACAAGTTCCACTGGGCATGCTAGAACTATTATAGCTGAAATTTGTACCTAGATAAGTCAATCAGACCTTCTCAAATTTGGGATAACATGGAACTATCTCTGAGTATAGGCAGATTATTATAAGATATTGTTAGAGGTACAATGACTAAGGGGGGTGAATCGATGATGCTAGATATTTCAATCTTAAATTTTGATTCTTTCAAACTCTTAATCAAACAGCATATGTCAACTTTATCAAGCAACATAAACAAGAGAGCTCATACCTTCAAAGTATACACAAGATCAAACACATAACACATGATTCATGTGAGAAACCCTCATGGGGAATAAAACCCACTTTCAAGCCTAAAAACACATGGGCTACTTGTCCTATAAGATGATTACAAATAAGAGACCCTTTTAGTGAATCACCCACTTCACAATGAGTACCCACCCCTAAGTATGAACAAGCACCCACTTACTCTAAATGTCATGCAGCCACACAACGCCTATAAGTTTAACATCTCTAGAATTCTAATTTCATATCAATCTAATGGATTCATAATGTATAACACCTCTCTTCAATCCTCAATACTCTCTCAACCTTGCTTCACATAGGAAAACCATACAAATCACCTTTTTGGATCTCTCTAAGATTCTTCTCTCATCCTCAGCCATAAACCTCTAGAAACTCTGTAATCACAATAGAGACATGACCAAAAAGGTCATCCACACAATCCTCTCTCTAAACTACTTCTTAAATCATCCACATAGCATACACCTTCTCTTTGCTTAACTCATATGAGTCTCTATCTGTTTATCAACACATATTCCTCAGGTCTACACAAGTCTATATAACAAGCCTTAAAACCATCACATTTGGTTCAACCTTTTATAGATTTTTCATGATTATTATGATCACAACCTTTCTTTTAGGCCACAATACATGCCTTCACCCTTAATTCATATAACATGGGTCACCTTTAAGCACAACCCTCTTTCAAATAGGCCTAAGTCACCTTTTAGGTCTTATGAAGACCCATTCACCTCTTTGACACTTCTCTAAGCAAAATAAGAACACAAGAACACTTTCAAATACATGAACCCATGTCACACAATATATAGGTCCTCTTAAATTGATAACAACCATCACATCACCCTTATTCTAAATCTCAATTCACTCAAACAACATTTTGTGCACACAGCCACCATGAAAAAACACATAGTCACCTTCTAAGCCATTTATCATACTAAATATGATTGATCAAACCTTCATAATCTACACAGATGGTATTCATAGAGTCTAAAAAAAAATTAGTAGTTATCTCATCTTGAAACATCAAAATACCATCTAGAACAACTCAATTACCTTTTTCAAGTTACTTGCAGAGCATGAATGAACACACAGTCAACTTTTGAGTTCAATAACTTTGACTATAGAAACATTTATACCTTAAAATGAATATTTATAGATGAAAATTGAAGTCCTCTATAACTTTTCTTTTTATTTCAACCTCAAATTTTGTATATATCAAAATTTATGGCTCAAAAACTAAGCACTGGTCTTTTCTTTGTTAAATTCAAATATTTAAATCCAAATGGTCACAGTTTAACCTCGATCACTTAGAACACATCTCATGCTCTTCAATCAGCTTGCCCAACTCTCACTATCAATATTCTTTGAAAGTATATAGAACTTTAACTCACAGTGCTCTATTGTCCAAACATTAAACCTCAAACATGTTGACCTCATCTTGTGCTTTCTTACAATATTGACCAAATACACACCATTGATATTTGTGGATTAACCAGGTCTTTATATTCTAGTACTAACCATTATATATTGATCAAAACTCTCATGATTATGACATTTGGCACCCTCATGTACCTTTTGAGCCCTTTACTGATAGTCCCTTATACTTGTGACACTTGGCAGTCTCGCATGCATTATTGACTCTTTGACTTGTCTCATACCATTAATCTTCGTCAGTATGAACCGCCACTCACCGTTAATCTTATATCAAACTAGTGAGCTTGTGACACTTGTCACTTATGCATGTAGTTTTTGACATGTTGACATCATATGCACCATTGATCTCAATATCATGATTAACTGTTCACCATTATATCTTCTAGACCAATGACCTCAATCTTCAACATGGTTAAACTTGATGGTCTTCAACCCATCATAGTCTACTAGAGCAACTTTGAAGATTTATAACTTGAGCTAGATAAAACTTCAAGACTCTAAATTTTTAGGGTAGATTCTTAGCACTATAGACAACATCTCCATGTAATCCTTTGACAAATATTGGCTTTCTGTGTATCTAAAATAAATGCTCAAACTTACTGCATTTTTCATGTTTGCATGATGTGCAGTGATGGTCTAACTTCTCTTAAATCTAGAAAATGTATTTTTATCAATCCAAATGATCACAAAAATATACCAAAGCTCCCCTAAGACATTTATGAATGCCTTATAACCTATTATTTATCCTTATAGACTTGTATATGTGCCATATCTCTTCAAGCTCTCAATTTGATTACGTTTTCATTCATGAATTAGTACCACATGCTCTCTTTGACATCAATGATAACTTAAGACACCAATGACCATGTCCAATAGAGATAGGTCTCTAGATTATTGGCTAGCTCCCTTGATCAAAATGTTTAGGCTCTCAACTAAACTAGTCTAATCATTTATTAGGGGTGAAAATGGAAGAAGGAAACATGAAAGTAATCTATACTAATGGAGGTGATACACCAAGTATATCTACACAAACATACTTGAAACTTGCACTATGATGGCAAATTACTAAAACTGGTCTCAACTCAAGGTTCTTCTAGCATAAATGTTTCTACATGGAGGTAGATTTTTATGCATTTCTAAAGGTGGTTGAATAGGAGGTTTGATCTTATAGACTACTAATCTCCTTCACACTTCAAATACACCTAACAAATAGTTACACTTAATGAGACCTTTTAGAATTAATATTATTTACATAATGGATACAAGAGTAGAATGGAAGCAAGGAGAAACAATCATCACTTGTCATCCAAATGGACTACTTGGCATACTTAAGAAAGAATTTAAGAGACTAAACCAATTTAAGAACTTTATTCAAAGTCAAAACAAGATGTCAAATTAGCAGGGCTTTACATACCAATTCTAGATAGATTACAATACCAAAATGGCTTCAATATATAGAGCAATAGGAGAAGAGACAAAAAGAGTGATGTTGGAGAGTCACAATGCCAAGTGTCAAATCTTGAAGATCAGTTACAATGCAAGAGAAGGAGTTAGAAAATAGATCATGAGGTTCTCTTTCACAAGTGGCTATCTAAAATGTAACATCCTCCTAAAGTTGGCATAGAGATACTCCATTGTCCTTCTTAAAACTACTCTTCTTGATGAAGAGTCCACAAATTATCTAGAAATACCTTGGAATTAATTGACACATATGCATTGACTTAATAAGGTGGAAACATGATTGGTTTATGTCGTTATGCACCCCTCCAACTAATAATCTTCTCTTTGTCACTTTTTAGTTACTTCCTTCAAGTAACTCACTAGCCCTCTAGGCCTAAACTCTTACACTTATCATTTTGATGACTTGAACATACTCAAGAAATTTTTTTTGTATGGATGTGAGACACATAATAAAAACATATTTTTCCTCTGGTCTATCATATAAACCTCAAGAAAACTCAAAATCACACTTCTCATTTCCAACTTGGTAGTAATCTTATTTCTCACTGTTCTATCCAAGATTACCTAAAATAAATAGCTTAGTATATGGGTATCCATACATTATTGAGGTTATAATTGGGTATAAGGATTCAAAATAAATCTCCAAACACATTTCATCATGGCTTTTACCCATCTTTTCCTTTCTTCACCTTCAAATCATATCAAATCTTTCAAAAAACATAGAATTTGATCCATCCCTACAAGTGATGGTATAGAATAATTGAGTGGTGGAGAAACTAAGAGATTTCCAAGTAGGTCCAAATCACTTTCCAAGCTAATTTACTCCTTATGGATGCATTACTCTTCATCATTTTGATATCGAGCTCTTATGAGGGTTTTAGGAGGGTTTTAAGTAGTTTAGATTATTAGCAATGGTTCATAAAAGTTAGGACACTAACCTTCAAACCAATGCCACTAATTTCAATTAAATTGTCTCCCTTAACTATCCCTATGTTCTCAATACCCCATGCATCTCATCCGTATATATGGGAGTGAAATAAGTTAGCTCTAGGGTAGTTTTTATGCACTCTGGAAACCCCTGAAACAAATTGAAACCAAAAAATGGCCAATCTGAGTTGTTCTCTACAAATTGATGAGTCTCATCTATTATCCCATTAAATATCTCACATTGTTTTTGAAGATCACATGACCATAGGGGTGAAGTTGGAAGCCTGAGGTTCATGTCCAGTTTTTAGGCCTAGTAGGCATATACTAGGTTTTTAGAGTATATGACCACCTATGAGTGGTCATATTCACCATAGGACATTATTAACACTTATTCATATCCAATTCAATCCTAAACATCATCCCATAGTGCGCTAATACTCTACCATTCATCCTTTTACCATCAACGCACTAGGTCTGTAAGTTGTATTATTTATCGAGTGTCTTAGGTCTAAGATAAAATAGTGAGAACTTCCACTATTAGTTTTAGATAAATGATATCATGGAGGTATTTTTTAACCCATTATGACCCCCTATTCCAATTTTCAATCCTTGACCATGCTTTTTTAGGCCTTAACACTTCAAATTGTCAAAACTAATTATAGGCTTGTTAGGACTGTATAGGGGTTTTAGGCAGCGTTTAAACTTGTTATACCTTTAATTGAGACAAAGTGTTTGGATTAATAACTTGATGATTTTATAAATCCCTTAAATCCTTAAATTATTCACATAACCACTACTTCAATCTTTGGAAATGCCTTAAATCACCTGAGTAGATTATATGTTTGTGTGTGTTCCCTTGAGACTAGTCTACCAACGTAGTATCCTAGGAGTCATGTTTATAACACTAGGAGTATCCTATCATGATTCTTGATAGTCCATAACCTTATTAAAATCCTATAAACTCTCATTTCCTTCCAAATCATTAACCCATTATTGTTCAAAACCAACTTTCCCAACAATTGACTGTAGGTGTGTATGAATATTTTTGAGTGTAGTGGTTTGGAGTTTTGATGGTTTAGGAACCCTATTCAACATTAAAATATCCCTTAAATAATGATATTGTGATAATTTATTATCTCATTCAAATCTTTGGAACCTATGTTTTTTTTCCTTATCTTTGTCCAAAATAACTTTTTAACCTAACTAAATATAGGTGATGTTTGAGGGGCTCTTAAATGTGTTTGATTTTGAATGGACTCTCACAACTAATCTCAAATATTTTTAAACATATTATTCCTTTGGTTTATATCTTTATAATCTTCTCAAAACCTTGAAACTCCTTTCTCTTTGGGAACATCACTGTCAAGTCACACTTCTCCACAGCAAGTTGTAGGTATTTGTTTGGATGGGTTGTGTATGTGAATCTTGAGTTGGCATTTCAAAATATCATGCCATCTTGTAATCCTCAATAATTATCAAGAGGTATTATAATTTTATTCCAAGATTCATATCCTCTTCAAGGCACATCATCAAACCCTTATACTTTTGACTGCCTACACACAGAACCTTGTATGTCTCTATTAGGTATGTTACCTTGTTTACACTTCTTTGTCTTTGAGGTGCCTTAGAGATCTCTCCAATACAACCTTAAATTAATAATATTACCCACCATGATCTGAGGGGTTTAAAACAAGTGTATTAATCTTGAATTAAATCCACTCATAGAAGGACAAACTTTGTAACTATCAATCACTATTTTGTAGATCATTGGTATTCACTTCTAGCATAAGGATATGGTTTTGCCTATACTTCCATGACCACACATGCCAAACCAGGTTGAATTCAACATGAAATGGGTGTATATTCTCTAATATTATACATATATTACTTGTTTCACACATATCAATCTCCAAAGTGCAATCAGATGAGAAAAATTGAGCCATTAGGATTGCATAGCCAATTTGGAGGTACCAACAATCTTAGTGATTGTTCATATAGCACAAACCATTAATATTAAAACTATGACCATGAAATAGAATATCATAATGGCCCCTAACATCAACCAAGTGTAATCAATCCAACTCTTCTTCTCCAATCCATACCAAATAAAAACCATTGACCCTTTTTGAGTGTTGGGAAATAACGGAAGCACACAATTGATTACCAAGCAACATAATATGCGGAAATTAACCAAAATACACAAGTAACTAGAATTCAAAAATAACACAGAATATGAGAGACAATACACAACTTGTATTAAAACTCTTCCAGAAGGAAATACAACAAAGAAGATTGCCACAGTTCTTCTTCCTTACACACCTCTAGGGCTCCAACACCTCTAGGGCATAAACAGTAAATCTTCCCTCAAAGCTCTCTCTCCTAGGTCCCAACACACAATTCAAACACAGAGTTGGTGTTCACCTCCAACCAGCCAGTATCCACTACTACCAGTACTCCAGTGCTCCACGCACTCCACAAGTGCTCCATGCACTCCACAAGTACACAATCGTACTTCAAGTAGATCTCCCCTGAATTGCAACAACCTACAACCCAACTGATCTCACTTATGGAAGGAACTACCTTGCCTTCCTCTCTTGCTCTCTTTTTGAGTACACACTATACTCCAAGTAGATCCCACCTGATCCTGCTCCCTGTTGTGTTACTGTCCTCCCTGATCTTGCACACCTGCAAATCAATTTGGTTCTGCACACCTGCAAACCTGGATCATACACACACATACACCTGCAGATCAATGATCTTACTTACCATGTAGATCTCCAAAAGTAGCCATGCACACCTACTGACCAAGATCCTACACACTTGAAGAATCTTGTTGATTCTCTAAAACCAGCACCCACCTTGGTACTGTTGTGGAACTAGGAGGAACACCCTTGCTCACCTCACACACAGAAGGAGCTAACTTTTCTCAACTCAAAATAGGACGCTTTACAATACAACCAATGAGTCTCTTAAATATATCTCATGCAAACAATAATTAGACACCTAATTACAATAATTAGATCCACAACTTTTAGTCTAAATTTGGCTCTTGACATGCAAACACTTGGTTCATCAACTAACTGCCCGTAACACTCGCAGCTCGAACCGCACAAGTGATTGATGTCGGTCCATGTCTGCCTGGGGTCGTCGACGCCGGTGAACTTTTGACCGATGTCGATTGCCTTTCCTGTGTAATCCTACCGACGTCGGTTGGCCTAACCAATGCTGGTGTCTGTGACACTCAGCAAACTCTCTGCAACCTCCTCCTCTGTTTGTATCAGTGAAGCTTTTAGCTCCACAACCTAACACTGAGTTGTCCAAATGAGTGATTGGAGAGAAGACATTTTTTCTCAATTTTGGATCTATTGAAACCACCTAAGCCTAAAAATGACTTGTGTGAATTCCAATACACCTTATTGAAGCATTCACACCTTAAAATGAGTCACCCTAATCTATACAAACCTCTAAAACTAACCTTTTGTAGATGATCTTCTTCTTTTTTATGTTGAACCTGCAAGATTTTAGTTTCAAAGCCTTAGCTGACCCTTTTTTGTTATGAAATGCATTAGCTTGATTCTTGACATTTTGATTTTTGATAAGATTCATGTACAATTCCTTAAAATGACCAAAAGGTGGCATAAAAGGATATTAATAAAAATGGACAAATGTGACAAAGGTTAAAACATGTTGTATGACCCTCAAAGTATGACTTGACCTCATTTAGGACCATGCTGACCATTTTCAAACCTAAAGGACCTTATGGAAAGTTTGAACATGGAAAGGGGCTTGACCCAATTTGATTTGGGGTAAAATTTTGATCAACATTAATCTCCTCTATAATTTTATCATACTCATTAGTGCATGCTTATTCCTCATCAGAGCACATCTCCTCAACACAAATGTCATCCTCGTGCCCTTCTCATTCTACATGAGTCCTCATGTTATCTCCTTGACTCAACTCTCCACTCTTTATATTGTTCATGGCAACAATTACTCTTTTTCATTCTTCATCATATTTATGCCTCCTAATTTCATGAGAACTTGGGTTATCCATGTTTAAAATATCAAGTTTTGAACCCTTCATAAACTTATCACATGAACCTCTCCAACCCTTCTACCATCTGGTCAGCCCATGTGCAAGGGAGTTTTTAATTTCATGGGTAGATTATCAATACTACAATCTACCATTCTTTTCTTAATTTATAAAAGTAATTATTATATATAGGATCCTTTAGGCTCATGCAAAAATTGGTGGTATGCTTATTTCATGGAAGAGTATATAGAGACTATGAATTCTCATATATATTTATTCATCTTTCCTCTCCACCACATGCATATTGTTCTAGTCCAAATGATATTGGTATGAGGTAATTTCTCAATCCATAATATTATCCAAGGATACTTTATGTCATAGTTCCTACTCTAGAACATGACATATGCAGCTTACCATACATGCAAGTGTCAAATTAGCTCATAGAAGAATATTCATTATAAAAGATTATACAATTGAAAATGTGTTGTATATTTTCCATGTTTTACACTCTACTAGGGGAAAATAAGAACTTGATGTAGATATATATACTCACACATACAATAAGGGAAAATAATAACTTGATAGTGCATTATTTTATTGTAAACAATTGAGTGAATACAAAAAAGAAGTTATTGTCTTAGTTTTTTACCCAAAAATGTTTTCCCATGTGAAATATCGTGTGTCTGTCATCTCTTATTTTGTTAGCTTAAATTTTGGTAAGTATTACCTCTCTCATTTTATTTTATGAGATCTAATTTCTCTTCATTTGGTATCAGAGCTAGGTCTTAGTTGTGTGTGAAGATTTCGGGCTTATGTAACTTGTGATAAGTTATTATTTGAGTGGGAACTCTATGTGGGAGAATTTTTCAAGTAAAGGAGAATGACAGGAAGCACAAGGATAGAGATTTAAAAAATTCAAAGTTTAACATTTTGATTTGTGTAAGCTTAAAATGGAAGTGGGTTCTTGTATTGGGAGTGCACCTTGTGGGTATGAAGTTATAAGATTGAGAAAAGATCAATAGGAAGGCAAAAATTTCAATCAAATTGTGTCTGTCAAATTCATTTTTGTTGAAAGTATCGATGGAAAAAAATTCTAAAGATTTTTGGGAGAAGTTGGGGGCTTTGTATTAGACAAAGTTTCTAGTGAAAAAATTTATTTCCCTGAATAAGTTGTATTCATTGAGAATAAATAATGGTGACTATGTAGCTAAACATCTGAATAATTTCAATATTGTGGTTAGTCAATTACTTTCTAGTGACATTAAAATGGATGAAAAGAAAAGTGTATTACTTTTCTTTTTTCTTTACCCAACTTTTAGGATAATTTAGTTATGGCAATAATAATTATTGCATCGACATTAAAAATTAAGGACATAATTGGAGCCTTATTATCAAAATAAATGAGGCTAAAATCTATTAAAGATTATCAAACAAAGGATGCCTTATTTGTAAGAGTTTGTTCCCAATAAATAACTAAAATAAAGTCAAGATAGTCAAATTAAATGGGTAAATCTAAGAATACAACAAAAGATAAGAGGAAATGTTGGCACTATGGTAAAATGGGGCATTTCAAGGAAGACTTCAAATACAAAAGTGTTGAAAATGGTAAGTCATTTGATGATTCTAAATATACAGAAGCAAAGCCCTCCAGTGGAGCCTCTAAATATTATTCTTGAAAACTTCAAGCTTGCATGCATATGGTGGTGCATGGTTTATTGACTCAAGTGCCTATACCTCTCATAGGAAGTGGTTTTGTGAATATGAAAATATCAACTGAGGTGATCTCTTCTTTGGAGACAACTTGACCTATATTATCATAGGTTGAGGGAGAGTCAAGTTGAGGTTTAAAGATGGAAGGATTAAAATCCTCCCTAGTGTTTGCACATTTTAGCTTTGACTATAAACCTAATATTTGTAAGTGAGATAAATGATTTAGGTGTGGAGGTCATATTTAATAAAGATAGTTTCAGCATGGTTTTTAGAGAAATGGTACTTGTAATAGGATTTAATACAATAACATTGTTCAAGATTGAGGCAAGCACTATAAGTGTTGAATGTAATAGCTTTGTGGTTCCTAAGGTGAATGATAGTTAGATCAGGCTCTTCCATCTCTTACAAAGAAGACAATGATGTGACATCAAAGGATGGAACACATTGGATAGAAAGGCCTTCAAGCATTAAAATCTAAAGGTATGGCTAAAGGAATTTTTGACTATCCATTAGACTTTAATTTTTGTGAGCATTATGTGTTTAGTAAACAAACTTGAGTGAAGTTTCCTAGTAGTGCCACAAGATCAAAAGGGATTTTACATTTAGTGCATTGCGATGTGTTTGGACTTATGAAGGTTTCATCACTAAGGAAATCTCTATATTATGTTTCTTTTTATGGATGACTAATTGATAAAAACTTGGTTTTATTGTATCAAGGCTAAATCTAAGATTTTTAATAAGTTTAAGAACTTTAAATATCTTGTTAAAAACTAGATAGAGAAGAAAATTAAGGTCTTGAGAAGTGGAAATGGTGGTAATAGTGCTCTCATGTTTTCAAGTTATTTTATGAGGACTATGGAATTGAAAATAAAATGACAACTCCATATACACCACAGCAGAATGGAGTTGTAGAAAGAATGAATGGAACTATGATAGATAAGGTGAGAAGCGTGCGCAGTGATGCTAGATTGGAAAGACAATTTTGTGGAAATATAGTCACTGACGCTAATATTTCATCAATAGATCACCTACATCAACCCTGGTCGATAAAACTCCACAAGAAGCATGGATTGGTAAGAAACACTCTCACAAACACCTTAGAGTTTTTGGTTGTGATGCATATATGTATATTCCAAAATAAAAAATAACTAAGCTAGATAGCAAATTTGATAAGTGTAAATTTATTAGATATGGTACTAGTGTGATCGGATATATGCTATGGAACACTAAAAAAAAATGTTTATAATCATAATGTTATCTTTAGAGAAGTAAAAGAGGTCTCAAAATAAGGACAGTGAAAGGATGAACCTAAACAGATTTAGTTTGAATAAGAAGAGGGAGAACAAGTGTGTGAATTCAAAGCAATTGCATAAGATGAAGTAGATCAGGAGTTGTAAGAGGGAGATTCAAAAGAATCTAAGGAGGAAGAACTAGAAGATGTAGAACCAGAAACTTCAATTTTGATAAGATCAGATTGGGTGAGAAGAGCACTTCACAGGTATAACCCTCCTGATTTTCATTCTACATTTCTTTTATCAGTTTTGTTTAAAACTGATGAAAATACGAATCCTATAAAGGAGGATTTCACCTCAAAATAAACTAAGTCTTGGAAGAAATATATGGAGGAATAAATGGATTCCTTAAAAAAAAATCAGACATGAGACTTGGTAAAACTACCTCCTAGAAGAAAACCTATTGGCTACAAATGGGTATTTAAGAAGTACGGTGCATATGTAAAAATGGAGAAGTAAAAAGATGGCTTGGTAGCAAAGGAATTATCTAAGGTATATGGAATTGATTTTGGTTAGATTTTTTCTCTTATTTCTAAATTACATTCAATTAAAAGAAAAATTAGCTATTGTGGTTACTTTTGATCTGGAAATAGAATAAATGGATGTAAAGATAGGTTTTGTACATGGTGAACTTGAGGAGGAAATCTACATGATGCAACCAAAAAGCCTTAAGATAAATGGAAAGGAGGATTCGGTTTGTAGGTTAAAAATTTCTCTACGAATTGAAGCATTTACCAAGAATGTGGAACCAATAATTAAATGTGTGTTGGGACTTGGGCTTGGAAGAAGCAAATATGGTCCCTATGTTTATTTTAAATAGGAAAGTGAAAATTTTATTATCATAATATTATATGTGGATGACATGTTAATTGGTAATAATAAAGAAATTATCAATTATTTTAGGTCTCAATTATCATCTCAATTTGATATGAAGGATCTTGATGTTACAAAATATATTTTAGGCATGGAAATTTAAAGAGATCGGGTAAACAAGAAATTATGGTTCAATAAAAATAAGTACGTTGAAATGATATTGAAAAGGTTTAAGATGTAGGAAAGCAAGCCTATCAATACTCCCTTTCATGTTGGTCAAAATTTATCTATTGAACAGTGTTCTAAAATAGAAGAATAATTAGAGGACATGTCTCTAGTCCCATATGTTAGTGTTGTTGGTAGCTTGATGTATGTTGTAATGCCCCTATTTTTTGAAGAGTTAATAATATTATTGCTAAAATAAAAATTATTTTTAAATACTTAAAAATAAATTCAATTGATAGAAAAATCACTTTATGTTATAAATTCCACTTAAGTTGGGGCCTTTTAAGGGTCATGACCACTTAAGGCCTAAAGTGAAATTATAAGGAGTTCCTTTCAATATATTTAAATTAACTCTTCCCTCCAAATTGGGTGCTACGCTTGGGAGAAAGATATAAGAGGAAAAAAGGACTCACTTGAAGATATGTGAATTTGGATATTTGGAAAAAAGGTCAAGTTTGTCAAGCTTGATTGTCTTCGGCATAGTTTCTTGGAGAATGTTACCCTCCAAGAGCTATGGTGCTCTATAAACGGTGTCTATTGACACCACCTATCTTTTGTAAATTATGCTATGACTTTGAAGAGTTATTTGATATTTTTATCTAATATTGCAGCTATAAAGAATTCACTTAGAGGTCTATAGAAGGTTGGTGATTTTGTTTGGAGGTTGAGGATTGTTGTTTGTACCTTGGGTGATTCCCCTGAGGGCTTGAAAACATCACTTTAAGAGGTTTATTGTTAGTTAAAACCCTCTCCTAGGGTTTTAATAATTTATGTTATTTTTCCTAGGTGGATCAAACCATTTTTGAGGTATGGCTGAGGTGTTTTGAGCTGATTCCAAGGGTTTGATATTCAAAAAATTGTCTACATAATTTTAGGGCTATAACTAGGGTTTTCAAAACTTTGGGACATCTTTCGGGCGACTTCCCACGAGTGGAAATTTTTGAAACTAATTTTAGTTTATAGTTGCTATTTTTTTCGTTATTTTGATCTATCATTTGCATTAAAAGTCTAAGTATTTTACAAGTTATGAAGTTTACAAGTTTCAGCTATATTTTCACCATATAAAATCAAAAATACAGTTTTTGCCAAATCTGATTAGACAAATAAATCAATCATTTTTTCCCTACATCCCTACAAAGTTTCATATTTGTTGGAGGTGTTTTAGGGGCTAAAATCACCAAAAACCCTAGCCTCCTAGGGTTTGGGCAAGTTTGTTTGAAAGGTGAAAAATTGCAAATTAATTGTGAAGTGTGGAGTTGTTGATTTACATTTCAAAATTCAATGTATGTATTGTTTGGATTGTAATTTGAAGGTTTTATCTTAGTTTTGATTGATATCCTATTTTGATTTTTTACAGTGGTATCAAAGCCATATCTTGGCTAAACTTTGGGGTGAAAATAAGAACAAGGAATAGGCATGGAAGCCATGGAGGGAAAAAGGCTTCACAATGCAGGTAGAAAGCTAGGGAACTTATGCCAACTGGTGGAAGATGTGATCAACACCTTGGAATAAGTAGAAAATATGTTATCTAAGGTAAATCAATCACAATATGAACTCATAAGATGTGTGTTACATCCCTCAATAACTTACTTGGTTCAATATAAACTCCTGAGAGACACAAATGAGGAGGTAAGGCTCGTGGTTACTAATTGCATTTGTGAGATATTGAGACTAACGATTCATGATATTCCCTACAGTGATAAAATTTTGAAGGAGATACTCTCATTGATGGTGGAAAGCTTCCAAGGTCTCATTGGGGACAACAGACATTCATGGGCTAGAAGGATCAACATCTTGGAAACCATGACTTCACTCAAGTTACATAATTTGATGTTTGATTTAGGATGTGATGAACTTATTGTTCTAATGTTTCAACTTTTTCTTGCTATTGTTTATAAGAATCCTTCCAAGAATATTATAATGAATATGCAAGAGATGATGATTATGACACTCAATGAAGGTGAATATATTTCCAAGACACTATGGGCTATTGTGTTGATAGGTTTGAAGGTGGAAGAAAATTATGTTGTTTAAGAATGTTGAAAATAATTATGAGAGCTTAAAGCCTTATGAGGTAAAGGAGCTAAAAAGAAAATAAAAATCAGAGGTTTGTGGGTAGCCAATGATAGGATTTTATGTTACACAAGAACCAAAAAATTAGGGGCAACCAAGTGAATATTTTCAACAAGCTATGGAGCAACCAATGGGGTTTCAAATGGTAAACACCATAATAGAAAGGTATGTCTTGGAAGAAAAAAAATTTATTGTTCCTCATTATAGATCTTTTTCTTTTCATAATTTCAAATTTCATGAAGAAGCTTGGGAAAGACAAATGTTGTTGGCACTTGGAGAGGAAGCACAAACCATAACCAAGGTGGACAAGGCAAGGGGATCCTATGAAGGAGTAAATGAAACAAAAAAATTAGATTTATGAAAAAAAGGAAAATCAGATGTGTGCAGGAGTAAGCAAGTGCGTGATCATATTGGAAGTGTTCACTATTTTCTCTTCATGATTGGTTCTATCATTAACTTGGTTGCAAAACTTATGTTGTCACTAAGGTTGAGGTGAAGGGCACTCAATGGGGAAGGAAGGAACATGACAAATATCCATCATGGATATGGGATCCTGATGAGCTCTACAAGAGTAATGTTGTTACCATGTCTTCGGCCAAAATATGAAGTAAAGTAAGTAAGAATTGTCATGGTCCTAGGGTCATAATGATTATGATTTTAGTATTTTCAGTTTGTTCTCCTTAAGGTTTCTTGTCACCAAGATTAGTAGGGACCCTAAGAAGGAGTGCTCCTCACACTTTAACACCTTGGGGATGGTCCAAGTGTGTACATTAGTGGATTTTCAGCCACTAGAGGGTGGAATTGGAAGAGGGAAAAGATTTATTATAGTTATGACAAGAAAAAGATAGGATATGAAAAGGAGATCCATATCATGCTCATGAGGCATGATAACATCATTCTAGAAGTATTGCTAAACACTAAAAAAATTTATAACATGATTGCCTCATGTGTAGGGTCACTGAGGGAACCGGTTGCAATAGACATAAAGGGTGCAAGATTTTTTTTAATTTATGAGCAACCATTTGGGCATGTTCAAGCTCTGTTGGAAGCATTTCACTTGTATTCTTTGCATACTCAAGAGGATTCATATTGGCATGAATAATTTCATAAGTTTTGTTGGAGCCTAAAACAATTAAAAAATGGGGAGGGAAGTGTAGATGAAAATTCTGATTTTTACCATTATAGAAAATCAGATTAAAGCATGCGTATACAGCAGCCTTTGAAGGAGAATAATATGACATTTTTTGACATTTTTCAGCACATAGAAGGATGGACAAATGCAAGTACAAATTTTGAGCCTGATGTCTAAAAAAAATCAGAATTAGAGGGCCATCTACGATGTGTTTTGAGGTAATAAATTCTAAATTTTGTGGCATGTTACAACTTAGGAATAAGGGAAAGATTACATATGATAATTTTGGATCTTGTCATCAAGAAAATTTGGAAATAAGCATGTATGTATAGAAGCATCATAAGGGTAACTTTGAGATCATGGATATGAGATTGAAACCCTTCTTGGATGAGGCAAAGACCCAAAGCATGAACAGTAGAAACAAAGGTGAGTTTTTAAAGAAATTTTTGACTCATACTCGCTTAGTAAATTCCGAATTTGTGTATTCAAATTCGCTACCCATTACCATCATACAATGTTATGTTGTTGACATACTTTAGCCAAGGAAAGGGTCTAAAAATTCAAATGCATGGTCTAATTTTTTACACAGAAAATTTTGAGGTAATGATGCAAACTCAACAATATCCTAAGGTCAAAAATGCTTGTGATTGGACACACTTATTGCATAATAAAGGATGGGAAGGTATGAGAAAGGTACAACACTACTTTTTTTGTGAAATAGAACTTTTATTTAATTCATATGGTATTCCTCATATGCATGAAGGGCTTGATAAAATAAGGTCAACAAGAGGATACACGACACACATAAAAAGGTTCATACAAGGAGAATTGCACTTATATAACACTCATGTCCAAGGTTTGACTCAAGAGAGGTTTGTTGTTGCTTCTTTTCTCCAAACTTGGATGAGTTTTTGGGGCACTTGCAAGGCTAGAAGGTCTAATTACAGTCCTCTAAACAAATTTCAATATGAAGAAAAGTGTGCTTATATCAATTTCAGATTTAGCCAACATGAAAAATCAGGGATATACATGCATGGACAACTTTATTTGATTAGTGTTTGGGAGCTATTGAGAAGTTTTTGGAGTGTCTCATGCATACATGGGATAAGTAATAATGACCAACCTTTTGGAAGGTACATGAGTGGCACAAAGATGCCTATATATGGTGAGTGGTATGTCTTTAAGGCCTATCATCATAGTAAGTATCTTGATGATTTTTTTTGCATGGTTGGAAGGTTATAGCATGGCATTTTGGAGGTCTTAGTTCAAGGGACAGCAAGGTAATCTTGTTCTCTCATATTTTTTGTTGCAACCTTGGGTCACATAACACCCCCTTTGAAGTTATGAAGGAAAATAATGTGCTTATCTCCCTTTTGGTATTGATCATGATGATTGATTGGGAACATGTGGAGCCTTTGGAAGGCTATGATGACACTTCTAGCAATTGGGGGCAGCCCCCAAAATACAAAAATAGTAGGATGAAGAGACCAATTGAGGGTTCTTTTCCATGGGAAGAAATCTCGAGTGGGCATTGCATCATAAGGTATGTTGGGACACATCTCTAGATATTACGATTGCTTGAGGACAAGCAATTTTGGGCGGGGAGGATTTGTAATGTCCCCATTTTTTGAAGAGTTAAATAATATTATTGCTAAAATAAAAAGTATTTTTAAATAATTAAAAATAAAGGCAATTAATGGAAAAAACACTTTATGTTATAAATTTGGGCAGGCGGGATTTGTAATGTCCCCATTTTTTGAAGTGTTAAATAATATTATTGCTAAAATAAAAAGTATTTTTAAATACTTAAAAATAAAGGGAATTGATACAAAAAATGCCTTTATGCTATAAATTCCACTTAAGTTGGGGCCTTTTAAGGGTCATGGGCACTTAAAGCCTAAAGTGAAATTATAAGGAGTTCCTTTCAATATTTTTAAATTAACTCTTCCCTCCAAATTGGGCGTTACGCTTGGGAGAAAGATATAAGAGGAAAGGACTCATTTGAAGATATGTGAATTTGGATGTTTTGAAAAGAGGTCAAGTATGTCAAGCTTGATTGTATTCAACATAGTTTCTTGGAGAATGTTACCCTCCAAGAGATATGATGCTCTATAAATGGTGTCTATTGACACCACCTATCTTTCGAAAATTGTGTGACGAATTTGAAGAGTTATTTGAGATTTTTATCTAACATTTGTAGCTATAGACAATTCACTTGGAGGTCTATAGAAGGTTGGCAATTTTTCTTGGAGGTTGAGGATTATTGTTTGTACCTTGGGTGATTCACATGAGGGCTTGAAAACGTCACTTTGGGAGGTTTAATGTTGGTTAAAACCCTCTCCTAGGGTTTTAATAATTTTTGTTATTTTTCCTAGGTGGAGTGAACCATTTATGAGGTATGTTTGAGGTGTTTTGAGCTGATTTCAAGGGTTTGATATTCAAAAAATTATCTACATAATTTTAGGGTTGTAATTAGGATTTTTATAACTTTGAGACATCTTTTGGGGGACCTCCCGTGGGTGAAAAATTTTGAAACTAATTTTATTTGATAGCTACTATTTTGTGGTTATTTTGAGCTATCATTTTGCATTAAAAGTCCATCTATTTCAGAAGTTATAAATTTTACAAGTTTCAACTATATTTTTGCCATATAAAATCAAAAATACAGTTTTTGGCAAATCTGATTAGACAAATAAATCAACCGTATTTTTCCCTACATCCCTACAAAGTTTCATATTTTTTGGAGGTGTTTTAGGGGCTGAAATCATCAAAAACCCTAGCCACCTAGGGCTTGGGTGAGTTTGTTTGAAAGGTGAAAAATTACAAATTAATTATGAAGTTTTGAGTTGTTGATTTACATTTCAGAATTCAATTTATGTATTGTTTAGATTGTAATTTGAATGTTTTCTCTTATTTTTTCTGAAGATCCTATTTGGGGTTCTTACATATGCAATGGTATGTACCAGACCTAACATTGCTCATGCAGTGGGAGTAGTGAGTAGGTTTAGGTCAAATCTAGGAATGAAACATTGGACTACGATGAAGAGGATCTTTAGGTATTTGCACGGGATGTCTAACTATGCAATATGTTATCAAGGTAATCTTGTTAAAATCAAAACATTGAATCTACATGCTTTTGTGGATTTGAACTGGGATGGAGATCTTGGTTTTTGAAGCTATACCAGTGGGTATACATTCAACTTGTTTGGTGAAGCTGTAAGTTATATGAGTAGACAACAAGTTAGTGTTATGATATCCACCATAGAGACTTAGTACATGGCAGCTACTTAGGCAAGCAAGGAATTTTTGGCTTCAGAGGTTAATTTCCATTGTTGAGTTTATTCAAAAAGAGGTTAAGGATAGATTGTGACTCTCAAAGTGCAAACTGTCTAGCAAGGACCCCTAAACATCACTCTAGAACAAAACACCTTAATCTCCAATATCATTTTGTAAGGGAAATTGTAGAGGAGAATAAGATATTGTTAAAGAAGGGGGACAAAGGTAAGACCATTGTTGATTCACTAACAAAGGTTGTAAGTAATGAGAAATTTTATTGATACAGAAAATCAATGGGCATAGTTGCCCTTAGCTTTTGAAGGTATGGTCATGTGGCCCCATGTGGAAAGTATTCAACAAGTGAGATATTTTTTGAAATATATTGTATATTTTCCATGTTTTACACTCTACTAGATTATAGATCCCATGGTTTTGAAACCCATGGTATTGTTGGAGAAAATAAGAACTTGATGTTCCTAAATATACTCACACAAATAATAGGGGAAATAAGAACCTTATAGTGCATTATTATATTATAAATGGTTGAGTTAATATAATAAATGAGTTAGTGTTTTAAGTTTTTTACCTGAAATAGTTTTCCCAGGTGAAATATTGTGTGTATTCCATTTATCTTATTTGTTAGCTTAAATATTTTGTTAGTGTTTATTCTCTCATTTTAGTTTATCAGATCTATTTTCTCTTCACGTACAAATTATCTTCTACCTACTTTTAGGAGTTAGTCTTCCTAAACTAGGATGGTTTTTTCACAAAGGTGCACTCAAGTCTCTCTAGCCATCTCTATATATTCTCTAATGAAATCTTATGAATCATCTCCATGCATCATGTTCTACAACATGTTCAATTGTGTCCCAACAAAAAAAGCAAAATGTAGGGTAAATTTCATATGTGCCAACCATTTAGCTTTTGCCATTTACACTTACACTAACATTGATACTCATTGTCCTTGGATATCACGCAAGAAGGCTTGCGAGCTTCCCCGAGGCACAAAGAGAGAGACAACCAGGGCACAGTTGGGTTAGTTTCAATTATGAAAAACCATTGTCGTTATTAACTTCTATCTCATAGGGGTGAATTGACACTTAACTTCTTTAAGCAATGTTTAAATATTAGGTAAAGATTTAATAGTTAAACATCATCACAAGCATTATAACTCAGTAAATAAATAAGAATAATACATTAACTATTTATGGAGTCTCAGTTCCTTTTCATTCATCTTCAAAGTTACATGTATGTACCAGATAATAAATTTTATAATGGCAACAATACATGATCCTACAACATAACGATAATAACAACATCAACAATGAAACTATGAAATAAGGTGGGATTTTATGTCAGGATCTTACTCCCCAATAAGAGCACATATGATTACCTCTTGTATTAGCAACTAAACATGGAATTTAACCAGAAGTAACAAGTAACTAGAAATATGAAACAACACAGGAATATGAGAGACAATACACAATTATATTAATAATCACTCAAAATAAAATACAATAAAGAAGATGCCACTTCTTCTTCCACCTCAAAGGCTCGCCACACCTCAAGACATTGTTCCCTCTCTCTCTCGGTCCCAACAATCAACTCCAATACAGAATTGATGTTCACCTCCACCAGTTAGTAACATGCTACCAGTACACCAAGTACACAACTGTACTCCAAGTAGATCTCCTGCTACCTATAAATCACCGGACCTTACTCACCATTGTAGATCTCCAAAAGAAGCCATGCACACCTGCTGACCAAGATCATACATATACGAAGAACCCTTCTGATTCTCCAAACCAGCACCCACACTTGGTACTGTGGCACTAGGAGGAACACACCATTACTCTCTTCTCTCAGAAGGAGCTTATTTTCTCTTTTACTCTCTAGCACTCTAGTTTACAATACAGCCCATGAGTCCATATATAGATCTCATGCTTACAATAATTAGACTATCTTAATTACAATAATTAGATGCGCAACTCAAGACTATGACTGGCCTTTAACATGCAAACAAACAGTCCAAAAATAGACTCTCCAGAATCAACATGCAAACTGCATGTTCACGTACAGGCTGCCGACGTCAGGACCTTCCTTACCGATGTCGGCCAACTGGTAACCGATGTCGGTTGCTTCTTCACTGCTATCTGACCGACGTCGGTTGATCAGACCGACGTCGGTTGCCCTGCAACTCTCCGCGACCTCCGTAACTCCTCCTGTTCGCATCCTGGTGAAGCTTTTAGCTCCACAACCTAACATTTTATAGGTTTAAGCCGACACCTTGTCATTACATGTAATAAATGTGCACTCCACAAAATGTGCAACAACTTCATATAAATAGTAGAACCTAACTGCTTTACATTCAATTTATTTAACTAACAAATTCCATAGATTTGCACCATGTCACACTGGATTCACTCAAAACCTATCAAGGTAACGGCTTGTCTTAAAAATAATATTCCTGAAGACTCGTTCTACCATCTTTCTAAACTAATGCTCCTCCTTTTGTGCTCTATGATTCGCGCAACCTCCTTCCCAATCATAGTGCTCCATGTTCTGCAACAACCAAACCATCATTGTTAGTGCATGCCAAGACCTACTAATCCCTTTCATTTAGAACACTCTTGGGTTTCTTGGTACATCTATGCAACCACCTCCTTTCCCACCAATGAGGTCAATGGTGCTTTGCTAGACTTCATCAAGACTGGGGCCTCACTTGATCATCTTATGCCTTTCACCCCTTTAATTTGTATGTTTTTCTTTCAAAATGTGTGCATCCCTTGTGACTTTTGAGTGATCAAACAAATAAGCACGGTCCCATACTTGGCCAAAATCATGGACCAACAAAATTCATAAGAAAATTTAGTGATAGGAAGGAGTTCAAATGCAATATTATAGTAGATCATAGCTTTCAAATTTTAAATAAGTTGACGGATTTAAAAAAAGTATTTTAGGTTTATTGTGATGTTATTTGGATAGCCATAGGAGTGGTTTTGAGTCAAGAAGGTAAACGCATTGCTTACTTTAGTGAGAAATTGATTGAATCAAAGTGGAAGTATTTCATTTATGACCAAGAGTTTTATGTCATGGTGCAAGCTCTCAAGAAGTGGATGCATGTCTTATTTCCCAAGGAATTTTTGTTGCATATAAATCATCAAACACTACAATTCATAAACATCCAATGTAAGTTAAATCAAAAGCATATGAAATTGGTTGAGTTTCTTCAAATTTACTCATTTATGTTGAAGCATAGAAGTGGTAAATCAAATAGAGTTAGAGATGCATTGAGTTTGAGATGTCTTCTAAAGAATAAAATGAGAGTAGAAGTAGTTGGGTTTGACTGAATGAAGAAATTCCCTGAAGAGGATTTTGATTCTCGAGATAAAAGCGCAATGTGCATGAATCCAATCAACATGGATGGAACTCCATCATCGAAATATTTCTTGCAAGATGGTTTATTGATCAAGGGACAACAATTGTGCATCCCTTCAGTTCAATGAGGGAGAACTTGGTGATAGAAAAGCCTCATGGAGGACTAGTTGATTACTTTGGTGTTGAAAAAATATTAACACAACTATATGAGAGTTACTATTGGCCAAGAATGAGCATGGATGTGAAGAGGTTTGTGTAAGGATGTAGACTTTATCTACATGTCATGGGAAAAATTAAAAATACATGTTTGTATTAGCCTCTACCTATATCAAAGATGCCGTGGGAAAAATTCAAAACGTAGGTTTGTAACAACTTTTACCTATACTTAAGAGGCTATGGTAGGAGATAAGCATGGATTTCATTCTTGGGTTGCCAAGAACTCAAAGAGGTAATGACTCTATCTTCGTCATTATTAATAGGTTTTTTAAGATAGCACACTTTATTATATGTAGGAAAATAAGTGATGCCACAAACATTATAATTTTTTTTTTCGAGGTAGTAAGGCTATATGGTCTACCAAAGAACATAGTATCAGTGTTGAAAAAATATTAACGCAACTATATGAGAGTTATTACTGGCCAAGAATGAGCATGGATGTGAAGAGGTTTGTGTAAGGATGTTTATTCGCATGTCATGGGAAACATTAAAAATACATGTTTGTATTAGCCTCTACCTATATCAAAGATGCCATGGGAAAAATTCAAAACATAGGTTCATAACAAATTTTAGCTATACTTAAGACGCTATGGTAGGAGATAAGCATGGATTTCATTCTAGGGCTGCCAAGAATTCAAAGAGGTAATGACTCTATCTTCATTATTATTGATAGATTTTTTAAGATGACACACTTTATTATATGTAGGAAGATAAGTGATGCCATCAACATTATAATTTTGTTTTTAGAGGTAGTAAGGCTATATGGTCTACCAAAGAGCATAGAATCAAATAGGCATACAAAGTTTGTTGTTCGTTTTCTGATTACTTTGTGGAAGAAGTTGGGCATAAGATTGTGTTTCAATTTAACATATCATTCTCAAATGGAGGTGTTGAATAGAACACTCGGTAATTTACTAAGATGTTGGGCAAGAGACAAGCCTAAATAGTGGGATATGACTGGCATAAGCTAAGTTTGCTTACCACAACTCAGTCAATAGAAGTAAAACAATGACTCCTTTTTTCAAATTGTGTATGGTTGTAGCCCTAGAGGTGTTTTTTAGTTGAGAGACACAGTTAGTATGAGTAGGTAGAGAGCTGAAGTAGATGATTATGTAGCATGTGTGCATGAGGTGTGTGTGGAATTGAAGAAGAGGTAAGGGAAGAACATCATAGGTTACAAACAACATGCAAATTAGGAGTGAAGAGAACAAGAGTTCCAAGTAGAAGACTTGGTTTTAGCACTTTTGCATAAAGAAAGGTTACCCAAAGGAACATATAACACACTTAAATTGAAAAAGAGTGGGCCTTGTAGAGTTCTAAAAATTTGCAAAAATGCTTATGAGATAGATCTATCGAGAGGGATTGATATCTTGCCTATATTCAATGTAATGAATTTATTTCCTTGCCATGAGGAAGTAACAAGTGAGGAAAGAAGTTTAGACCCTTCAATTGCGAATTAAAGGCAACAATTACCTAAGAAGGTAGGAGAGGAAATTGAGAAAGTTTTGGATGCTAGAGTCAACAAACAGCAAGGGATAAAGAATATAGAGAGTATTTGGAAAATTATAGAAACAAATCAGTTAGAGATGCAACTTAGGTGAGTTCATTTGAGGTTTCCAAGTATGGAACATCCATAGAAGAGTTCAGTGAAGGTTCATGAATGAGATCTCATGGACAAATTCTTTTCCCTGAGGTGTGATGCAAAAGCATCTAGGTCAACAAGCAATCTCACATCAACCAAAAACATGGGTTGGGTTGTAGGCATGTTTGTGTATGGTTGTGTATTTTTGTGCGACTTGTCGACAATGTTAACAAGGTTGTGTGCATGGAAGAAGATCAACAACAATCTAGAAAACTTCGTCAAGACTCCAAAGCATCAGAAAGATCAAGGGAAGATAGTTTTAGTCATCTCTTTAAGGTAGGATTGACCCTATTTTGGAAGGTGAAGAACCACCACTTATTGCATGCGGCAATTTCGAAATCAGCGTATGGTAACCAGTGATTGGAAGGTTCTTAGTTGTCAGTCTACACAAAACAACAATTGTGCCCGCAAATAAATAAAAATGCAAGTATATACCCAAAACTTTATTTTAGACATTTAGACCATTTTCCAAGGCTAATGGAACTCGAAAAAGGTTTGTAGGATGTTAGTGTTGTACAAGTCAGATTCGGAGCTATTTTTCTAAGAGTTGGAAGCTAGTTGGAAGGAGATCAATTTTGAGAGGAGAGTGTCCCAACTCCAGGGGGAAGTAGAGTAGAGTTTAGCTCAACAAAAAAGAGAAGCAAAGTTTAATAAACCTGCAAATGTCATGTATGTTCAGTATTCATTGTGTAATGAGTCCATGAGACTGAATTGTAATGCTTTATTCATAATTCAATAGAAAAGTTTGGGTGGGAATGAAACCTCTGTAATAATTTTTATACATCAATAAAGAAGGTTGTTTAAGGTAAAATCTAGATCTGTGTGTTTGTTGAGTACTTGTTACATGTTAGTTTCATAACATACAATTTAATATTTGATAATATCACACAAAAAAAATTGTTACATAAAATGTGATTTGAGTTGTAGCCATGCAAGATTTTAGCATATACTAAATTAAAATCCCACTTCTCAAACATAAAGCCATATCAAAATATCTAAAGAATGCATTTCATGTAAATTCAATAAAATGCTAAAAAACAACTAAGTTGAAAAAGATGATAAAAAATACCCACCACACAAATAATGTATAAAATACTCCCATCCCTTATCAACCGCTCACACTATGGTGCCTTATATCACTCCCATTAAAATCAATAAAAGTTGGATTGCAATTCATATGGATAGTGTTTTGATTATAAATTTGTCCTAACCTACCTATATTGGACAATCCTTGATTATATATAAATTGCAAATAAGAAATATTACACTCTTCACATGGAGTACACTCCATCCAAACTCCATCACATTACCTATCATGCACCATATACTTTCCACGTGAAAATCCCTAAGACTATTTTAAGATATAGACCCAAAATTTAAATTGATATTATGACAAGCAGTGCAATACTTTTGAGGCCTTAGCAATACAAGTAAACAAGGATTCAAAACTCTATCATATAAATAGAGTTGTCGCATTAGTTAGATGTAACTATCGCATGCATTTGCAATCAACGAGTTGCTCGAAGCTCGTCAAAAGGTAATAACGTATTGTGTTGTTACTTTGTTAGCCCCTCAAAGGTAACAAATACTAATTGTTATCCAGGTTGACTGAAAAAAAATACTTAGTCAATAGGTTGCTCGCAAATACAAACACTTGAGATGGATAAGCCCAACCTACAACAATTGCATCTTCAATCCAACACATTAGAGAACGCTACATTAGTGCCACCTTAATAAAATCACATTATACACATAGTAGCACCCCAATGAAAGCATAACGATGCTTATTGATGGGGGGTTCAAAGAAGGAAATCTATTGCCTCACCAAGCGCAACATAATACATTTATAACACAAGGGGAAAGCACTATTTGGAAGAGGATTTTTGCTAGGAGTTAAGTTGTTGGTGTAAAGTTTTCACCAATAAGTATTGCGTTAGTTTCCACTGATGATTGAGAGCAATTTATTATTTTCAGCCTACTGCCATGTACACCCTAGGGGTGGCGCCTCTCACAACAAACATTTTCATTGTAAATATTCAACATTCCTTTCTATATCAGCATTTTGTGGTAATTTTGTGAATAGCACTGGTTAAGTGGGAATAATAACATTAGCTCTGATCATGCTAGGACAACAATGGACAAAAGATTACTATTTGCAATCACAATCAAGAGTCCACCATTTATCTTCGAAAATGCCAATTGTTGAAGCACGCCATCGAGTAACTTTGCATATGCATGTAGTTCACCTTCTCACTCGTTAATGAAGGCGACCTCATCAACATTACAACACACATTATCAGTGTTGTTTTTAAAGTTGGTCTATGTGAATGGCCATAGTAGTATTATGAAATTACTCCTTTGTTAAGTGAATTACAAGACTAATTGGGAAGCCCTTGGCATTCTGCTCAATCGGGATTCATTGCCTCTAACAATCACCACTAATTGGAAGGGGTTGAGCTTAAGAATTATTGGAGTGATAGTGGCTTCAAATTCTCCCAATAGTTGCCTTTTGCAAATACAGTAAGCAAGAATGAGATGCAAAGAAATGCATTCCACTCCTACTACATCTTAATTTTCTCGTCACCCACAATGCATGTCATCCCCAAATGTGTGATCAGCTATACAAGATTAATGGAGCTGCCCAACCACATTTAGTCATTCCTCTCCCACTTCATCTTCATTTTCTCATCGCCCACAATACTTGCCATCCCCAAATGTGTGGTCAGCCATACAAGATGAACGGAGCTGCCCAACCACATTTAGGAATTCCTCTCCCACTTTATTGTCAATTTCTTGTCACCCACAATGCATGTCATCCTAAATGTATAGTGTGGTCAGCCATACAAGATGAATGGCGCTGCCAAACCAAATATAAGCATTTCTCTCCCACTTATCTTCATTTTCTCGTCACCCATAATGCATGTCATCCCCAAAAGTGTGTGGTCAGCCATACAAGAATGGAGCTGCCCACCCACATTTAAATTCCTCTCGCACTTCATAGTCAATTTCTCGTCACCCACAATGCATGCCATCCCCAAATGTGTGTTCATCCATACAAGATGCATGAAGTTGCTCAACCACATTTACACATTCCGCTGGGAGATAGCTATTACCCCACACATTATCGCCACCATTATCTCAGCAATATGAACAATTAGTTCTTGCACGTCAGTGAGTTAATGGTAGATGTCAAGATTGCACCTCAATATTTTCATCATAATATTACAAAATTTGGAGCGTCTTAACAAGGTTGCAAACTCTCACCACAATCACATTGGTCAATGCATTGCACGTGGGAAAATGGTACGAAAGAAATCTGTGCAGAAATACGTTAACTTGAGGGCCAATTAACTAATTTGCCAGTCTTTGCTGACCCACCCAATGTTTGGATGCCTTGATTATGATTAGGTGAGTGATACAGACGTATTTTCCCTAGTCATAGTCAGCCGATTTATGGATTAATGAAACTGAAGTTTTTAATAATGAGGATTTCTCCAACAAATCACCATCTATATTTGCCTGAGTTTCTTTTAGTGGAAGTATGATTCTGTTTTGTGCTTAAAAACTAGAAACTTAGATAAGTAGTTCACAACGGTTAATAGAGCAAATTAAGTTTAGTTTTAGATAAATTTAAGTTTAGCGTTAGAGCAAATCGAGTTTGAAGTCATAAGCACTTGAACAGATCCAAACCTTAACTGCCAACTGGGCATAAGCTTCCGTGCATGGAAGATAGACTGATAAATAATCATGTATTAAACATGACTATTAATGAACTGGTCCAAAACTTAGAGATGTCGCGAAGGGATACGTATCTACTGGCTGGATGACTCACAGAAACCAGCTAAATATGACTTTATTCAACATTTTGCTAAGAAGCTGTGGAATGGTCAAGGTGTACATGCTTGACATTAGCAGGGACTTAGGGGGAATGTCTTTCACAAATAGAAAGCAGCTCTCAAAGATTCCATGCTTGGCCGTCTTCATCTAAGTTATGAGTGAATCAAGCATGGAACACCGTTTTGCTCAGGACATCCTTGCATTCGAAAAGAAAACGTAGCAAGATATTCGTTGTGTTAACTTCAGGCTTCATTTTTTACACTATAAAATTGACAGAGGAAAGGATCCAGCATTGCAGCAACAACTTCAGCATCCTTGCAAACGAATCTTGACCAATGATATTTAAAGACTTTCAATTAAGTTTGCTACTCCTTTGTTCCTGTTGTATAAAGAATCTCGGACCCTTTGATATTTGAAGACTTTTGGTCAAGTTCGTTCCTCCATTGTTGTCATTGTATAAAGAACCTAAAATCCTTTGCTGATATGAATTTGTTTACAGCATGGTTATCATATTCTTCCGAACACAGTCCATATACTGTTCGAACCAAACTTTTTGAGCAAAACAAATTTAAATCCCAAACTTCCGAACAAATATGGACTGTGTTCGTTTTATCATTCCGTTAAATTCGTTCCTTTCATTAAATTCGTTTTTTTCCCAAATATGGACTGTGTTCTCATTTGTGTTAATTTTTAAAAAAAAAATTAAGACTATATTTATCATTTTTATTTTTGTGTTATTTTATATGTATGATGTTGAACAATGAACATTGAAGTTTAACACTTTATTGGGTTTTGTTATCATATGTTATCAATTTATTTATGTTTATGTTTTACAAATATGTATGATATATTTATTTTTTATAATTTATAAAATTTCCTAATCAAACTACCGAACCGAACTTCTTTCAAAATCCCGAACTTCCAAACTTTTTTTCCCTTCCAAACAATCCAAACTTTTCGAACATGATAACTATGGTTTACAGACTATATGGGACAATTTATTCATTCAAATTGCAAATCTTAATCGTTCAAATTGCACATTTTAAGCTACTAAAGTAATACCGCTATACCAGTCGGTCACAAAAAAATTACCAGACGGTTAATCTTGCATTACTATATGTAAATATCTTACCATTTGCCACAAGTTTATGTATCATTACTATATGTAAATGTCTTACCATTTGCCACAAGTTTATGTATCATTACTATATGTAAATGTCTTACCATTTGCCACAAGTTTATGTATATTACATTTTACTAAACAAAAAAGAAATAAGTGAAAATAGCATATTCTCAAATATCAAACAACTATAACTGAATGACTTTCACTGTCAGTTTATATTATCTAATATAGAATAAAAGAACTCTTAAGTTTACTAACTCCATCTTCACACTAGTAGCCTCTTGGTACAAGCGTATCCAAATGGAGAGCTCAGCCTAGTCAGAATTTCTGACACAGTTGTCCAAGCCTTGCTCAGTTAAGGCTGGAAGATCTTTTCTCATTGTTTTCAAAACGGATTAAATATATATTGTAAGTATGAAAAGAGAGGATTACAACAACAGCCCCTTAGGAATCAATATCAGGGGTCAGAGGGTTAGATCTGCTAACAGAGCTTTTACAATGATACCAAAACATAGAAGAGAACTGCATAAGATCTAATAGAGATACCAATGACCAATAAATCACTTATAAATTCGAAGCAAAGGAGATAAAAGATAGCTGCCGGGCATATCTATGATAACAAATAGGATATACAAATCTAATATGCTTCTACATGAAGGCCATTAACCGCATTACATCGGAAGATATTTTCTCAAAAACGTCTTCATTTGAGAACAAAACTGAGCACAATAGTTATTGACATTTCTCAGTCATGTGTCTGAACTTGGAAGAAGAATAGAAGTGTTTGCAACAGAATATGCCATAAACCTAGCTTCTTGTTAAATCATAAGTAATTGCTGAAGAATTTAAATAAAAGGGAATAATCTTCCACATCTAATGTTCTACGTGACTTCTTTTCAGTGGTTCAATGATTTTTCCTTGTATTGTATTTCTTCTCGATCGTCATCGCTCTCTTCCTGAAGCAAACATTGATAATCGGACAAATGATCATTCTCAAAGATTTTTCCTTTAAACGATTAATATTATAATACGACTTGCCATAGCAAAGTAAAAGTCTCGATAAGAGTTCTAGAACCCTTTCAAATGAGACTCTCAAGATTATGGAAGTTAAAGAAATTAGCACTTATATGGAGTGTTTTCTCCACAAGAATAAAGATGTTATTACAAGGAAAATATCATCAATCATCGCCATCGTGTCTTGCACTTAAGTGAGCAGCTTCTGCGCGTGCTTCCTGTACTCTGTCAAATAGTCCCCTCACAAATTCTGAATTGTGTCCATGTGTAACAACTAAAATCTCTGCAGCCTTGGAGAAAAACTTAAGAGCTTCCATCGTGTTCTCCAAAAACCTACCAAAGGATCTGGAGAATCAGTGATGTACAACTATTTAATTTACAACTCATTATATTCCATTTTAATTGAAATTGTACAGAATTATATCCAAAATGGAGAGTCTGCCGAAATGATGAAGAAAGATCTGAGAACACCAATACATGTTCCAAAAATCACTATTTGGAGTATCAACCTCATCACTACCCATAAGATAAGAAATTTGAAAGCAATACCTTGATGGGAAACTGCCGAGCTGCATATTTTTAGAGAGGTGATAATCAACCTTGACTAACAAGCATATCATGAGATGGATTATATACCAGCATTAAACATTAACAGGAAACAGAATCTATTATAATTTAAGCAATTCAATGGTTTTGATGTTGGAGGCAGTACCATAATGCTTTAACTACTTTTCAACAGATGATCTAATGAGATGCAAAAAGATTAGAAAATTCTAGGCTCGGAGTATCTGAACAAACTTAATTCATTTTAGATAACATTAGAACTCATGCAAAGACTAGATTCAATGAGTTATAAAGCTACCACTCCGCACTAGATTATTCAAAATAATATGTAGTGATTAGTTTAATAATACTTTAAATTATTACTTCGCTATTTTTGTTTGGCTGAAAATTTCTATTTCCTTTTATTGTTATCAATTACTAATTAGCTCAATATTCCAGATGTACATAATGCTCAGTAGCTCAGAGTTTACCACATTTTATAAGAAACCTAGATGTTTCACAACATAAACATCATCCAGGGTTCCAAAACCACAATAACCAGGAAATGGATTTGACACATTTGAAAGGAATTAGAATACGCTGAAAAAGGAGCTTTTAAATAGAATAGTTTTAATGTGTTCTCTAAGCTATTCAATGACCAGAATGACATCATGCATTTGCATGAACCATCTGGCCGAGGCTAGGAAGTTTTAGATTGCAGTAATAATTGGCCACCTAAGTCCTTTATGCCGTTGGCCCGTCAGGCAGCCTTCATCTATCCTCACATAAAGTGCAAGCCATCATATAATGGCCCACAAACAAGGGTGATAAGGCAGGATATCAGACATGCCTAGACAATCTGCCTGAACACTCCTTCCACAAGGACTATTAGATATGAAGGTCTCACTATGATGTAAGTAAATTTGGGGATGGAAAGCTAGCCTCAGTTGATAAATGACAGAGACGCTTGGGATCCTGTTTCTGAAGCTGCTACATTTTGCATTTTCGTGGATTACAAGGATGTCTTTCCATGGACATTCACGGATTGAAGGGGGTTACACCCAGATTTAAGTGCACAAACTTTTGGTAGTGCCAAAGGTTCAACCAGTAAGAAGAAGGCCTTGTAGGACGAATCTAAAATATGCCGAGAAAGACAAGGTGCTAGTTGGCATCGTCTTCAAGGTAAGCACCAAATGGGTTTCACTCGTTGATATTAGCCTGAAGAAAGAGACAACACAGATCTGTATGTGTAAACTTTAGAAGTTTGAATGCTTTAAAAATAAAGGAGCACTACCAGTCGTTCTTGCTTTTAGTTCATTGTGAAGGAAGTGGCACGACAAAAAATTTACTTCTTCCTCGACGGCTTCTATGGATATGAAGTTCAGAATAGCAGTGCGGTGGAGGACCAGTTAAAGAAAAAATATTTTTAGCAGAGAATGATATCTATCCCTACAATAGGATTCCATCCATTAATTTCAATTCACCGGCTACTTCTCAAAAGATCGTGTTGCATATTTTCAATAAGATAACAACAGGAAACTTCAAAGTATTCCTAGATGATTGGTCTATCTACAGCCAGACAAAAGGTACACCTGAGGACCTTAAAGGAATGCATGGAATTTATCCATAAGCCCAAGTTGTCAATCAATTGAAAAAATTGTTCCTTTATGGTTCCTTATAACAAGCTTCCGGGGACATTGTAAGACCTACAAGATTGAAGACAGGAGAGAAAATGATCGGAGCAGTTGTATGAAAGTGCCAAAGGATATCGATGTCCTCAGATTCTTCCTTTGTCATGTAGAGTACTACCATCAATTCACCAAAAAAAATTGTACAAGGATTGTACTCTTTGTTATGTAGGGGTATAGTTTATTCGGACAAAAGTACAATACAGAGCCTTTGAAGACTAGAAGTCCAGATTAAAAAGTGCCTTCTGGCTTATCCTGAATGAACAAAGAATTTCATGTACATGTAGATACTCCAAAGGATAACATAGGATGTTTTCCAGCTCAAGATCTGGCTCAAGAAGGCATCCACAAGCTGGATCATCTCATCTACTTCGCAGGTTGATTGTTGTCCATAGCGGAGATGAACTGCAATAACACTCAATCTAAGGCATTGTGTATGATTTTCTCAGTGCAAAAGCTCTGGCACTATCTACTAGCAACCACTTGCCTTTTATATTGACCATTAGGCATTGTTTTAGTTAGTGAACAAGCCAGAAAGGTGTGAATGAGAGATTAAAAACCCACTCATCTACTACTTAAGATGAAATTTTACCTGGAAATTGATTTGGAAGATGTGCGAACTAAATAGAACTTACCATATTCAAATAATTGACAACAATAAAAAATATGATGGTAAAACTAACAAAGGAAAAATCACTTTTCTTAACCACTTATTATTGTTTGTCTTTCTGGAATAATAGTTCAATCTAATCAGAAAGGAACTTATGATTGACAAACTTCACTCTATGTAAATAAAAATAACTCAATCAAAGAAGTAAACATGTTCATTCTTTAACATTGCCATCAGCAACAGTAATCTTCCATGGATAAAGTCTCAAGCACAATAAGGAAGAGGTTTAGAAACAAATATAAAAATAGGCAAACAATAAACTCAAGAGAAGGCAGATTTTAAAGTCCGAGATTCTAACCATTCAAGTTTCCCACAAGTATAGTACTGCAATCCCACCAAAGGATGACATAATGGATATGCCCCTGCATTCCAACACAACAAAATAAGTTTGAAAACCAACAAAGCTGAGTCAAGAAGATTAATATGTAATTATGATAGTTTGATACCCCTAGAGGGCTGGCATTTCTCATTTCCAGCATGTCTGAAATGTCTCAAAAGTGAAAACGTCTTCGAAACCTCTCAAAAGTGCCAATTACAAACATACAAATTCAGACACAGCTGGGGCCAATAGAAACACCGGCAGAAATATTTCAGGTCTAACAGAAATGGCATCAAAAACAGCTCCAAAAAAGGGTTGACTATATCATGAGCAATCTGTAAGGGACCCTTTCATCCTAACTCTTTCCTTTTATATTAGCCTTTAGGTGTTATTAATAAAAGCTTGGACGAATATGCTTTGTATGTCGTCCCATTAGCTATTTTTAATTATCCCACATGTATGGGAAGTAGCAGTTGTCTTGAGTAGATTAGTTTAAATATTGGGCTTGTGTAAGAGGAAAGATCATCTTGAATAGTTTGTATTGAGCCATACTCAAAGAAGGTTGCCCCTCGATGAAACCCACAATACTTTGTCGTGTGCTTCTGTGATTTCAACCCAATATTTCCATCTTCTTTCAATTCAATGCATATTTATTATATTTTTGTTACTAGATTAATCTATGTGCAAGTGGGTCACTGGCATGCTGGGATCATAGAATTTTCTAGAGCCATGTTGCACAACAACTTCAACAGTTTAGGGCTTTTTGTGACTGCCCACCGTATACTCTCACCTCACCCAATTGGAATCTTGGTGACCAAAAAGTGATAACTGAAGTAGTGGCACTAAGCTTTTGCCCCAAATCTACCCATTTTTTTCCCCCTTGAAGTTTTTTTTATTTTTCTTTTTTTTAGATTAGAAACCCTATACCCGGGATTTAAAAAAATCAAAGAAAGAAGTTGTTCTTGGCTAAGCATGTCTCAACGTGTGAAGTGAGGTGGTAAGTTCTTCACCAATACCCAAGCCTTAGACAACGTTGTATATGGATTTTAGCTTCCACATACCTTTCGATATATACGAAGCACCTAGTGTCTTTTTCTTTTTGTCATAGGAAGCCTTTAGTTGTTTGTATTTTATGATACACCAGTAAGCGGTTAGCACCAAAAAGTTACTCGTGTCGTACCTTGGAGACGTGATAGTGGGATACGAGATGGTTCTATCCTCCATAGTTAGAGCTCTGAAATATTGAGCCAACACTATTTACGAACGGGATAAGTATATTTGTGAACTCACAGCGCAAACACACCCTATAGTAACCTTCCCTATAGTAAACTTCCTTATAATAACCTTAGAGATTTTGAGTTGCAGATCCAAAACTGATTTTTTGAAACACAGTAAACGGAAGTCAAAAAAGGGTTAGAATATTTTGGCATTCTACAGAAACACAATAACCACAGAAGCCACAATATCAGAATATTCAGGGACAGTTATCTAAATACAATGCAATAACCAATCAGAAAAGAAAAAAGACCAATTATTTTTTTTCAAAGTTGAGGCACCAGCGATCGTCTCATCGAGCAAATGAATGCCATAAGGGATGACATCCAATCCCAACTCTCTGGAGTCAACACCCAACACACAAGCATCAGGGAAACTCTCATCGAACTAAGTGGTCGTGAATTATGGACTGGTCCGAACAACAATTCTAAACATAGCTCCAAATCTGGAAGAATGCCACACAATCCCAAATTGGATTTCCCTACATATGATGCTAACGATCCCACCAATTGGATATACAAGGAAAAATAATATTTTCATCTACACGACACCCCATTCCGGGACAGGGTACTTATAGCCTCTTTCAACCTGGGGAAAGAAGTTGTCCAGTGGTTCCACTAGTATGAAAAATCTAATGGTATGCCGCCATGGTCAAAATTTTGTGAAGTCCTATTGGTTTGCTTTGGCCCAAGTGCATATGAGGATTTCATGGGAGCCCTAGCCAAATTGTTGTGGATTGGTTCTGCTCTGGAATATTATATGAAATTTGAAAAACTCGCCAATAAAATGGAAGGGTTAACAAATGAGTTCTTCAAAAGTTGTTTCATTAGCAGCTTAAAAAGGGATATTAGGGCCGAGGTCAAAATGTTCCAACCAAAAGATATGATGGCAGCCATTGGTTTAGTTAAGTTGGTTGAAGACAAGTTTACAGATCATCACAGGTGTTCTAAATCCCACTCCTTAATAAATTCCATGCCAACACAAACAATAGCATTTCTAAACTCTAAAACTACACCAATCAAATGCCTAACAAAGGCTAAGATGTGGGCTCGTCGAGAGAGAGGATTGTGATACAACTGTGATGATAAACTCACATGAGGTCACCAATGTGTAGAAAAAAAACTATACCTACTTGATGTGGAGTCACCTCCAAAGTTAAACAAATGGGAAGATGCACCAAAAGCCTAAGAGGAAGCACAAGAAGAACCTTATATTGGATAAGACCCAGTGCCAGAAATTTTTGTGCATGCATTCGCTGGCATCACCACTCTTCAAACAATAAAGGTCAAGGGGTACTTCAAAAAACATCCCCTCACAATCCTCATTTACACTGATAGCACACATAACTTCATTGACCCTCAAGTAGCCAAATAAGAAGATTGTTATGCGTATCCTTGTTCAAGTTTTGCAATCATGATAACAAACGACAGAAGCTTACCTTGTAAAGGAAAATGCCGCAATGTAGGACACCTAGTGGGGTATTATAATTTGAAATCAGACATGTTTGTTCTCCCTCTAGAAGGTTGAGACATATTTTTGGGAGCACAGTGGTCTCAAACAATAGGACCTATACCATGGAATTTTTCCGAACTATGGATGCAATTCATTGACAAGGGCCAGCAACACACATTAAAAGGACTCACTCTGAGATCAACAAGTGTCATCAACTCTCATCGGATGGATAAATTGCTGAAAAAGGGATCCCATGGGATTGTAGCCTAGCTTTGCGCCATGCAGCTCATTGAATCATTTGACTCAAACCAGCCATTGAATTTATAGGATCAATCGTCTAAGCATACAGTTGTCTTTGAGGAGCCTATAGGGTTACCTCCACAACGGCAAGAGGATCATGCCATTCAGCTTGTTCTTGGTAGTGTACCCCCAAACATTCATCCTTATCAGTACCCATTTCGACCAAAGAATGAAATCGAAAAAATGGTACAAGACTTGTTGAAGGCAAGAGTCATTCAACCAATCATTAGTCCTTACTCTTCTCTTGCATTACTGATACGGAAAACAGACGGGTCATGGTGACTCTGTGTTGACTTATGAGCATTGAATAAATTCACCATTAAGGACAAGTTTCTCATCCCATTGATTGATGAGCTACTAGACAAACTATATTTAGCCCACTTCTTCTCAAAGCTCGACTTGAGGTCAAGCTATCATCAGATCTACAACAAGGAAGAAGATATTCCTAATAAGACAATATTCCCAACTCATGAAAGTCATTAGAAATTTTCTGTCATGCCATTCAGCGTCACCAATGCTCCGTCAACATTCCAAAGCTTAATTGACAATATCTTTTGGGCATTTCTTTCAAGTCGCATCCCAGTCTTCTTTGATGACATCCTTGTTTATAGTCGCACATGGGAAGAACATCTGATGCATCCAAAACAAACCTTCCAAATCCTTTATAAGAACCAGTTATGTGCCAAATGGTCAAAGTGCTCTTTCGGACAAAAAGAAATTGAGTATTTGGGGCACATCATCTCTAAGGAGGGAGTCAAAGTATATTCAAATAAAATCAAGGCTATGAAAAACTGGCCTAAACCAAAAACACGACTTAGCGGCTTTTTGGGCCTAATTGGATATTATCGAAATTTCATCTATCACTATGGGAAAATTGCAACTCCATTGACAGCCATGTTGAAAAGGGATGTCTTTCATTGGTAAGAGGTGGTAGAAATGGCTTTCAAACTTCTGAAGCAGGCAAAGTGTAATACCCAGTTTTGGTTATCCCTGAAATCTCCAAACCCTTTGCATTTGAAAGTGATGCCTCAAGAAGTGGCATTGGTGTTTTCCTAATGCAAGAAGGTCGACTCCTCGCATTCACTAGCAAGGCACTTATTGGGGAAAACTTTACCCTCTCAACATATGAGAAGAAAATGCTAGCCATCCTTCATGCAATAAACAAGTGGCACCCATCCCTGGTAGGGAGACATTTATGCATCAAAACCAATCATCACAATCTTAAGAACTTCTTGGACAAAGAGTCTCTTCTCCCGAGCAACAAAAGCAAGTAACCAAGCTGATGGGCTATGACTATGAGATTACCTACAAGAAAGGTAAGGACAACATTGTCACACATACGTTGCATCGCCAATATGAAGAACAAACATTTTTGTGTGCATTGTCATTTCCCATTCCGACGTGGGTGCAAGAGATCCAACAAGAATGGTACCAAGATGCCCAAATCCAATAGCTCATCTAGCAAGTTTTCACTAATCCTTTGTCTCGGTAGACTTATTCTTAGGAAGGTCACTATTCGTGACACAAAGATCGTCTTGTACTAGTGACCAAATCCACACTGCGCAAGAAAGTTCTACAAGGACTACATGCCTCACTGTCAACCGGCCACTCGATATTTCTAAAATCTTATGAAAGTGTTCGAAGGAATCCATTTTGGGAGGCCATTACACATGATATCCAACAAATTATGCCAAAATGTGCGAGTTGTAAGCACAACAAAGGGGAAACAGTCTCAACCCTAGGCATGCTCCAACCATTGCCTATTCCCATCAAGGAGGGTATGGACCAACATCTCCATGGACTTCGTTAAACGACTACCAATGTTAGAGGGAAATCATTGATTTTGGTGGTGGTGGATCGCCTCTCCAAGTATGCCCACTTTCGTGCCCTCGCCCATCCTTTTAAAACCTCCATTGTAGCCCAAAACTTTCTCGATCAGATCTTCCAACTTCATGGCATGCCTACTTCCATTGTTTGTGACCGTGATTCCACTTTTACGAGACTTTTGGCAAGAAATTTTCATCGCTACAACGCCCAACTTAAAATGAGCTCTGTATACCATCCACAAACAAGTGGTCAAACAAAAAAAATCAACAAATGCTTGGAGACTTATTTGCGTTGCTTTGCCTGTGATCAACAGAATCGATGGGTCAAATGGTTACCACTCATTGAATGGTGGTACAACTCTACATACCACACTGCCGCCAAAATGACACCATATGAAGCCATCTATGGTCAACCACCGCCCTCTCTTCAGACATACCTTCCAAGAAGTTCCAAGGTACAAGCAGTCAATTCCATACTCAGCACACGTGAAAATATCCTTCAAATTCTCAAGGATGACCTCCATATGGCCTGGAACCACATGAAGCAACAAGCCAACAAACACCACTTGGAACGTGCTTCTAACATAGGGGACATGATTTTTTTTTGGCTACAGCATTATAGGCAATCCTCCTTAAAGTTGAAGGGTCATGAGAAACTAACACCCAAGTTTTATGGTCCTTGAAAATTGCTCTCCATAAGATTGAACCTGTGGCATACGTGTTGGAGCTTCCCTCATCCAAGATCCATCATGTTTTTCATGTATTATGTTTGAAGGCAGTCATTGGTCAACATATTTGAGCCCAAATTGAACTTACCAAGCTCGACACTAAAGGCTCTATCCTCTTGGAACCTGAGTCTATCCTAGACAAACACTCGTGCAAGATCCATAACCGAACTATCACAAGCTTCTTGTACAATGGCATGGCATGCAATTGGAAGGTGCAACATGGGAACCCCTACTCCAATTACAACAGCAGTTTCCTCATATCAAGCTCTAGGGGCAAAGCTTTTTTAATGGGAAGGGCATATTAGGATCCCTTCGTCCTAACTCTTTTCTTATGTATAAAGTGTTATTAGTAAAATCTAAGATGCATATGCTTTGTAAGTAATCCCATGAGCTATTTTTAATTATCCCATATGTATGGGAAGTAGTAGTTGTCTTGAATAGATTAGCTTCAAAAGAGAGCTTTTGTAAGAGGAAAGATTGTCTATTGAATATTTTGTATTGAGCCATGCTCAAAGGAGGTTGCCCCCTTGAAGAGGCCCGTGATACTTTGTAGTGTGCTTCTATTATTTCAATACAACACTTCTATCTTCTTTCAAGTCAATGCAAATTTTTTATATTTTTGTTGCTAGATTAATCTATGCAGGCAGGTTCCTAACACACTCCTTTGCCCGCTCCCTTTTTTGCGTCCTTTTCCTGCGCTTTCTAGCAAAAGGCTGCTTTGTGCCGCTTGTTTTACAAACATAACCTAGTACATGAAATCTTAAATCAAGACGATCAAATAGAGCTTGTTGAATTTATTTTAATAACACTCACATAAACAATTTATTAGACAAGTAAACACACTTTGCTAGGTCCTACAGACTATTTTGGCCCAAAGGATGTTAAAATTCATCTCTCCTCTCATCTCATACTCTTTTATACAATTAGTTATATGCAACCAAGTGGGAGCAAAGAAGGCAAAGGACTCGGTGCTTGTACATTCTAACTTGAGCCCTTTGACACACAAGACCGATGATTATAAGCAATTGGCTGTCCATGCAATGGGATGTCGACCCAAAGCTGCTTGACATGGAGTTGGATGTGTCCTTGGCAGTGCTTACACAGATGTCTGAGGGGCCAGAGATTCAGTGAAGTCAGTCAATTGTAGAATCAAGGAGTGGTAATGGAAGTGGCACTCATCAAGGTCTTCCATCTAGAGCTCATGTTCTTGGAGAGTCTAAGGACCTTGATGATGAAATACTTCACTAAGATCATGATATGTACCACTAGACTTTTAGGGATCCATTAAAAAGTATGATAAATTGACATGTATCCTGAACAACAAAATATGTTTTCAAACTTTTGAAGTAATTTTATGTTTCCCTCCTTTTGCGAAAAAAACTTATTTATTTTATATTTATTTATTTACTATGTATTTTTGTATGGATATTTCCATGTCATATCGTATTTGAGGGTCACCAAGATTTATCGTAGCCCGTTTTCCCATATCTGAACCGGTTTCCATTTCCATATCTATTTCCATTTTTTATTCCGTTTCCGTTTCTGGTAACTTAGATATATATCCTTGTATTATAGTTTTTTGCCTTTGCCCATGTCATTGTCATGGCATGGGGAGGGGGGTTCCAAGGGAAGTCCAGCTAGGAGGTTTGTCTTGCAAAGGGCCAGAGGGTTCCTCCATAACTTGATGTACATCAACTAAAAAAAACGGTGTCATATACAAATGTGTGAATGAAGCTGTTTTATATCCTTGTTATATGATTCTCTCTAATTTCTGTTGCTGTTGTGAAACTTAAATCAAGAAAAACTAAATTAAGTATAAATATGCAACAAAAGTATATTTTTCTATCATTGTCACATGTTGCAGGCTTCCTTAGGGAATCTGGGTGAATGACAGAGCCATGAGACAAGCCAAGATTTTAGATTTGTAATAAGGTTATTATAATCTTGCTTGCTTTTCAGTTTTGAGTTTTGTTGATTAACCTTTTTCGGAATTTGTATTTCAGCACATTACAATCTGGCTTACAAGGCATGAGATGCCCTGTGGAACTGAATTGATATACTAATTTTGAAACGAAAAACACACTGGCTTTGTGTGCAAGTATGTAACCTCCAGGCAAGAGGCATTGCAAGTGAGTAATAATAACAGTGTCTATTTTAATGATGATTTAGGGAATCATAATGATACGGCTGAATGAATGAATTGGATTTAATAAGATTTCAGATTAGCATGAGAAAGGAAACATATTGAATTCTCAAGAAAGCAGCGCAAAAAGCTGTTGAGAGGGCTGAAAAAGGCCTTAAGCAAGTATAATTTTCTGTTATTATAATTTAAAAGCAATAAGACAAATCACAAAATAATTTAATTTTCAACATAAAGAAACTAAAATATAAAAGGAACCGAGCCAATCTAAGAGTAGGACAAATTTTACTTTCGTAAGCTGGAATTGTCAATCGGCAATACTTGAGAGCTTCCCTCCAGTCTTGCAACTCCATGCATACCTTCACAGAAAGATAAACAGGTAAACATATAGTATATAAGTTTTTTCATATAAATTCTGTCTAAATCGTTTACAATTTTGAGAGCAGATGTGGCAAATTAATTTCATAGTCAACACAGTACCTTCAACAGGGTATCCCGAGTTCTCATCAGGTAGACTGAATAGGGATGCCATAGCCTAGCTTGGAGATATTCAATTTTCTCATACAAATGTCGTGCCTCAGAAACATCTTATCTTTTTAAGGATATATACCAGTTGATCTGAAATATATTTTGAGCAAGACCTGAAACACATGCTACGTATAACTTTTATATCAAGCGTAAAATTAAACTTTATCATTCAAAACCATGAATAATATTAAACATCAACTTAATAATCATATAATATGACATAAAGTAAACAATGTCGGTAAGGTGTGCTTGATAAAGAGAATTCTGAGCAGCCGACAACTTTTTTAATTTCACAGGAATTAACGGTAAGAAAACATGTAAAAACCAAACAGGATCGTCACCGTGCATGTGTTCACTCCAGCATAACTGATGAGCATCCAGCTTGTTCATATAGTTAAATCATAGAAATATAAATGGTCACACAACTTAATTGTATCCTAACACACAAAATTACTCTATTGTTATAATAGCACAGAAATGAATAATGTGTTTTTTTAATGTCAAGAAAAGATAGCATAACCACTCAAAGAAACAGTATATTAGACTTCCCAAGGATACTTCCAGATGAAAGCAATTTTGAGGCCTCCTTTACAGATTTGTCAGCTTGTTTTGCTTCCTTCTTCATTTCATCCCCATTCCGCTTACAACCACATGACTGACATATTAAACTCGTAACATTTCCTGAAATATTAGCTCCCAATTCTTAGAACACTGTGGCACTTAATCAACAGCACAGTAAATAAAAAATAATGATGAAAATTTTCATCCTGAAGCCAAAGATCAAGAAAAATATATAAATCACAGAGAAGTTTAGTCCTTATCTGTATGTTCGTTAATCAATATTAAGGGAACATACCAGGATCATGAAGCAAAAATCCCTTGCAGAGATCATTGTAGCACCGGAAACCTTCTAGAATAGAATCTTCACAAAGACCCTCAGGAGTACCCTTACATCCAAGTAAAACTTCAGTTAGAAAATTAGGGAACTTGTGCGGGGTGAGAAAGACTTAACAAACCATCTGAGCCATAAGAAATGTCAAAGTACGGAAAACATTCATCAGTAAACAGCCAAACTACAATTCTAGGAAAATTAACTTGCTTGTAGGAAAGATAAACCACCATTAAAATTCATAAAATTGATACCTAGACTTCTTTTCTATTGTAATCATTGCTGCAGGACACAATCTGGGGCTGCAATGCATCTGCCACTGAACCTTCATATGCAATTGTTGTCATGTATGTGATGGTATGGCATTCAACTGAAGGGTCTAAATGTTTAATAAAGGTATCCTAGATTCCTGTTGGAACGTGTCAAGAAAGAAAGAGAAGACAAAAAAGAAAGAAAGAAATTATATTAATGTCCATGAATAACCAAAAGTAGGTCAAGGTCCCCCAAAGTTGTAATGCCATCCATCAATGAGTTGCATTTTGCAAGTCTCCTTGCTATCAGAGGGGCTTCTAATTGAAGATGTGTAAATATATAAATCCATGAATGTCGGTGGGCTGCAATTAAGTGTGGTGTTGCAATACTTTGGTGAAGCTGCAAGGACCATACATGACTAGAGGACTACATATAGAACCGTGAACGCTGTGGAAAACAATACAGCCTAGAAAACCATGCAACAGCACGGCTAAGTCTAATTGGTCAATATGACCTTAATCACATCTCCGAGTCTGTAATGACATCGACAATATTGAGGATAGTAGCATTCTGGAACTGTTATACTGTCATTTCTTTCAGCCGTAACCCTACATGAAAAAGAGAAGATTCTTCATATCTAGAAACGAATTTAAGTCTCCACAGTCCATAAATATTTTAGAAAATAGAGCGTTTATATAAAAACCACGCAAAAAGAAATGAGAATATCGGGTTAAGCAAATCGAATTTCATTTTTTGCAATGCAAAAGAAATTTATAGATCTGCTTGCCTACAGGTTTGTACATTTAGACTTTTGTAATGGGAAAGGTGATCCATTGAATGCGAGATTTCTTGAAACCCTAGTTTCATTTTAGTTTTTATTCTGGTCACTTCATGGAGGTGCCTAATTTTTCAAGGAAGGTGCTAGAAGTGGTTTAAATTTGAAAAGAAAAATTCTTGGGATTGGTGTTGGTTATCAAGACTACAAACAAGCCTTGAAGGAGAAGCATATATGTGGTGGAATAACCATGAGGAATGTAATAAATTCACTTAGGAAAAAGCCAAAGAAGCATTTTTTGCCACATGAGAAAGGACAACAGAATATTAAAATACTCCTAACCAAAAGGAAGATGAGCGTAAGAATCTTGAAGAAGCAAAAGAAAAATTAAAAGAACCCAAAGTTGAAGAAGCACAAAAGGAAGACAGGAGACCCTACCCTGGGATCAACAAAATTAGAAAAGAGGTCCAAGGATATTGTTTCCAGCCAAAGAATCTTCAATATTGCATGGATACAATCAAAAGAAATTCATTCTCTGTTTACCCTACTAGCAGGCATAACTTCATCCACACTTACTTGGCTAAGCAGCTATATGTTCATCGAAGAATATCAAAGAGACATAGGTATATGATGAGAAGGCTCAAGCTTTTAAAGATTTGAAGCTCACTATGGAAAAATATGGTTTGCATTCTATTTTTTATGCTATGGCCACAAATGGGCTGCAACTCGGTCTTCAATGTAATGTACCTAGGCATATGATATTATAATGTAAATGAGTTGTGTTGTATCCAACTTGTGGTGCACACAACTCATGTTTATATACTTATAGGATGGGCCCAATGGGTAATTTTGTAATGGTCAAATGGGTAACTTGTGAAATAAGTTATATTGGGTATTAGTCTAATGTGTATTACGTGATTTTATGGGTTTACCCTAACCCTATGATTATTAGAGAAGAGGCATATGATAATATGATGTAATGGAGTAGCCAACTTGTGGTGCACGTATTATCTGAGCTAGAGGCCCAGGACCAGGCGCACGGGGCACAATCATGCGTTGGGAATAACGCGTGGTTATGCAAAGTGAATGTGTGCAGTGAAACTTGAACAAAAAGCAATCAACACACATTTAATGGAGTGTAAGTCTTATACTTCCAGAAATGTAACTTCTATTCAATGAGAAAAGAATAGGGAAAGAGTACAAAGGGGTACAAAGCTTCAGCAAGGCTAAGAGAGCAGGGTTCTGTGATCAGAAGGGGTAACACTTCCTCTGATTTGCCTAAACTGAAGAGTGATTACAATGCGTATATGACAGGGTAGATACTCAAAGCTTGCAACCTATCATTACGACTATGGGTGTGCTTATAATGTGTGGCATTGACTCATGGGCCTTCCTCCCCATGTCTGTGGCCGAATACACGTTACATATTTATACATAAGAATACAAGAGTAGTTACAACTATTTTAGTTATAAAGAAGACAGTTGCAAGTTGTTTCATCTTCCTTGTTGGGTCACAGTTACACTTCCAAGTACATGGTGGCTAACTAACCACGTGGATATCTAACAGGTTCCAAGCTGAGAAACGTCACTTGGCAAACCACGTGGTCGAAGCAAGCTGACACATGGACGCACTAGAGTAAGTGTGCATAGTACTACGAGCAAACATGAGTGAAGCACACAGGTTTGTGGGCAACTGTGAGTTGGGTGCACGAGACTGCAAGCAAGCATGAGTTGGACGTGCAAGGCTATGAGCAAGAGCGATTTGGGTGTGCAGGTCTACAAGCAAGCGCGATTTGGACGTGCAGGACTAGAGCAAGTGCAAGTGAAGCACACGCGGGACTGCGAGCAAGGGTGAATGAAGCACACGGATCTACGAGCAAGTCCAGGAGCAATGCATGGGACAACAAGCAAGCTTGGTGTAGGGGAGTGCGAAGGAATGCGAGCAAGCGCGAGTGTGGTGCATAGGTCTACAAGCAAGCTTGGTGAAGAGTACACAAGACTGCGAGCAATTGCGAGTAGGCGCATGGCTTGTAGAACTCCAAAGTGAGATGTGCACAAGTTGTACAAGTACACAAAGGAGGTGTGTACACGGTGCGGAAGCTGTGCATGGATCTTCGCCCTTTCTTGAAGAGCAATGGTCTCCTTTGCATCCTTCTATAGCCCAAACCCTAATCCTATTCACTGTCATCACTAATCTGCACTAACATCACCCAAACCCTAATCCTAATCCGTCATCACTATTCATCACCTCCCAATCAATTAGTCACATTTTCCCAAATCACACATTGGCCTTGTCCAAATCACACATAAAATAATATAAGTTAATTAACTAGATAATCATACTAGCTAGATGATTGGTCTAATCACAAAAGCCATGAAATGTTAAATTCCATAATATTATAAAATCAATAAATAAAAGATCCTTACATCAACCCCATCTCAAATCAATGACATCATCCTCCCACTTAACCAAATCTCCCCAAAATCCAAGGCAAGGGGACAAATCATGAAACATCCACTCTTCATTCATGGCATGCCCATACCCATTCAACCTCCTTCGTTTATGAGCCAACCCCCCATCTTATCAAATTCGGATTAACTAACTAATCATTATTAGTTAGTTGATTAGTCTAATAATAAAATCCACGCACCAAATATCCAAATAAATAAAATAAATATCATCACATCATTGCAAATCCCCAAGTCAATTCTCAAATGCAAGGGTGACAAATTATGACAAAATCTAACCAAGCCCATCCCTTTTTCAAATCAAGCCTTACACATCCAACTCCCCACATTTAACCTTCAACCTCCCTCATTCAATGAGGAAGTTGACTCATCCTCAACCCTTGATCTTGGATCAAGATCAACGGTCCACATTCAACCTAACCATGTTCTGCCCAAGCAAATAACAAATCATCCAATCAAACCGTCATACAATCAAGCCATCATCCAATCAACAAGGGGATATGCTGTCGAAAGCCATGCATGGTTTTGTTTGAAGCAACCACGTCTCAAGTATCATCTCGAGCACAATCCACGCATCATGAAGGTCGGCTTTGCCATTGCTAAGTGAAGGTATCACACGCTTCTCCCCTCTTTGCTCATCCAAGGTACCATGCACTTATTTCGAATAGAAATTGGGTTTGATTGTTTGATTTCTAATACTCTTGTTTGCTAACGGATGTCTTGCGTATACATTTGGCACCACCAGTGGGACCACGCAATCCCACAATCTTTAATTTCTGACTTGCAGGGCTGATCTTTGGTGTTTTTCATGCTCCTAACCCTCTTGTGCAACAAGTATTGCTTGTCAAAACCTCTCAAGCAAACTACTAACATCCTTTTTTGCAAGTTCGCTTGTCAAAGGCAAATTATCAAACCAAACACACACATTTAAACATTTAAGCTTAATCAATAAAAAAAAATTGTGCATCTTTTTATTAGTTTCATTTGTATGTGTGTGAGATCTTTGCCCTATGTATGCTCTTCCCTCGCGTTGTAAGGCGAACCTGGGAATCAAAAGCAGATTTGACCAATTGGGTTATCTTAAGACACGCTACATGTGCTCTTTCCTTGCGCCACAAGGCAATCTTGGAAAATAGAAATAGCGTGCGCCTATTTATTTTATATTTTTTTGATCTTGCGACTAGGATTTCATCAACCACTGTAGAGTCAAAGCCCATGTTCCAGCGTGATATATAAATTCTTGGGAAATTGTCGTTATTGGCTAAGCGATCGTCCGTTTTACCGGCGCCGTGAAGTGAGGTGGTTTCATCCACCAATACCCAAGCCCCAAACAACACCTTTGCCACATAGACTTGGGCCTCATCATACCGAAAGGTATATAGTGGGCGCACCTAAATAGCCTTGTTTATCTTAGTTATGAGCCTCTTTACCACAGATGGATAGTGGTGCAAGGAACACAACATTCCCCAAGATTACCCACCACATACCTTTTGAGGTACTATCAATGAGCCACTAGATGGCTGTAATCCTACTTGATTAGCTAGGTTGTGCTTGGTGCTTTGATTGTTCCCCTATGTGTTAAACCAGTACTAAATCGAATCTGAAATCAAACCAATCAACCAAGTACAAAAATTGAACATGATCGAACTTTTGATCCAAATCCAACCAATCAACATCAAACAATCAATTTGCTTAATCAATCCGAACCAAACACCCAATCAACCAATCCATTTGATCAATCTGAACCAAACACCCAATCAACCAATCCGTTAGACCTGGTCAAACCCAATCCAACCTATCAATTAACCAAAATCCAATCAAGTCCAAAATCAACTTAATCCAATCAAACTCCATCTGGACCTATGGCACCCAAAACCTATCTATATAGAGCCCAAATTGAACGATACATATTTGAAAACAAGGACAATGTCCTTTTATAGCTCATAGAAATAGGTGTGCGGCTTCCAGCAGACTACAATCCCGCAAACCTAAGCTCCATCCTAAGCAATAAAAATCAAACCTTTATGCATCAAAATTAGTTGATTGTTCCCCTATGTGTTAAACCAGTACTAAATCGAATCTGAAATCAAACCAATCAACCAAGTACAAAAATTGAACATGATCAAACTTTTGATCCAAATCCAACCAATCAGCATCAAACAATCAATTTGTTTAATCAATCCGAACCAAACACCCAATCAACCAATCCGTTAGACCTAGTCAAACCCAATCCAACCTATCAATTAACCAAAATCCAATCAAGTCCAAAATCAACTTAATCCAATCAAACCCCATCTGGGCCTATGGCACCCAAAACCTATCTATATAGAGCCCAAATTGAACGATACATATTTGAAAACAAGGACAATGTCCTTTTATAGCTCATAGAAATAGGTGTGCGACTTCCAGCAGACTACAATCCCGCAAACCTAAGCTCCATCCTAAGCAATAAAAATCAAACCTTTATGCATCAAAATGAGCCTACCTCTAGTGACCACACTAGCCAATCTCAAGCAAACCACCCATCCACTAGCTACCATCCCAATCACAATATCCGCCACATCAACCGCAAAGGGAAACCCATTCCAACACCTCTATCTCAAAGTCAGACCATACTTGACCAAATCCGACAGCTTAGTCAGCACATTGACGACTTAGCATCTAGCACCAATCAGACCCCAGACCACAGCAAATCCAACATCCAATTATGTCCTGCCATTGCCTCTCCAAGGACCATCATTTATCCAAGAGCAAAGTTCATCCATGACTAAGACTCAGCAGTTGGGGATACCCCAAGACCCCCTTCCAAATCACAATCAAACTCCTCCACTTCCAAGTCAAGGTCAAGACAACTACTACATCCTTGACCAACACATCTTCGACAAACCCATTTTTGTCGAATCGCCCATCTTCAACCAATCCCATATCATCGTTGGTCCACCCATCTTTGACGAACCCCTCTTCGACGAGTCCATTGTTGAAGAACCCATCCTTGAAAAGCCCATTCTTGACCATTATAGCACACCGCCTGTTCACCCATCACACCATATCCCACAATGTATTGAAACCTCCATCCCCAAGCACCAAGTAAAAGAGGTACTTGTAACCAACGACAAAATCCAAAAAGCCGTCCATATAGCTAACATTCCAACATCTCTTATCAACAGCAGCAAAACAACACCAGCATCCTATCAATTTGAATCCAGCCTTCTAGCGAATGAGAATATTGACAGTCCAAACAACTCCTCTCTACATGACAACATACCCAGATGTTTCCAAAGCAATGCGTATCCTATCGCAAATCAGATCTGCAAAATCATGAATTATAAATGCAGAGGACTTGGCCTTCATGAACAAGGAATCCTAGAAGCAATCCATGTGCATGCAAATTGAGGACATCATGACATTGGCTACAAAGTTCCTACAAATCAATCCAAAGATACAAGTGTCACTTCCATGGTTCTTGAGGAAGCTTCCGCCGACATCGAAACAGGGCCCCCTCGTAGTCTCTATGAAGGTTTTGTTGCCACCTATCCTTTCAGTAACATCACTAGCCCTACCATCCTTTTTGACTTCCAATACCTCACCATCCATCTTGACATTCAATCTCCCACCCCTAACGATTGGGACCTACAAAATTACCTTCCATCGAATTTCTTCCCTAACAACACAACTACTACAGAATTCATGAGATTCTGAGACGACATCCAATCAGAGGACTACAAGCAAGGATTTGAAATCACTCTTGATACATCAGCATATCTCGAGGAACTGGGAGAGTTCCTCCATTAAAACCAATCATACAATCAAAATCTAGACATCTTCACTTGATGAAGATACCATTGATATCAATATCGAAACAACCAATAATCCAAAAGTCAGCCAAATTGCAGCAACTCTCAAGGCAAAGGAGCAGAAACTTCTTGTTAACCTCCTAGGAGAATTTTCAAATATCTTTGATCCGGGACATCCAGAATTCAGCAGCATCCAAAATCCAAAGCGGTAGGTGAAATTGTTGGTTGAAAACCCCCTTGGCCTCACCAAATTTCCACCCACCTCCACAACAACATCATCCGTCTGAATCTTTCACACAATCCAATAAGATCCATCATTCAACACATCTTGCCTCAGCCTCCTTTGGCAGCAACACCTATCATCGAGGCTATGACAACAATTTGTTGAGATGTTCAGAGAGAGCAAACTCAACAATCAAAGAAGATCACAACATAATCAATAGAGCACATACTAGGGGCATGGTTCGAGCAGGGATTGACCATCTAAAAACTGACTCAAACACCTCTCAACGCGAAGGATCATCAGCGTCCATAAAAATCAAAAAAATAAAAAATCAATAAAAGAGAGAAATAATCGTTTACAGGTGAAAATCATTTTTATAGCACCTTGGGCAAGTACCATGTTGAAAGCCAATTTTTGGCATCATGCGTAAATAAGTTGTCTACAAGTACCCTACACTTGGGGCAAATCCACTCCATCCATCCAATCCTTACCATCCCTACCATCCCCATCCGTTGACATCCTATCCTAAAACATCCACTCCATCCATTTGTCGTTGATAGCCTAAACCATCCCTGTCATTATCCTATCATACCCATCCTTCTTCCCATGTTTGACCTTCATAAGGGAGTGGAAGAAGTCTTGAGGCCTGTTTCAGAACATCTTGCTATTTCCTCAAAATGGTGCTTCAATGACTAAGGCACACGGTTCTTATGCGACATCGTCCTTGGAGTTCTCATCGTGGATCCCTCATCCATTCCATCTACCATTAGCTATATCACCATCCTGATGCTAGAACGAGTTTTCCCTTCGTTTGTCCCCTCATAATCAAATCCAAAAAACAATATAAAATCAGAAAATACAAAAAACACTATAAAATCCAAAAACAATAAAAAATCAAAAAAATAAAAAGCAACAAGAAGCATCTGTTTTTTTTTTTGTTTGTGTTTTGTTTGTTTGTGTGTTTTTCTTGTTTGTTGCATCTGAATCAGTCCTTTGGCATATGACAACAATGACATCATGGTTTTTCCATATCATGGTGCATCTTGTCACGTGCTATATCAAAATAAGGTTACTCAAACAGTCAGCATTGTGTGCAAGATTAATGGCATGTCCCCATCCCCATCAACATCTATACACATCCTTTCCTAATCCATCATCCTATCTAACCATCCCTCATCATCATATTCATCCACATCATTCTTCAATCATTCATCCTATCTGGGGACTCGTCAACTAACCATTCATTCTAACCGATCCATTGTGCCTCGCAATAACAACAATGTCGATTCATCATCGTGTCATCATTCAATTCTTATCATATCTCCAACGGCATCTTCATGCACCTATTTTTCCAGTTTCTTCATTCTTTGAAAAGTCATTATATCATTCGTCAACATCAACCTATCAAATATACAACATCCATGATCAGTTGTCATCACCTCAACACTCCATGCATTTGGTTGACTCTTTGAGTTATGCTTGCACATCCATCCACAATCAATCCAAATCTCGACTCGCAACTTATCTATCTGTTCCCTTGCATATATCATTGCTTGGGGCAAAATCAAAGCTCGCAATTTCACAATTTGCTCACTCTTGCATATATCGTTGCTTAGGGCAAATCCATACAATCAAAATGTTAAGCACAAGCTTATACTGAGGGGGGGGTGAATCAGTATAAGATTTTTTTTTTTTCACTTTCGACTATTAATCTTAAATCCAAAACCTCAAATTACTCCGTAATTAATATATTCAAAGCAATCAAAGAAGACAATGCAAAACCACACAATGCAAATAGACACAAATTTGCGTGGAAACCCTTTCGGGAAAAAACCACAGAGAAATTCTCTTAATATAAATATTTGTAGGCACCAACCTACTGGAGCACCTACCCCAAAAACAATTTTGTAGGCACCAACCTACAGGAGCACCACCCCCTTTCACCAAGCACCAACTCAGCAAGAGACACCAATCTCTTCAAAACGAAGGCACCAACCTTCTCAGAAAAAATCACTCTTCTATCTCAAATTTGTTGTCAAAACAACAGATGATAGAACACTTGTTTTATCTCCTTTCGATTCGATCTACACTCTAGTGTTTTCGCTGCTATATTCTTCCTTATACTTGCTGGTTTTTTCCTTTTAATATTCTCACAAAAATTTGCCTTTAAAAATTATGCTCTTCTCTTATATCTTCCACATTCTAATCTACTCTTTTGCCATTCGTTATGCACTTATTTATAACCCACGGAAAGCCACAAATTAAGGTCATGCCTCTTCAAGTGAGAAGGTCCATTCGAACGGTCACAACTCCTCCCAATAGGTCAGCCAAGGTCGACAATTCCGTTCACTTCCATCGACATTTCCGTTCACTTCTGGCAATAATTCCATTCACTTCTGGCAATAATTCCGTTCACTTCCTGCAACAATACAGTTTGACATTTCCATTCATATCCGTTATAATTCCTTTGACATCAATGACAATTATTCCAACAATCTCCCCCTTTGTCATTGATGGCAACCTTCCAAAACGATCTTCTTTTCTGCAACTCCCCATCTTCTTTTTTGCAACTCCCCCTTGCTGTAACTCCCTGTACTGCCATTCTCCCCCTTTGACATCAATGGCAAAGGGTCATTCAAGGAGCTGAAAAAAAAAAATTAGCTACCCCTTAACCAATGCTTCTCTTGATTTTTAATGAGTAGAAGCAAAGGATATTACTTCCAACTTCTGTCGTAAGTACTCAAATGTTTCCTTTGGAAGTGGCTTAGTGAAGATATCTGCCATTTGTTCGGATGTGGAAACACATTCCAATTTTACTTGTTCTGTCACCTGTTCTCTCAAGAAATGATACTGTATAGGGCTATGCTTAGTTCTGGAATGCATAACTGGATTCTTCGAAATACTTATCGCACTAGTATTATCGCAGAATATGGAGATTGGATGATCATACTCTACTTTGATATCTTTCAAGGTTTGTTTCATCCATAGAACTTGTGTACAACATAGCACTGCCGCTATGTACTCGGCTTCTGTTGTGGATAGAGATACTAAATTCTGCTTCTTACTCAACCATGATACTAGGCTATCTACAAGAAAGAATGCTCCTCCACTTGTACTTTTTCTATCTACACAACTTGCCTAATCTGAATCTGTGTACGCAACCAATGTGAAGTCTTTACCTCTTGGGTACCACAACCCATAATCCAAGGTTCTCTTTAAATATCTGAATATACGTTTCACGGCTTGCACATGTGTTTCTTTTGGAGCTGCTTGAAATCGTGCAACCATACCTATTGCTTGCATGATATTTGGCCTAAATGCTGTCACATATAGTAAACTCCCAATCATTGATATGTAAAGAGTTTGATCAGTATTTGGAGATTCATCATCTTTGCTCAACTTCGTACCTGTAGCCATAGGTTGCTAACAGGGGCACACTCCTCCATATGGAATTTCTTCAACATCTCCTTCACATACTTGCTTTGGGATATGAATATTCCTTTGTTGGATTGAGAGATTTGTAAACCAAGGAAAAATGACAACTCACGTAACATGGACATCTCAAATTCCTTTTACATATCTTCGACAAATCTCTTAGACATTTCCTCATTGTCTCCTCCAAAGATTATATCATCTACATACACCACAACAATTAACTGGTGATCTCCTTCAGTTTTGATGTAAAGATTATTATCAACATATCCTCTCTTGAATCCTTGGTCTTGTAGGTATTTATCAAGCCTAGCATACCATGCTCTAGGAGCTTGTTTCAATCCGTACAAAGCCTTCTTCAACTTACACGCATAATCCTTGTTTTCTGATAAGAGGAATCCTTCTCGTTGTTCTATGTAAACTTCCTCTTCTAAATTGCCATTTAAAAATGCTGATTTAACATCCATTTGATAGAGTTTGAAATTTTTTAAAACTGAAAATGCAAGAAATATTTGAATTGCTTCTAATCTAGCAACAGGAGCAAAAGTCTCTTCAAAATCTACACCTTCTACTTGAGCATACCCCTTACATATCAACCTTTCTTTGTTTCGAGTGACTTGGCCATTTTCATTCAATTTGTTTCGAAAAACCCACTTAGTGCCAATCACATTCTGATCCATTGGCCTGGGCACAAGTTCCCAAGTCTCATTCTTCTCAATTTGATCTAACTCTTCTTCCATTGCTTTTACCCAATGTTTATCATGACTAGCTTCAGAAAAATTCTTAGGCTCTACCTTGGATAACAAAGAGAAATTTACATGCTCGGGTATACTTACAATTCTTCTTCTGGTTTGCACCCTAGCATCAATGTTGCCAATGCTCTGACTTTCAGCATGATTCTTCTGAACAAAGCGAGATGGTGCTTTGGTGTCCTGCCTTTCAGATTCACTCAATTTTTCTACATTTTCTTCCTCCCCTTCTTCTACAAGATTGGGTATTTCTAGAGACTCTTCTGAAGGTTCTTTTGCCTTTTGATTTTTGATCTCATCTATTCTAACACTAGCACTTTCTACGATAGTTTTTAGCCTTTTGTTATAACATCTATAGGCTTTGCTTTTGATGGAGTAGCCAAGAAAAATTCCTTCATCAGCTCTTGAATCAAATTTGCCCAAGTTTTCTTTATTCCTGTTGATAAAACATTTACTTCCAAACACTTTGAAATGTTTGACCGAAGCTGGTCTTCCTTTCCACAATTCGTAAGGAGTTTTGTCATTATTAACTCTAATTTGCCCTCTATTCAAGATATATATTGTTGTATTAACTGCTTCTCTCCAGAATCTATCTGAGAGCTTAGATTCATTCAACATAGTTCTAGCCATCTCTTAAACGGTTCGATTTTTCCTTTCCACCACTCCATTTTGTTGTGGAGTCCTTGCAGCTGAGTATTGTCTCTTGATTCCATGATCTTTGCAAAACTCAATGAATTCATTTGAAATAAACTCACCTCCTCGATCTGACCTTAGGCATTTTATTTTCAACTCTTTTTCATTTTCTACTAATGCCTTGAAAGCTTTAAACTTTTCAAATGCTTCTGATTTTTCTTTTAGAAAGGCTACCCACATCATTCTAGTATAATCATCTATTAGCAACATAAAGTAGCTCTCACCTTGCATGCTTTCAGTTCTGGTAGGACCACAAAGATCCGTATGAATCAGCGCTAGTGGTTTGGTGGTCGAATATTCCTTCGTTCTGAACCTTGCTCTGGTTTGCTTCCCGTGTTGGCATTGCTTGCATAGAGTGCTTGAAGGTTTCGTTATCTTGGGTATATCTCGCACAACCTGTTTGTTGTTGATTTTCACAAGATTATCAAAATTTATGTGCCCTAACCTTCTATGCCATAGCCAACTCTCTTCAACTTGACTCAGACAACATTTCTCTCCTCTCATTTCTCCAAGCATGTATAGGTTGTTTGTGGTTCTATGAGCATCTGCAATTAGTTCTTCCGTGTCTCTTTTTATGATCTCGCAACCTTCAGAAAAGAATGTGTGTCCTTGATCACACATTTGGCTAACACTTAGAAGATTCTGCTTTAACCCTTCCACATATAACACATTTTCTATTTTGGTTTTTCCATTATCGAGACTAAGTGTACCTTTTCCTGTTATTCTAGCTGTAGTGTTGTCTCCGAACTTCACTGTGCCTTCATTGACCCTTTTTAACGAGATGAATTTGCTTTTATCTCCAGTCATGTGTCTCAAACATCCACTATCAATGAACCATTGTTGTCCTTCATCTCTAGCATGGAATGTTGTTTGAACGATCATGGATTCTTCTTGCTTCTTCCAGGTCTTCGATGGTTCTCTTTTATTTATCACTGGAGCCTTGAACATTTGAACTTGTCTTACAAATTCAAAAACACTTCTACAATAGCGTGTTATATGTCCATAGTTGTTGCACTTGTAACAAACTATAGCTTCATCAAAGTTTGATAAAGGAGCAAACGAATTGTAGTTGTTCGAAGTTCCATAGGCTCCTTTGTTTCTGCTCCTGACTTCAATATCCTTGACTCTCTTTCTACAATCTAATTTCTTATGACCAAAATGATTGCAATAATAACAATATCCATCAAAATAATTACCAAACCTGGTTTTATTTGCATATCTTGGAGCAAATGGTCTTCTGAAGTTTTGTTCTCCTTCGTTTTCTTTGTTGATAGAGATGGTTTTTGTATTCTGGGCTTCTTCCTTCTTGGTCTTCTTTTTCATTGATTCCTTAAGAGTTTCAACATAGCTCTTAGCTTGCTCGTTTTCCTTCTCATACCCAATGCCTAACTTGTTAGATGGTGATCTTTGACTCTCTAGAATCTTATTCAAAACTTGAGTGCTTTTCTCAGATTTCAAGTCACTTGTTATTTTAGAATTCACCTTTTCTAGATCCCTTTTTAAAACAACTATCTCAGATTCATACCTTTCACAATCTTCTCCTTTCTTCTTTAGCTGATCTGTTAGATCTTCAATTTTCTTTGCTTCTTTGATTTGGACTTTTAGATCAACAATTACCTTGTTTGACTCCTCAAAGACTTGTGATGTCTTCGCTTTGAAGTCTCGATTATCTTCTTCATATTTTCGGAGCTATAACTTTAGTTTCTGATTCTTCTTCTTAAATGCTTTCATTTCTTCCAACGTGCAAATAAGTTCTTCTTCAAGGTTCACTTCACCTTCTTCCATGTCTTCGTCTTCCTCCAAATTATCTTTGCTGGTGGCAGCATTTTCTTCTGTAGCCATGAACAGAATCTCTTCATTATCACTCTCAACATCACTTTCTTTGTTTTCTTCGGATGAGCTGCTATACCTCTTGGAGTATAGGCTTTTCTTTTGTTTCTCAAATCTCTGCTTGTCTTTGCTCAGCTTGAATCCTCTTTTGTACTTTGGTTTGTTTCCCTCATTATCGCTATTTCCTTTATTTGGACATTTGGCTGCAAAATGACCAAATTTAACACAATTAAAGCATTTAAATGGTAACTTTCCTTTATATTCGCCCAATCCTTTCTTTAGCTTCCGAATGAATAGAGCTTCATTTTCATCTTCTTCACTACTTGAATTTTCACTTGATTCTGGTTCTTTGATCTTCTCTTTCTTCGAGACCTTGAATGATGCTTCCTTCTTCGATTGTCTCTCAGATTTGGTTCTCATCTTGTATGCCGTAAGAATTCCATGGAGCTCGTCCATTTTCATCGTGTCTAAATCCTTCATTTCTTCAATGGCGGAGACTTTCGCATCAAATCTCAATGGTAGGGATCTCAGGGCTTTCTGAACGATCACAGATTCTTCAATTTTCTCTCCGAGTCCTCGAATGACATTAACAATCTCATCGACACGAAGAAGATACCCAGCAATGTTTTCATCATTCTTCAGTTTTTAACTTTCAAACTGCCTCCAGTGGGTTTGGAGTTTTGCTTTTCTAACCCTACTATCACCTTCATAAATAGTGTTGAGTTTATCCCAAATCTCTTTTGCAGATTCACAATGCATAGCGTTAACAAACTCATTTTCTGAAAGCCCGCATAAGATTGCATTCATAGCTTTTGCATTGTTCTCATTGGCCTTTTTTTCGATGGCATCTGTTGGTGCAATTTGTGGCATTGTGTATCCTATTACCACTGCTTGCCAAATATCGAAACCTAGGGCCATCAAGTAAGTCTTCATCCTTATGCTCCAAGATGCATAATTTGTTCCATCGAATAAAGGAGCCTTGTTAGTGGAGAAACCATCCAGCACTTGAGATCCTGCCATATGTGCTTTCCAAGATCTACCTTCTAGCAGTTGTGTTAACACCAAAGGAATCGGCTCTAATACCAATTGTTAAGCACAAGCTTATACTGAGAGGGGGGGTGAATCAGTATAAGATGTTTTTTTTTTCGCTTTCGACTATTAATCTTAAATCAAAAACCTCAAATTACTCCGCAATTAATATAATCAAAGCAATCAAAGAATACAATGCAAAACCACACAATGCAAATAGACACAGATTTGTGTGGAAACCCTTTCGGGAGAAAACCATAGAGAAATTCTCTTAATATATATATTCGTAGGCACCAACCTACTAGAGCACCTACCCCAAAAACAATTTTGTAGGCACCAACCTACAGGAGCACCAACCCCTTTCACCAAGCACCAACTCAGCAAGAGACACCAATTTCTTCAAAACGAAGGCACGAACCTTCTCAAAAAAAATCACTCTTCTATCTCAAATTTGTTGTCAAAACAACGGACGATAGAACACTTGCTTTATCTCCTTTCGATTCAATCTACACTAGTGTTTTCGCTGCTATACTCTTCCTTATACTTGCTGGTTTTTTCCTTTTAATATTCTCACAAAAATTTGCCTTTAAAAATTCTGCTCTTCTTTTAAATCTTCCACATTTAAATCTAGTCTTTTGCCATTCGTTATGCACTTATTTATAACCCACAGAAAGCCACAAATTAAGGTCATGTCTCTTCAAGTGAAAAGGTCCATTCAAACGGTCACAACTCCCAATAGGTCGGCCAGGATCGACAATTCCATTCACTTCCGTCGACAATTCCGTTCACTACCGGCAACAATTCCGTTCACTCCCGCCGACATTTCCGTTTACTTCCGGCAACACTTCCGTTCACTTCCGGCAATAATTCCGTTCACTTCCGGCAACAATTCCGTTTGACATTTCCATTCATATCCGTTATAATTCCTTTGACATCAATGATAATTATTCCAACACAAAACATGCAAGCCTTAGCTCAAATGAGTTAATCTCAGCCATCCATAGCATTCATCATATTGTATATGTTCACCATCATCATACTCTCATTCATCAATCAATCATTCTAGACCACTTTCATCCATCCACCTCCATTATTACTGCCCACTTGCGCAACACTAACATTCCTTCCCACCCCTTTCTAGCTAACCCCCACCCTAACATTTCAGCCCTTCTTCTCATTTCGAAAGTCATCTCTTTTCATCCCTGCATGTCCTCTCTAAAGAGGCATCACATCATCATCATCATTATCATTTCATTTAGCTTTCATCACATTCCACCAGAGGCATCCTTCGTGTGCCCATTTTTTTTGGCTTCTTCATTCTTTGAAAATTCGTTACTTCATCAACGTCTCGCAATGCCCTTTCAAAGAGAGGCAAAATGTAGACACTCCATTTCTACCACCCCGATGACGTAACAGTACACTGTCATCACTAATCTGCATTAACATCACCCAAACCCTAATCCTAATCCATCGTCACTATTCATCACCTCCTCCCAATCAATTAGTCACATTTACCCCAATCACACATTGGCCCTGTCCAAATAATACATAAAACAATCGGGGTTAATTAACTAGTTGATCATATTAGTCAATTGATTAGTTTAACCACAAAATCCATGGAATGCTAAATTCCATAATATTCTAAAATCAATAAATCAAATATCCTCATATCAACCCCATCTCAAATCAATGACATCATCCTCCCACTTGACAATGTCGCCCCAAAATCTAAGGCAAGGGTACAAATCATGACACACCCACGCCTCATTGATAGCATGCCCATACCCATTCAACCTCCTTCATTTATGAGTCAACCCCCCATCTTATCAAATCCGGATTAGTTAACTGACTAATCATTATTAGTTAGTTGATTAGTCTAATAATAAAATCCATACACCAAATATCCAAATAAATAAAAGCATAAATAAAATAAAAATCATCACATCACTCCAAATCCACAAGTCAATTCCCAAATCCAAAGCAAGGGGCAAATTACGAAAAAATCTAATCGAGCCCATCCTTTTTTCAAATCAGGCCTTACACATCCAACTCCCCACATTTAACCCTCAACCTCCCTCATTCAATGAGGAAGTTGACTCATCCTCAACCCTTAATCTTGGATCAAGATCAACGGTCCACATTCAACTTGAAAATCTATAAATTGGAGGTCCCTCCATTTCCTACAAGCTTGAAAAGCCTAATGAAAGTCTGCCCAAGCAATCAACAAATCATCCAATCAACAAGGGAATATGTTGTCGAAAGCCATGCACGGTTCGTTTGAAGCAACCACATCAAGGGGGTTAGCTTCGCCATTGGTAAATGGAGGCATCACACATTTCTACCCTCTTTGCTCATCCAAGGTACCTTGCACTTGTTTAACATAGAAAATAGGCTTTGATTGTTTGATTTCTAACACTCTTGCTTACTAACGGTTGTCTTATGTATACACCTTGCAATCTTAACACGGAGGAGTGTATGTACTCATGATGTCTTCTCGAGAGATGTGAAGAATTTTTATACACGAGCAGATTGTAGATAAAGCATGTCTATGTCAGATGGATGTTGCATGCTCAAGAACATAGAAAACTCCTCAATGCTCCAATGGTGCTGAAACTAGTGATCTTTGTGTTGTCCAAGTCTAATGTCCAAAATCAAAACTCTGAGATGCATGAGTGAAGTTGAGAAACTCCGTGTTCTCTAACTCTACAAAGAACTATGAAGCTTCCTGTGTGAGCACGAGACATGTTGCTGCAACAGAAGTTGGCCTCCTGATGGCACGAACCCATAGAGGTGTTGGAACACAACACAAGGTGCACTATGTAGAGATCAGTGTTTGTACATGTGTAACACAAAGTTTCGTTATCCACCGCAATACTGATGTAGAAAGTTTAGCGCTTGTAAAACCGTTGCAGAGAGGAAGAGACTTTTCCCCAACTATCAAGGCCCATCCATCCATAGTGTAGTTTCAGCAAGTGCACAATTCTTTATGCAGGAATGTCTGAGAACCAATAGGTGGGTTGGGAATGGTTATTTCTTCCGCAGAGAACACAAGGATGAAGATCCCAACACCACTCAATTGTATGACCATTGCGATGATAATGGCCACAGGTAATTGGAGAGGGCGATGTGTGTCTCTAACGCGAGCATATTCGCCGCTGGCATGGTTGAACCATGTGGTGTTCTTTGCACGAGTAGTCTGCAGGTTGTCGTCGAGGTATGCACCTTGGTTGGTGTGGTTGTTATTGCGCATGGTTCTTCTACTTGGAAGTCTACACATTACCTAAGTCTGATTTTGCACTGAGTACGACTGAGAAGCTAGCAATTTTGATTGCGCAAGGTATCATTGTTGAGATGTGTGTCGTCTTCTATGTTGTCATGGCATAGATTTCCGTTGAATGTCCTGCATGCGTTGAAACAGTGACTTGTAGGTGGAGCATGGTTGGGATGCTTGCACGACACCTTTAGCTTTCTCGTGGAGATGCTGAGATGAGGAACTTGGTGCACAAGCAGAAACACTTGGACTATCTTCTGTAAAGCGCAATGTGGATGCATTGTTGGCACATGACTACGGTGAGAAGTGTATGAATCCTTCTCTGATTGTGATGCAACCAGAGTATCCAGGAACCATGTTGTGCGGTCTTATCTCTATTTGGAGGGGGTTGATGATGCCTCGGCCCTTCTTTCAAAAGTCTTGGCCTTCATAGCCCATTTGTTTCAACAGCTCGGAACCAATTCCCTTGGTGTGCTTTTCGAAACTACCAAACAAGGTTGTCAGCGAATCAAATGGCAGTGAATGACAGCAACCCAAAAGGTCTTCTTCTGTCATTGTCTTTGCATCACATGTCACGATTGGGCATGGGGGTGTGTTGATGACTAGAGGATCAAGCACTTGAAACTTTGTGCACTTCGCTTCGAGGCTCTGAAGTTATTTCTCTACAGCAAAGAGCTTCTACTTTAGATTTTGCATGACAAAGAGACATTTATCCTCGGCTTGAACAAGGTCGTGGCAAACAAGCTCTGCAAGATTAACGTTGTTCGTCATGGGATCTGTAAGTTGATCCATGATAACACTGAAGCCTTTCTCCTTGGACTGGAGAGTGTCTTGCAACTATTGATTCTGGTGTTAGAGATGTTGGATCTCTTCGAGCAAGCATATGTTCTCTTCCAAAGACTTTGAAAGAGATGCTTCCATCTGAAAGTTCTTCACCTTCCTACTCGCTTTGCCCATTAATGCAAATAGGCAAGAAAAGGAAGCACGTGTCTAAATACCACTCAGAAATGATATGAAGGGTGCATGTGCTCTGATACCAATGATCTGTAGTATGTTGGCCCAAGACCAAGCCCACGGGGGAAAACTGTACGTTGGGGATAATGCATGGTTATGTAGAGTGAATGTGTGCAGTGAAACTTGAATTGAAAGCAATCAACACACATTCAACAGAGCGGAAGTCTTGTACTTGCAGAAATACAACTTCTATCCAATGAGAAAATAATAGGGAATGAGTACAACGGTATACAAAGCTTTGGCAAGGCTAGGAGAGCAAGCTCTTGTGATCAGATGGGGTAACACTTCCTCTGATTTGCCTAGACTAAAGAGTGCTTACAATGCGTGTATGGCAGGGCAAATACTCAAAACATGTTACCTATCATTACTATTGTGTGTGTGCTTATAATGTGTGGCATCGACTCATGGGCCTTCCCCCCCCATGTATGTGGTCAGATGCACATGTTACATATTTATACATAAGAATACAAGAGTAGTTACAACTACTATCAATTACAAAGAAGACAGTTACATGTCATTTCATCTTCTTTGCTAGGCGACGATTGAACTTCCAAGTACGTGGCGGCTAATTGCTCAATTGAATGTCTGACAAGTTCTAGGCTAAGAAGCACCACATGGAAAACCACACAGTCGGAGCAAGCTGACATGTGGATGCACTAGAGTAAGCATGCATAGTTCTACAAGCAAGCACGAGTGAAGCATGTGAGTCCGCGAGCAACTGTGAGTTGGGCACGCAAGACTGCAAGCAAACACGAGTTGGATGCACGGGACTGCGAGCAAGAGTGAGTTGGGCACGCAAGACTATAAGCAAGCGCATGTTGGGCACGTGGGACTGCGAGCAAGGGTGAGTGAAGCACACATAGGACTGCGAGCAAGCACGAGTGAAGCACACGGGTCTGCAAGCAAGTGTAGTAGTGGTGCGACAAGCAAGCTTACTGCAAGGTGGTGCGCAAGATACAAGCAAGCACGAGTGTGATGCACAGGACTACGAGAAAGCATAAATAGTCGTGTGACTTGTAGAAAACAAAGTGAGATGTGTGCAAGTTGCGCAAGTGCACAAAGGTGTGTATGTGGTGTGGACGCTGTGCACGAGGATGGACCCAATGGGTAACTTTTGTAATGGGTCAAATGAGTAACTTGTGAAATAAGGTATGTTTGATATTAGTCCACCTAATATGTATTAGGTGGGTTACAATTTTACCCTAACTCTAGCATTATTAGAACAAAGGGGATATAAATAGAGGCATCTAGCATTGTAAAGAATCATCAAAAAATATTGAATTGTATTTGGGCTCTCATAACAAAGACATTTGAAGTGATTTCCTCCTTAAGAATATTGTTTGGTATTACCCTGCATCCAGGGAATGCTTCTACATTGGAGTACATTGAATATTAAGGTACATTGGTACTTACTATATCCTTTGTGTTGTGTGATCAATTCTATTTGGCTACATTTTTGCATATTTTCTATTATCGTATGTCATGATCTTATCATTGGATATCATTAGTTAGAGAATTGATGAACCATTAATATAAATGTGCAAAAGAATTTTGTGAAGCTTTGGTACAAGAAGATCAAACCCTTTGCCTACTCAAGAGGAAAAAATCAAGAACACACAAGACATTGTCGAGCATGAGGAAAAATCAAGAGCACAAAGAAAGAATTAAAGAGTGCAAGGAAGAGCCTCTAGAAGAGACCGAGTAGGACTAGGATGTTTGTAAAGGAAACTCAAACCCTTCACCTACTCAAAAGCCAAAAGAACAAGTGGGATATAAGGTGGTGGTGGCATATCAACATCCATATCACCATGAGTTGTAACAATGATGGAGGCATGGTGTGGAGAACCAAAGGACCAACAATTATAGATGTGCTCGGAATCAAAAAAGCGGCAACTACGTATATATATGTCATCACAAGAGAAATAACTTTGGACATACATGAAATGAGAGTAGAGCAACACAAGTATGGCACCATCAAGGTCCAACACATGAAAAGATTGCATGTGGATGAATGGATGGTCAACCGTGGTGCTAAGTATACGCTGATTTATGCAAGTCTTACTATCTAGTTTCTTCACATGCTTCAAGGTCGAAACATGCAAGGGGGTGGAATGTTTTCATGTATTGGCTGGATTGCAATGGTGAGATATGTCAGAGTGTGATATACACTCATACAACAGCCAGATTACTCCTGCACACCATTACCACAATTCCAATCACACAGAGATTGCACACACATAGCAAATATGCACAATAAAGTCTCTCAAAATGTATTCACATCATTTGTGTGGGTCTCCACAGCCGACCAAAGCAAAATACATGGGGGTGCCTATTAAATAGGCAAAATAGGTTGTTTTGTGCAACAAATTCTTGTTTGCATGAATAACCTATAAAATAGGAGTATCTACTATTAATGTGCACTCAACAAATAAGTGCACAAAATAGATACGAATCTCCAACAATAAAAGAAATAACTCCCATATCAAGCTTATACGCTTACTCCAACACCCTCCCTTAAGCGCAAAATAGGGAGTGAGAAAAGAGAAAGCAAGGAGACTAAATGGGTCCCAGCAACTATTCTTGATCAAGTGCCTATGTACAAAATCACAGTGAAATACAAAGTGTCCCTATGATAACTACTTCATCTTATCAGAATACATGGATGTCGAATCGCTATAACCGCCAAGTCAAATAGGAACAAGTACTTTGTGCAAGGCTCTCTCAGTAAAAAAAACACTGATCACAAAACTGGGAAAAAAGAGCCATGGATGAAATGTGTCATCACAAGGTACCCAAAAACTAGTAAAACCACAACAAAAGTGGAGAAGATAACTTATGTTGCTAGGCATCTCAGGAAGCACGACTCAAAAACTCAACACAATGTTGTAGTAGGTGCAATTGATGAAATGAATCCCATCAAACAAAAAATGAATGCAATCAACTGCCTCCAATAGAAATGTGGTACACCAAGGAGCATGACACCTAAAGCAATAAGTGCTAATGCTAAAACGGGCATAGGGACTCAAAAAGTTGTACGAGTGGGCCAATCCCACTACTTAAAAACTGAAATGTTGACACTATGCTCCACTAGACTAGCTACTCTTCAAAAGGAGATCAAGTTCCACAACAAATCTGAAAGAAACTATCAACATCAAAGATACAGATAAAATCTCGCAAGAAGATGTCCCTAGTGGTGATGGGATAGTCAACAACTGAAGAAGTGCATGCTCAACATGGAGCATACAAACATGAAGGATAAAACTCCATGACTCTCAATGTGACTACAAAATAGGTCACAACCTACAAACAATATCACCAAGTGACGAACCTCCACAATGTAGTCAAGTTGTGGAAGACGTCACTTGTGAAATGAGAGATGCATACTTCAAAAAAAAACATTTCCCTAACAAGGAGCTCAAACAATAAGGAGAATTTAAAAGGCATGAGGAGCAATAAGCTCAAACATTTGGATGTCGGTTACCACCGAAAATGCATCCGTAAATGAAAGCAATGAGAACAATGTACACTCAAAATGGGATGTCAAATTCAACCGAAAAATACATCCGCAAATGAAAGTGGAGTACAATGGCAACAAAAAATGACCTACAATAATGAGGGTGCCTATGGATAAAAGGAGCAAGAACAAGGGTGGTTTGCCTATAAGGGGGTCTAACCTCCTGCCAAACCGGACCTCACTCTCCAATCTTCGACAAGTGAGATGGAAAGAGTAAGGGTGCCAAAAAACTACAATTCCACAGAGTTCCCTGCTAGGGGGACGGGGGGACACGGGGATGGGTTTTCGAGATGGGGAGACGGGGTTTGGGGACAGCGGGGAGCAACAGGGGAGCAGTGCAAATACATATGGTACTTGAAAAAATAGTTATAAAAGGATGTATAAAGAATAAGTACATTGCATTGAACATCAACAATTTAACATACCCAAAAGTTAAGATCCTAATTTGACTCAAATTTTATGATTGATTTTATAATTTAATCAAATATTTATGCATTAATTAAAAAACTAAAAACCTAAATGTTGTCATAAATTGACAATTGTAAATACTTGGTCAAACAAGAATTTCACTTTGTTTTTCTTACTTCAAGTCACACGAAGAGTAGAAGCAGAGGATACACAAGATGAAATCCTATTTTGACTTCTAAATTCTAATCTTGAAATTTAAAAAAAAAACTTACAAAGCTACAACCTAAAAAGCAAAATAAATTTGAAATTTAAGCATTTGATTTGAATGAAGATTTAAAAATTTAAGCATTTGAATGAATCACAAATAATTATAAGAATTTTCAACTTAGAAATGAATCATGAATCAAAAAACAATACAATTTACAAATGAAACAAAAAATTAGAAATTCAAACAATCAAATGCATAGTGATAGGGCCTACCTTGTGGCTCAAATGATGAACTTGAAGAGTCTTGAGTCTTCTTGGCTTCTCTATCCTCTTCTTGATCTCACTTTCCCTCTCCTAATGCTCTCTCACTCTTGCAAACTTCTCCCTCTGGGCTTGTTGCCTCTACTTTTGGCTCTCTACTTCACTCAATGCAGTTTTTGTGTGATTTGGAATGAGAAGGATAAGGATTTTTAATATTTATAAGCTTTTGGGAGGCCTTGGGGGTGGGGGTGCGGTCCATTAGCAATTAGAGTTAGGATAGAGGGCTCACAAACCAAAATCTTTTTTTAATTTAAAAAAAATGTCTTTTTGGCATCCACCAGTGCGGGGGGCTCCTACACATTTCCTGGGGGGTCGAGGGACGTTTGGGCATCCTCTGAACATCCCAGGGACATCCCAAAGTCCCCCAAACGCCCCCTTTTTGGAGGGATGCCCCGAAGATGTCCCCTCTTAGAGGAAAACGTCCCAAGGACAGCAGCGGTCCGACGTGGCGATGGAGGTGAGGTAGGGGGATGTCCCCCCAACGTCCCCACATCCCGGGGACGTCCCTGTCCCAGAAACGTGGAGATTTTGGGGGTGGACGCGTCCCCATGGAACACTGCAAAAAACAACCTTTCAAAAATGTGTCCTTTACAATAAGTGCCATATTTACCCTACCACTTAGCAATATGATAAACCACCTCTTTACAATTAATCCCCCTTTTGCCCAAAAAAAAATCCCGACAACCCTATCTTTCAAATTTTGATTTTCAAAAAGATATATCAAGCAAAAGATGGTTGAGGGAAAGGGGATTTGACCCCTTGATCTTCTCTCAAGGGAGAATGCTCTCACAAAAAGTTCATGGTCATTCCGGCTAGATAGCCCACTGATGACATATAATTTAAAAACTTGTCTTTTTAAAATTTATGGCTTGTGAATAAAATAAAAAATTAAGAGCCTTACAAAATTAGGATTAGGGCACATTATGAATCTTTTGGAGTTTTGCCATGGATTCAACTGAATTGACCAAAAATATGAGATTTGCAACCTTGGTATATAGAATGCTTGGAACTCACCGGGGTCACCGAGCCGCTTAGAGAGCTCATTGTAAACTGAGTCATTCGGAGGATGCAGCTCAGTTTTAACATCTCGCCAAAGTGATGCAAGTGAACCAGAGTCAGATTGAGTCCGTGCTAAAGAATATCTTCAGGAAGCCGAAAGGTATCGTTGCCATGGAAAATGAAACAAGGATTAACGGGCCAAGCTATAGCTCGATGCAGAGCCAAGAAACTCAAATCTGAGTTAGCCCATGCTCGCAAGATGTTGACCCAGACACCTGCTTTCGCTGCAAGTGAGGGTGGTTGAATAAGATCCAAGCTCAATGCAACATCCAAACCCCGATGAAGAAAGAGTTTGAGTTGCAATGTGGAGTCAATGTTGTAGTAGCCAAGACATCACCGAATACAATGTTGAAACCACTACAGGAGTAGTAGACCAAGTTATTCAAGTTTGGAGCCAATGGGAATGTCCAAAATGGCATTGACACATTGACCAACGTGGGGTCCCAAAGGCGATGGTGGTAGAGTTATAATCTCCAACTTGGCAAACCAACCCATCTGCAGTGTGGAGCAGGTGGACGGAGTCTGGGTTGCAACCGTGGCAAGACAAGTGGGTCATGGAGATATTCAGAGCCTTTCAATTCCAATAACAAATAAACAACTTGCATGTGAATGCCAAAGTCGTTCCATCAAAGCCACGTACAGAAAATACTAAGATCGATCTCAATACCCACATCAACATGTTAAATGTCAAAGCATAATGTCGTGAGCAGCAAAAAGACCGAGCCACGTATAGAAATATATACGGTCGCTGCAAGCAAATAGACTATATGGCCTTAAAAAATACTAAACAAGTCCTGCACAGAGAGAGATAAGTCACTAAGCAATGGCTACAAGAGTAGCTCTAATACCATGTCAGAGTGTAATATACACTCATACAACCGAAGGATCACTCCTGCACACTATTACCACAGTGCCAATCACACATACATTGCACATATATAGCAAATATGCACAGTAAAGTCTCTCAAAATGTAATCACAACGGGTCTCCACAACCAACCAAAGCAAAGTACATGGGAATGCCTATTAAATAGACAAAATAGGTTGTTTCGTGCAACAAATTCTTGTTTGCATGAATAACCTATAAAATGGGAGTATCTACTATTAATGTGCACTCAACAAATATGTGCACAAAATAGATTAGCATCTCCAACAATAAAAGAAATAACTCCCAAATCAAGCTTATACGCTTACTCCAACAAGATAGACTAGTGCAGTTGGTTGAGATCTCATATTAGATCTCGTGGCATGATTCCTTCATTAAGGATTATTGTACTGTATAACCCTACCTCAAAGGCATTATTGTATTGTACCCACCATATATCTCGTGTTGTGCATTTCTATAATATTTCTGCATAATTTTTCTATTGGATGTTTGGTTTTCTACAGAATTTACAGTCTGTTTGAATTCCAAGCTATTAGTAAATATGTTATCATCAAGATGTCATATTGGTATAATACTGAGGGACTCACAGCCCTTGTTAGCTTCTCAACCTAGCTTGGAGCCCTCTAGTCCCACTGTTCTTAACTATAGTTCCTCAACTGTAATTGTGGTTCTTCTCTCTAGTTGGTCTTATCGGATTCTATAGCCAATAATACCTTCTCTTAGGCAGTCAAAAATTTCTGGTCAAGATTACAGTATTTGATCTATAGCGTAATATAGGATGAGTATAAGGTTAAGAGATCTCCACTACCCAACATGAAAACAATTAAATAACAACTCACATTACCAAGGCAAAGGGGTTATGTGTGGGGTACATAATATGCCTCAAATATGGTCACTATTCCAAAAGTATCCTGGTGAGGGAATGCATGAATTATATTGCAGAAAATGCAAACTGGATCACCAATATTGGTAGAAATGCCCTAAAGGAAGACAAAAATGAAACCTTCTGGAAAGACAACAGATACAATGCTGTACATGTCCATGCGGTTACAAGAAACAATCCCTTCCTTTTTCAAATAGGATGCATAAATATATCAGCTTCTGTTGCAGAGTAAATAGCACATGCAAATTGTAAAATGCCAAGTTGGACACTAAATAAAAATCATACCATTTTTAGACATCGTGAACACTTGCAATCAAAAAAATACTGTTCCTTGAGGTATTTTTGGCGTGAATGTGTACTTGCAGCAATCTCAACATAACTCAGTGTCAGCTGCAATAATCAATCAAAGAAAATAAGACAGACCATCTTAATCAATGGCATTTATTGTAGAAAAAAATTTCAAATAGAATGTATCAATACTCATCAGCTATGGCATAGAAAGCATGCATTTGTGCTTCAAAACCTAAGAGCCCATGATAGATGTTCTTCATCAAAAAGCAGAGAAAACATTTTAGTTAGCCCTGCAAGCCCATTACTTTACCTCAGAGCCTTCTCTTATGGTTTCCACAGCACGAACAAATGCATGCCTGCCTTCGAACAAAAGTACAGCATTTGGCAAACAACTGCATATTTCCATGGATCATTTTAAAAGCTGGGATAAAATCATGAATAAAAAAATTTACAACCACATAAAACAAAGCTAGGCACATAAACAGTGGGTGATTGAAACTGAAGAATAATTATTGCTCACTTACTCTCAAACAAAAACACATACACATGCATGTAAACATGTATTCTTTTTTATTGTGTGCGCATCAGGTTAAAGATCAATTGTCCTATTTAGATGTCCTAAAACCCATGTTTCCATAGATTCAGTCCAATCAAGAAAATTCAGTTACCTGTGGTTTATAATGGAGATAACAGGATAAAGACCCGCCACTTACTCTCAAACAAAAACACATACAAATGCATGTAAACATGCATTCTTTTTTATTGTGTGCGCATCAGGTTAAAGATCAATTGTCCTATTTAGATTTCCTAAAACCCCTGTTTCCATAGATTCATTCCAATCAAGAAAATTGAGTTACCTGTGGTTTATAATGGAGATAACAGGATAAAGACCCATCCCTGTAGGCCTTAATTCGCTGTCACAAATAGTATGAGCATTGCAAGCAAACTGCACAAACGCCACCAAACAAACATTTAATATTGGGTATCTTTCCAGAGCAGATGACTGTGTGTTGCAAACATAATGCAATATTTGCATCGTGCAATGCTGTTGTTCTATGCACATTTCAAGTTTAAATCCTGCAAAGATGACATAATGGAAGACAAAACATAACATCAAGGAACAAAAGGAACATTATAAGCATTAGAGAAATGCCAACACATTATGTACAGAGATTTTCCTGCACCATGTAAATTGATTTCTTTAAGTTTGTAAACAATGGATCACATAATCCTTGGCCCCTCAAGAGTCATCTATTGTACTTACTGATATCCACTAATTGTATAACATTAACTCTGCCTCTAACGGATTGATGTGATATCAAATACGCTTTACCTACTTGGGTTCTTCAATTATCAATGTGATAGAAGAGTCAATTATGATATGAAAATCTAAAATCCGGCTTCCTGAAAAACATGGTCGATAACTTTGCTGAGTTTGAAGGAACTCCTACTTTTTAACAAGAGTAAGACATGCAATCCTGAAGGACGCAAGAAAAACGACTTTGGAGATTGAATCACATGGAATTTGGTAAAAGTGCTTGGAATTGGGGTGATTTTTATCTTCTTTTACAAGGTCTGTTAAAGATTATGTATTCAAAAGAAAGCTAGTGTATATTGATTCTAGTTCAGGGTAGATTTTTGTATTGTGTTGTGTAAGATTGGAAAAACAACAACACAACAGATCGACCCTTTCCCAATACCTATGCAAAATGGGGAAAGAAAAAAGAGAGAGAGACGAAAAAGTGGTTATTAATGCTCGAAGATAAGAAAACATTGAGGTTTAAAGGTAGATGACCATTAATGAACCTAACTATGGACGAGCGTCCCTTGATGTTTATCACCCATCCCATTGAGATATTATGGCTCTATCATTCAAGACTCCAACCAACTCGCCACCCATGTTTATCCTCAAATAAATAATAAAGGGCCTGAAGGTCAAATCATTGCCCAAAGGCTGACTTGACGTTTTTATATTCCTTATCATGCCAATGATTCATGTGGCGAAAGGCATTGGGGCAAGTTGGTTTAGAATGGTAGGATGTGAACAGAAAGGATTCATGAGCAGCCTTGCCTAATACATGAGACAGGAAGTCATATTTGGTTATAGTTATAGATGTAGATAGGGAATAATATCCCAGTTTCCAACATTAGCTGAGAGAGATGAGCAGCATACTCATTAACATACCCAGTATTGAAATGAATCATGGCAGGGTGAGTAATGAGGACCTTTCAAGTAAGAAAGCAAATAAGAAACAGCGAGAATTAAATTCAAAATCATGTGATCAATAATGGAAGCTGAGATTTGAAAGCCCCAAACTAAGTTCCACCAATACCCTTCCGAAGGGGAGGTGGGGTGGCAAGGGACGAAGTAACACAAGCATGCAAAAAAGGAACGCTTAGAAGTACCCCCAAAATCCTAGGTATGATAGTTGAATAGGAAATAGCATGGGGACGAGAACAAGACCAAGAAGTGGAGTTGCGTCATCCTGGAACCTCGGCCCCAAATGTGGGTGGTGAAAGGCTGACTAGAAAGGACAGAATCAACCACACTAGCTCCCCACAATGTGGAAGTAAGTGAAAACGCTCAAGTCCAAAAAGCAGAGGAGCACATTAAGAATAAGGAGACCATGTCATTCACACAATTGGAGAAAATGCTTCCCATAAGCTGTGACTAGATTCCTCAACCAACTGAAACTCTCAAAAAAGTAAAGTTCATCCTCAATCAAATAATTGTGGGGTGCCTGGAAAGTCCCAATTAAGGTATTGAGATTTCCTAGAAGAATGACATCACCTAATAAGGAGTATAAAGCAATTTCCATGTAAAGGTCAATATATAGGTCATTGTCAGTGAGAACATGATAACATATTGTAATGAAGATATCACGAAGGGGGTGGACCCCTTTGAACCCGAAAAACACATGTACCTAGAGTCCTCATTCAAAGCAACCAACAAAGCCACAAACCAACAATGGTTGCAAACAAGGCAAGCTATACCACCAGAACTACGAACACCACTCAATTTACAAGTCTTATATATGAAGTTCGAGTCTCATTGATAATCAATAATGAGAGGGAAGGCCGCTTTAGACCTCTCATGGGTCTCAATGAGAAAGATAAATCTCACGAGGAGACAACATCCTATAAATACCCAAAGAATATAACACTATAATATTACAGTTCCAGCAGGTGATGGAAAGGGTTCCACAACCTACTGAGACTTGTGAACACTACCATTTTGTTGGCAAAGAATGTGACAATCTGAAAGAAGGAATCGTGAATCACCACTTTGCAAGTGTAGATGACTACTAATTTGTTCTCTCCTACCAACCATAACATGTGCACAATCTTGTTCAAGCTCTTCAACTTGGAGTCATGTGAAATCCTTGTCCAAAAGAACAAATAGCTTCATTTTAGCTCTTAGAGATCTCAAGTGTTAGACCAGAACCAAATGAGTAAGCACAATCGAAAGCCACCCAAACCCTACTGAGAGAAACATCCTGAGGTCCAAGGTTTCATGCAAAAAGTCATGGCCTGACTGTAAAGGATCAATAGGCTTCGGGAGGCTATGCAACCAGAGGTTGAGTTATTTAGCTTTGCACGCTCTTTAATCAGTGAGTTTAACTTGAACAGTCAGTACAACATTAGGAGGTGTCTTTTTAACTTTAACCACTTGTACCCATGAGCCTTGTTTAGAGGCTTCCTCATATCTTTTAGGCTCGTGTCTAGAAGCCATTAACAAGGCAAAATTAACAAATTGAGAATGGGTTAGGGATGGAAGAGACATTGTTGGATACAGTCCATGAAACTTCAATTGTTGTTTGTATGTTGGAGAGGCCTCATGAGGAATTGATGTGAAAGTAAATTATCCCAAATGTGGACATGGAAGATAAATGACATAAAAATTAGATGTCTAGTGGCATAATAGGATGGCATCCATGCAGAGTAAGATTTGAACCTCGCTCCAGTCACAGTTAAGCATTTATAGTGTTGTTCTTTATGACTCTTACTAGACTTAATTGGGGTAGTTTGAGGACTATCATTTAATTCCTTTGATCAACTGAAAAACACTATGGAGGAGACATAAGTTTTTATTTTAAAGAATGTTACTGAGATGAAGTCATGGCAACTTTGTATTAGAGGCTGTCATGAAGTGACAGCAATCTGTTATTTTGTAGATATTGAAAGCCATTTTTTGAGATAAACCTTGGAAATATCCAAAAGACATAATGCAAATGAAGACCGAGCTCTTCCCAATATCCCAAATTTACTTTGTTGCCATTTGAATCCTCTTTTTTTTCGAGAAGCTGGAAGAGTGTTAAATCTATTCTACAATGAAGTTTCAATAGTGCAATTCTTTACAATGATTTTGATAACATATATCCTTTCTACACCAACAAAATTAGCACTCAACAGTATTTACATTTTATAAAAATGGGAAACATAAATTAGAACTCTTTAATATCTTCAACATATGACAGAGAAAAGATGTTTATCGCTCATCACATCATGTCCTAGAGGCTTACCCTACAAAAGTTTTGGGTTATTTCTTTTATTGTCATCTCCTCAGATGTTTTAATTATGTTAACAAGGTTCGCCATTTGTGCATATAAAACCAATCGATTCTCATCAACATCGGACATATCTGTAGTAGCTTAAGAATTATCAATGGCAATAGAGACAAGAAATCATAAATGTAAAATGAACTACAAATATATTATAACCACATCAAGAGAACTTCACTAGCTACTTATACAAACATTAGTGAAAGGATACGAGTTTGAAGGGCCTCAACCAACGTGTAGTTATCCATCATTGTCTTTGCAATAACCTGCAATGGCAAATAAAATGTTAGATCAGTAGAAAATATATATTTTATTCTTTGCACAATCAACATATCAAGGATAAATATTATAATATGTATCAACTAAGAAACATAAACCTGCTACAAAATATACCCAAAATAGTCCCAAACAGTCTGGAATCATCAGGACATTACAAAAACTCCTCGTAAACAACCGTGTTGTTTTTGCAGTGTTTCAATAAATGTCCTAGAAATTCTGGGACATTTCCGGAGCCCATAGCTCAGAAAATAGAAAATAATACTAAAACCTTTAAATAAAATACCATCTACCCCACCCTCCCTCCAACTTAACCTATCACTAACCTAAATACTAATACACCAAATCAACGGAAGAACCAAAGAGGGGAAAAAAAAACCTAAATTTAACAGTTTTGGTTTATTCTTATATTTTTTGTGCAGATGATTCCATGCCATCTCAGACCTACAGATTCCTGGAAAATCAGTGACTCCCGTTTCCATTTCTAATTCCATTTCCTCATGTATAGTCAAATCCAGTTTATGTGCTTAAATTGATTAGTCTGATAGAATTAATAATGACTTGTGTACCACTTGTTATTTCCCCCTTTTGTAAAGTCATGACAGTTGTCTTACTTAGTAATTGCTAATAAGCAAAAAAGAAAAGTTTACATCTAGCAATAGCTTTGTGCTAGTTTGCAAAAGTGAATTGCAGGGGTAGTTTTTTCCAATATAATTTACATTCCAAAATGACTCTCAAATACATATGCAAATTATTTCTTTACAAATATAGAAGACTACTAAAATATCAATGTGAAAACATTTACCCCGTCATTTTGCAATTTTCTCTTGATGAGGAGCCTTAACATTAATCGTAGTGAAGGTGTAGGTATTTGTTGTTTCTCCTCCTTGAGACACATAACCGCTTTGCACTCATGCTGATGTAACTTCCATTCATTTCTCTATCATCGACCACAATAAAGTATTGTTAAAAAGAAGACTGGAGTAACATAATGCAAAACTCAATTTCATAAGAGACAAATGATGAAATAAATAGTATGAGCATTCTACTTAAAAAATAACATAGACCAAAAATGCAAAACCAAGTCTTGATGGACCTTTCCAACTCAATGTCACTGTCTCACCAAATCTTAGTTGAATCTGAGTAAATAATCATGTACACAAGCCGGCAGGGTATTTTGGGAGAGCAAACAACCACAACTATCACTAATCCTAAACAAGTTCTATCGCTCATAATTCTCGAAGCCATCAAGGTCTACATATATCAACATATACTTGTTGACACCTTTGCTTCATGCAAAATACAAGTGTCAACTTTTGACAATGTCTGACTATTACTTTTCCTTTAAATAATTTTTTGTTTGTTTTTATTGCAGATTTGATGTGCTATGTCACCTAGGACCTTTGTTGCTCTAAGTCTAGACCATTTGCAAAATTTCGGGGGGATGGTTCTTTAAATCTAGTGATAACAAGTTTGACACAAACACTGTGCCATCTATACAAGGAAGAATACAATCCAAGAGGTACAATTTCTCGAACCTGTAAAGAGTGTAGCTAGGCATAATAATTCTAACAAATGGAACCATTGAACAATCATTTATTCCATACCAGACCAATAAGCACAACTAGCATTTAGTATTTGGTGAGCGTAATGCTAAATACTTTCTTGAACTTGCGGAGGACAGTTAAAGTAAATTATCACCTGACATGCACCACTACAATACCAAGTCAATTTGCAAGCAGAACATCTTTTCAGGTTCATAGATGGTCGAAAACATGCGTCACATCTCTTATTTATGGAGGCACCATCTAATACAGATATATATGGATCCTGTAGTAGCAAAATCTCTCCTGCAGGCTATGGCATGCAATTAGAAGTGGAAGAGATCATATTAATTTTAGGGCATTCATTAAATTACATGTCCAAACTATTCAGCATTCAGTGGATTTCTGTTTTCACAGAAATATCATTCTCCAAATTCTTTCACGAAATAATGACATAAAAAGTGCAACAAGGTCAGCATAGAAGGGAAAATACTAACAAAAACGTGCAAAATATAGTTTCATATGTCAATAAATAATTTAGACACTTTCATTTTAACATGAAAGCTCTTAAAATCAGTGGAAGTAAATATGTTTGCTGATAGAAACAGCATAACAATAAAACCCAGTTATAGAAAATGTGGTTTCACACACAGAGCTAGCCAAAGAGGGGCCGATGCCATCAAGGTGGTGTGTGGACTCATAGTAGCAAAATATCTGATCGATGATGAACTTTTCATTCCAGAATCCAGATGCAGATTTCATACACCCAGGAAGCATGCTGGCTCAGCTGTGACCAAAAAAATGAATATGACTGCCCTTGGCCACAAAGATTAATATGAAAAGAGCTAAGGTAGTCAAAGTCTCATATTTTTCAAGTTGGTCTATGATAAATGCCACATGCTATAGGAGATTTTAAATATTGGAGACTATAATGGTGCAAAGGAATAAGTTTATCGCTAAACTGCTGTGACATAAAATTATATATGGTGGTCCTCATGATATTTTGAGATTTATCTATAAAGTGAAGGGCATCTGTCCACAATTATTGCATTGATACCTTGCAAAACTTATGTGCAAAAACTGTAAATGTGCCATAATGAACTCTATGTACTCATTAATTTTCTGTAGAAGTTTAGTAGTTAGCAATCCTGTGACCTGAGTCGAGATCACTTTTGTTAATTACATGCATTTCCCAGCGGCATTTCTACACACAACGGTTTATTTAACAATGGTTTCCTGCAGGGTTTTCCTTATGCTTTTTTCTCACGACTTTTCCTTCCCTCACAGATTCACATCTCTGTAGGGTTTTACAGAGGGTTGTATGAACTGCCATTCGATTTGTATGAATTAACTCGTGAATTTCAATGAATTTTTTGCCCTAGTTTGAGATTCTATGAACTAATTTTTTGTTTGAAATTCGACAAATGCGACAACTAAGCCCAAAATGAGTTTGTAACTTTCTCCAAATTGCTTATAGCTATGCAAGGTGGGTTTAGCAAATCGAAGCAATGCATGTTACATCTCTGAAGGACCTCATATCCCTAGTGGATGTTTCATGGTGAGCAAAGAATTGATGCAATCATTTACCATGTCATTGCTCTTGAGGTAGAAAGCTCCTTTGTTTAGGGGTCTGAATGCTCATAAATGCATGTAGTTCCCCTTCTTCACCAAAACAACCTTTATAGATGAAGCAGAAACCTTACAGAACAATAATTTTAAATCACCTTAAGTCATTAATACCCTCCTTCAGGTGTAAAACTCGGCAATTAGAGTAGCCCAAAAACAATGCAAGGTTAATTGATGCAAAATCACTTCTTAGCAATCTTGAATGACATATTTGAGGGATGTGTACAACTCTCCCTTGTACCTAACATCCAATTGACTAATGATTTGTTAAATAATGTAAAGACTTAACTAAATATTAGTTAATGTCTAACTGATAACTTCACATAACTGTTGTAACCATAACTACTGTAACCATTTTTGGATTGCATAAATAAGATCAATGCACAGATGAAGACATCATGTGCTTCTCACAAATATCTCTTCTTTCATTTGCTAACAGTGGTATCAGAGCCACCACTCAAGGAAGTCGACATGGTACAAGTGTTTTCGTTCAAGGAAACCCTGGTTCTAGGGTACGAACGTGAGGAAGAGTAAGGGTCGTGGAAGAGTTCGAGGGTCGTGGAAGAGTTCACCCTCTGATACACAATCCCGTCGAACGGCGAGTAAGGGCACAAAACGTCCATTACAGTGGTTTGCAGTCGAGTAAGGGCATGAGAAACGTTGTAGGAAGCATCAAGGTTGTAGTCACAGCGAATGACGTAGACAAACTCGTGGAAGGGCATGTCCTACACTAAAAACACAGTTGCGTTCGAACTTGAATCATGGAAGGACCTAGAGTCTATCGAAAATCAACTGCAAAATCGCGGAAGGACCTAGATCGACGACAAGGTTCTTGAGGAAAAACACACACAGTCGTGTTTTGAATGCACGGAAGGGCACACAACAAGGAAGCATCCAGGAACAACACAAGAACGGCATAGGAAACTTGAACGCAATACACAGCATGGAGATAAATCGCTGAAAGGGCACAAAGAGGGTCGCGGAAGGGTCATGGAAGGTCACGACGACAGTCGAGCACAGACAGTCAAGGTAGGGCACGCAAGACAAACACAGTCGAGCAACCTATGGAAGATCACATTCGTTCGAGTTTGCATACACAATCCAAAATACATATCACTGCAATTTGCAGGAAGATAATAACCAACGAATCATAATTCTCAAAAAGTCTCTGATTTTTGTTTTTAATCTTTTTTGGGTGGTTGAAAATTGAACAAAATCAGACAAGATAAAAGAACAACATTTTTAAGAATTTTATATTATTGGTTAAAATTTATTTTTTGGAGTGAAAAATGGCCAACATCCAGAACCTTGTCCCTCTTGAGGTCCAATTATAATGTGTGGAGTCATAAAATCTTGACAATTGCAAAATTTCGTGATTGCGACAAGATTATACTTGACACAGAACAACGACCGGCAACGGATTTTGCCGACTCTGACAAACGTCATAAAGAAGCCCTTTTGTTGTTGAAACTTTTTGTGTCGGATGATATGATTCCAGAGGTCCGGAATGCTGCACAAGCAAGTGCATTATGGACCAGTCTCAAGAACAAGTCACAGACTTCGAAAAAGAGTCGAGTATTTTATTTGAAAAATTTGTTGTTTTCCACAAAAATGATTGGGGGTTTCTATCAAAGCATTTATTACGGATGAAAGATCTCCGTGACCAATTGTCATCCATCAACAAAAAGGTGGATGACGATGATATGGTGGCTCTTGTTTTGAATAACCTGACGCCTTCTTATGAATCATTCGTGGAAGCTTTGCACCTAATGACAGAATAACACTCACTTTTGATCAGGTGAATTCATATTTACTGCAAAAAAAACATAGGCAGACACACTTCAGTGAGCTCAGTTCTGGCCAATCAGAAAGTGCATTTGCTGCCCAATACAAAGGGAAATGGAAAAGACATTTAAATACATCTTCATCTTCCCCAAAAGTCAAGGTAAAATGTTATTGTCAAAAATTTGGTCATATTAAGAAAGAATGTAGAAAAAGACAAATGATCTAACACATAACAAGAAGGCAAAAGGGCATGCAAATGTGGCAGCAATTGACACTGAATCTGAGAAAGAATATGCTCTCATGGTGTCATGCTCCAATGAGAGGTATACCAGTGTTTGGTTCTTTGATTCCAGTGTATCAAGGCATTTTACATGTCAAAAAGGCCTGTATGTTAATTTCACTACAAAAGAAAGTTTTTCCAATTAAGTTTCCTTGGGTGATGGTAGGTCACATGTTGTAGAAGGTATAGGAGATATACACATTGTATTAAATAATGCTGCAAAGTTCATAGTCAAGAATGTTAGGTATGGACCTAAGATGAACAAAAATCTTCTATCAATCAATCAGTTAACTGAAAACCCTCACATTACAATAAATTTCTCAAGAAAGAAATGCATTGTGTCTGATATCAAAAATGATAGTCATAGCCCTAAGCATTGGGCAAAATGGCTTGTATAGATTTGTTGATCCTGCCACTGTCAGTTTGAATGCATTAATTGTGGAAGATAATATCAGTGTTGTATGGCATGAGAGATTTGGACATCTCAATCTTCAATATTTGGCCAAACTCCAAAAATCGAATATGGTTCTTACATTGCCTACTATCCAAGTCAAGCAGGATATATGTGCAAGTTGTTTGGCTGGCAAACAGAAAAGGAAACCTTTTCCTATTGAAGGTGCCTGGAGAGCAAAGGGGCTCCTTGATCTTGTTCATGGAGATTTAAGTGAGCCATCTTGGAAGTCATCTACTATTATTGGTGCAAGGTATTTTTTGTTATTTGTAGATGATTTTTCTAGAAAAATGTGGGTCTACTTGAACAAGAAGTCTGATTGTTTTGTTGAGTTTGTAAAATTCAAAGCACTGATAGAAAATCAAACAAGTCGGCAGATCAAAACCTTATGATTCCAATAATGGGGGAGAATTCACTTCAAAGCAATTTCAAAATTATTGCGACAAGGAAGGAATTCATTGGCAGCTAACAACCCCATACACTCCTCAGCAGAATGGACTGGTTGAAAGGCAAAATCGCATAATCATGGAGATGGCTCAATCCATGATGCACAACAGAGGAGTGTCGTATAAATACTGGGGAGAAGCAATAAACACAGCAGTCTACATACTGAACAGAAGTCTTTGCAAGGCTTTGGAGAACATCACTTTGGAAGAAGCCTAGTCCAGCATCAAACCAGAGGTAACACATTTTCATGTTTTTGGTTCTGTTGCATATGCTCTCATTCCTAACAAACAGAGAAGTAAACTAGATTCTAAATGTGCCCGATATTTCTTTGTTGGTTATAGTACTCAATCCAAGGCATATAGACTAATAGATGTGTCTACTAACAAGATCATCATTAGTCGAGATGTTGATGTAAAAGAAACATAATCATTTTTTTTTGTAATCAACAAACTATCTCTGATAATCCAGAGGTTTCTAGTATTGTACTTCCTCTGAAAGATGAGGAACCTCATGTTTTGGAGACACCCTCACAGTCTTCAGTGTAGCAATCTATGGCTAACTGTAATGTACCCTCTTAGCCTCCTCTGCATTTTTGTGTCCTTTAACCTATCCTTGAGTTCCTATAGGCTAAATGACGTTGGTAAGGGGATTCGGTTGGTCTTGGATGATTATTTTGGTGTTATTTCCAGCTTGAAGGCTAATACTAAGATTATATTATTTTAAATTAATCTTTTATTCCTCAAAAAGTGATATTAATAAAGTAACTTTCTAATTTTAAGTTGAGGATAAAGGGGGGCCGCTTTTTGTACCTTAATGCCTAATGTGATGACTTTAAGTTGTTTTTAAAAGTTTAAGAGTGTTTTTATTGGCCAATTAGAAAAGGGACGCCTAAGTTGGGGTTTTGCCCTAACTCATCATTGAAGATTATAAAACACTTTTTTGGACGCTCATTATAGAGGTTTTGTTGATGTGTTCTCTTGGGGAGATGCTGCTAGAACTATATCAGGGGGTTTGAGGTGAGTTGAGGACGAAAACCCTCAACCAGTATTGCTGGTTTTGGTAGTGAAAGACCTACCCTAATTAGTGAAGGAGTGGCTTCACACAGAGGTCACCATTAGGGCATCAAAGTTGCAGATTTTGGAGTTTTCTGGGTGTTGGCAGCGATGACCTAATTCTGAAGATTCACTCATAACTCCATATCAGCTAAAGATATTTTTGTGGGTATTGATTTAAAGCTTTCCTAAGGCTGTGGCAATCATTTCAAACACACATTTGCAAGGTTTAAGGTTGGCATTTATTTTCTAAGGCAAAATCGCCCTAGGAAGGGGTGGCTCACCTTTGGAAGAGTTTTGGCATACTACATCAACATTTGGGGACTCAAAACGACGCTGAGACATCACCATGCAAAGGCGCTTCAGGTTTGGTCAGTTTTCATGCATTGTAAACAGATATGAAAATACATTATAATTCTGAAGATTATTCAATAGAAAATTCTGAAGACTGTTGTCATTAAAAATCAGTCTTTTGGATGCTTAGAAAATTGCTATTACGTGATTTATATGTTTGGTTATTTGCATGCAATTATTGTTCATTGTTTGGCAAGGGTTTCTATATGTGGTCATTGTTGAAAACATCAATATTCAGACTTAAGACAGGGTTTTCAGACTCAAAAATTTGTGATCAGCAAACAGTCATTTCAAAAAAAAAAAATCATTTTGGGGTTGCTTACTACAGTGGTATCAGAGCCTAATTCATCCTGCCATCCAGTGGGTAATGTTCTTCTATGAGCCCAAGTGATAGGGAAAGAAAATATTTGGAGAGAAATAGAAAGAAAGAAGAAAACTCTTGGGAACATTGGCCTTCAATAGAGGAAGGGCAGCAATCAGGACAGTCATCTAGGGCATCCTTAAATTCAGAAAATATGGGAGACAGGGATGAAGAAGCAGAAAGACAAGTGGCACCACCCGATAGGTTAATGCTCCTACTCGATGCCATGGTTAGAGGGCAAGGACAAGCAGCCCAACAAGCACAAGAAACTAATCAGCAATTAGCACAACTAATTCAAAGAATGGACCAATTGGGACAAGGTAATGATGTGGGACGGCGAAGAGCAGGCAATCAGCATGTTGGGGCAGCCATGGCAAGGCCTCTTATGCCAAATTTTCAACCTAGAGTTGAAGCACAACAAAATCCGGAACTCACTTTGGTGGAACAGCAAGAACAATTTAGGCAAGATTGGTTGAATGCAGGTGCAGGATTCCAGATGGACATCTCTCTTAGCGACTACATTGACTTGAGAATGAGGCATTCTAATACAAGGGGGAATAGGGACTAGCATAATGACTTGCGTAGGAAGGTGGGGAAGATTAATCTTCCATACTTTGATGGTTCGGGAAAGATGGCAGCGAGAGCATGGGTATAAAAACTAGACACTTACCTCACTTTAAATCCTATGCCCGAGTTGGAATCAATTCAATATGCATCTATACATCTTGATGGAATTGCACATGAGTGGTGGTATAATGGAATGTTGACATTGGAACATTCACAAATCACTTCCTACCGTGCGTTCACCGAAACGCTGATTGAAAGATTTGACAAAAAAGACCCCGAATTGCATTTTAAAGAGTTAGCTCAGCATAAACAATGGGGGTCAATTGATTCTTACATTGCAGATTTTCAAAAACTATTCGTGCTTGTGACTGATATATCAGAAAGAAGACTTATAGTGCTGTATGTTGATGATCTTTCCGAGCCTTCAAGAGGATGAGTTAAGGCTTTCAACCCCCCCACACTTCAAGAAGCTATTAAGAAGGCTAGAGACATGGAAACATCCGCTTTCAAGAGCAAATACCAGTCAAAAGGGGTGCTGCAGCAAAAAGACAGGGATAAAAAACACTTCCATAAGAACTATGACCAACCTAGACAACATGAACAGCCCAAGCAAAACAAACAGCCAAAGAAACACTATCAAAAAATTGATAGTGAGACCTTTAATGAGCTAAGAAGGAAGGGTTTATGCTTCACATGTAGGGAGCCTTTTGGCAAGGATCATAAATGTTCAGCAAAAGGGAAGGCACTCTTAATTGAATACTTCTCATATGATGAAAGTGAAATAGTAAATTCAGAACAACAGGCTGATATCGAGGACAGCGATGAGGAAAAGGCTTCGGAAGATGGTGAGAAGGTAGAGGACAATGATGGGAAGTTGGCACAACTCCATAGTTTCCAAAAAAATGAGCCTTTGCGCATAAGAGGAGTGCTACAGGGGCAGCGTATGGTGGCATTGATTGATACAGGGGCTACACATAACTTAATTGATGAGGGCCTAGTTGTTCGTAGAGGCCTCAAGACACAAGAGGTGAGTGGGTTTAGAGTGATGGTAGCTGATGGGTTTACTATTCAGTGCACCAGGATGGTTTCTCAGTTGAGCATATTGTTTGGCAATCATGAGGTTAAGAAGGATTTCTATGTGGTGAGCATAGGTGATACCGATGCAGTGTTGGGCATTCAGTGGCTACGCTCTTTGGGAGAGATTACTCTCAATTTTCAGACTATGGAGCTGAGATTCAAATTAGATGGTAAGAATGTGGTACTGAGGGGCATGTCTAATGGAGGGCCACAGGTTGTGTTTTTCAAGCGCATGGAGAGGCTCTTTAGGCATGATCAAATTGAGTGGGCAGCGGAGTGCATTACCATGCCTACAGTCACTGAAGGGGTTAAGAGGACCTATCCACCAAATATTCAGGGACTCCTTACTAAGAGGAGTAAGGTGTTTGGGAGCATTCCACCAGGGAAGCCTCCTGATAGAGGCATTGAGCATGTTATTGAGCTTGAGGAGGGTGCTAAACCAGTCATTACCACTCCCTATCGTCATCCTAAGAGGCATAAGGATGAGATAGAGAAGGCTATTCAGGAGCTCATTGAGATGGGACACATTAGGCCTAATAAGAGCCCATTTGCTTCTTCAGTTGTTTTGGTGAAGAAGGATGGGACTATGCTATGTGTGTGGACTACAGGGCCTTGAACAAGAAGACTATAAAAAACAGGTAGCCTACTCCACGCATAGATGAGTTGATTGATGAGTTACATGGGGCGGTTTACTTCTCCAAAATTGACTTGAGACATGGTTACCATCAGATTAGGATGAGGGAAGAGGATGTGGAGAAGACGGCCTTTGGGTGTCATTTTGGACATTTTGAGTTTTTTGTCATGCCTTTTGGCTTGACAAATGCACCAGCCACTTTTCAGTCATGCATGAATAGGGTGTTCAACAAGCAACTCCGTAAATATATTCTTATTTTCTTTGATGACATCCTTATCTACAGAAGATCATGGGAGGAGCATTTGAAGCACTTGGATGAGATACTTGGCATTCTTGAGAGGGAATCATTATATGCTAAAGAATCTAAGTGTGAATTTGGGATGACTGAATTACTCTATTTGGGACACATCATTAGTGTTGATGGTGTGCGTGTGGATCTCGAAGAGATTAAGGCAATACTTAATTGGCCACCACCTACAAATTTATCGTAGTTTAAGGGATTCTTTTGCCTATGTGGATTCTATAGGAGGTTTGTGAAAGGTTTTTCACAAGTTGCTGCCCCACTTACAGATTTGACCAAGAAAGGGGCTTTCTCTTGGTCCGAATCAATGCAGAAAGCTTTTGATCAGTTCAAGGTTTTGATGAGCACATGTCCCGTTTTGGCCATACCAGATTTTTCCAAGCCATTTGAGCTTGAGTGTGATGCATCCGGTGAAGGGATTGAGGCTGTCCTAATGCAAAATAAGCATCCTATACCTTTTGAGAGTAGAAAATTAAGGGGAGCTGAAAGAAATTACTCAATTTATGAGATGTTGGCCATCATGCATGCTTTGACCAAATATAGACAATATCTCATTGGGGGCAGATTTATAGTGAGGACTGATCATAACAGCCTTAAATACTTTCTTAATCAGCGGGATTTCAGTGAAAGGCAGCAAAAATGGGTACGCAAACTTCAAGCTTTTGACTTTGATATTGAATATGTGAAGGGAAAATGCAATGTTGTGGCTGATGCACTTTCTAGAAGGCCACATTTATGCATATTTACAGAGTTAGCAGCAGATTGGAAAGAGGAATTACAAGCTGATTATGCAAATAACACCTTCTCTAACAGCATTATAGATGGCACTTTGGCTGATGACAAATATAGTGTGAAAGATGGGCTAATTTACAACAAAGAAAGAATATTTTTGGTGCCCGAATCTAAGTTGAAGGGGTAGATTTTGAAAACATGTCATGACACCCCTATGGCTGGTCATCTGAAGTTCTACAAGACATATAGGCAGATCCGTGAGAGATTCTCATGGAAAGGCATGAAGGATGACATTATGAAGTATGTGCGTGAGTGCCTAGTGTGCCAACAAAATAAAAATGAACACACATATCCTGCTGGTCTGCTGCAACCATTACCTATTCCTACTCAAAAGTGGGAAAGTATATCTATGGACTTTATCACAGGACTTCCCAAGGTGCAAGGGAAGGATTGCATTTATGTGGTAGTGGATAGGTTGACTAAATTTGCGCATTTCTTTGCCATATCAACAAGTTATACAGCACTACAGGTGGCAGATTTGTTCTTCAAATAGGTGTTTAGGCTTCATGGGACACCTAAAAACATAGTAAGTGACAGGGACAGCAAGTTTATGAGTTTGTTTTGGCAAGAATTGTTCAAACTTTGTGGGACCGTATTGACTCCTAGCACTAGTTACCACCCCCAAACGGATGGACAAACTAAAATAGTGAATAAGTGGGTGGAAGGCTACCTAAGAAATTATGTGACAATGCAGCAAAGGGCTTGGGTTAGGTGGCTGCACTTGGGGGAGTTTTGCTACAACTCCACTTATCATATGTCCATCAAGATGTCCCCTTTCATCACATTGTATAGATATGAAGCTCCTAGTTTCATTGATTTACTCTTTGGTAATTGTAGGGTGCCCAAGGCAAAGGATTTTCTGCAAGAGAGTCAAGACATCATGAAATCTTTGAGGGATAATTTTCAGCATGTGCAGAATCAGCAAAAAATGTACACTGACCAGCACCGTATTGAGAGGGAATTTGAGGTGGGAGACATGGTTTACGTTAGATTACAGCCATATAGACAGTCCACCCTCAAAAAGAGTGGAGCGGAAAAGTTGAAACCCGGTTTTTATGGCCCATTCAGAGTCTCCAGAAGGGTTGGAGAGGTTGCTTATGAGTTGGAGTTACCTGAGAATAGTAGAGTGCACAATGTGTTTCATGTATCACGCCTTAAAAAGGCACTTGGGCATAATGTGGTACCTTCAGTAGTGTTACCCCCATTGGATGAGGAGGGGAGGTTGGAGGTTATTCCAGTGGCAATTATTGATTTCAGAGAGAGGACCGTCAGGAGGAGAGTGATCACAGAATACTTGGTTAAGTGGCAAGATCTACCAGTTGAGGATGCTACATGGGAGAGTGAGCAGATACTTCAGCATCTAGCATTCGGATTGCTTGAGGACAAGCAATCTTTGGGGAGGGAGGACCATAATGTCCCCTCTTAGCCTCCTATGCATTATTGTGTCTTTTAGCCTATCCTTGAGTTCCCGTAGGCTAAATGGCGTTGGTAAGGGGATTCGGTTGGTCTTGGATGATTTTTTTGGTGGTATTTCCAGCTTGGAGGCTAATACTAAGGTTATATTATTTTAATTTAATATTTTATTCCTCAAAAGGTGATATTAATAAAATAACTTTCTAATTTTAAGTTGAGGATAAAGGGGGGCCGCTTTTTGTACCTTAGTGCCTAATGTGATGACTTTACGTTGTTTTTAAAAGTTTAAAAGTGTTTTTATTGGCCAATTAGAAAAGGGACGCCTAAGTTAGGGTTTTGCCCTAACTCATCATTGAAGATTATAAAACACTTTTTTGGAGGCTCATTATGGAGGTTTTGTTGATGTGTTATCTTAGGAAGATGCTACTGGAATTATACCAGGAGGTCTGAGGTGAGTTGAGGACAAAAACCCTCGGCCATTATTGTTGATTTCGGTAGTGAAAGACCTACCCTAGCTAGTGAAGGAGTGGCTTCACACGGAGGTCACCGTTAGGGCATCAAAGTTGCAGATTTTGGAGTTTTCTGGGTGATGGCAGCCATGACCCGATTCTAAAGATTCACTCATAACTCCATATCAACTAAAGATATTTTTGTGGGTATTGATTTAAAACTTTCCTAAGGCTGTGGCAATCATTTCAAGCACACATTTGCAAGGTTTAAGGTTGGCAATTATTTTCTAAGGCAAAATCGCCCTAGGAAGGGGCGGCTCACCTTTGAAAGAGTTTTGGCATACTACATCAGCATTTTGAGACTCAAAACGAAGCTGAGACATCTTCAAACAAGGGCGCTTCAGGTTTGGTCAGTTTTCATGCATTGTAAATAGGTCTGAAAATACATTGTAATTCTGAAAATTATTCAATAGAAAATTCTGAAGCCTACTGTCATTAAAAATCAGTCTTTTGTATGCTCAGAAAATTGCTATTATGTGATTTATATGTTTGGTTATTTGCTTGCAATTATTGTTCATTGTTTGGCAAGGGTTCTTATATGTGGTTGTTTTTGAAAACATCAATATTCAGACTTAAGACAGGGTTTTCAAACTCATAAATTTGTGATCAGCAAACAGTCATTTCAAAAAAAAAATCATTTTGGGGTCGGTTGCTACACTAACACTCCATTAGTCTATTAGCGTCGTTGACTTGAGTCGACCACTTCTCCATTTGTTGTTTAGCAGAAACAAGAATCCTTGGTATAGAAGAGACATAATTGGTATTACACCACTCTACAGGATGTACAAGAGGGTGATCTTCCTCAATCTCATACACGGTCTCGACAACCAGGAAAGTCAGCTGTGAATTCAACTGATGATGAAGAGCTTATGTATTTTGCTCTTGCTTCTGATCTTTTCACTATTTCAGAGCTCCAGCGATATTCTAATGCATAGGGCAAACCTGAATGGGAGAAAGCGATGCAATAAGAATATGATGCCTTGATGAGAAACAATACCTAGACATTGGTGGATTTACCTCCAAGTAAGCAACCCATTGGCTGCAAATGGGTGTATAAAGTCAAATGCAAGGCTGATGGTACTTTGGACAAGTACAAAGCCCATCTTGTTGTGAAAGGATTTTCACAACAGGAGGGAATAGACTATGAGGAGACTTTTGCTCCTACTGCAAAAATGGTCACATTTTGGTTACTTATTTCTATTGCATCTCAATTCGGTTGGAAAGTGTTTCAAATGGATGTCAAAAGCGCTTTCTTTAATGGCAATTTGAATGAAGAAGTATACATTGTGCAGCCTGAAGGTTTTCAAGAACCTAGTCGTGATCATTTGGTTTGCAAATTGGTGAAGTCTCTTTATGGGCTTGAGCAGGCTCCTCGAGCCTAGTACATCAAAATTGATTGGCATCTACGAGATTTTGGATTCAAACGGAGTCCATCTAATCCGAATCTCTATATCAAAAGCACTGATGATGACATTGTGATACTCATTGTGTATGTTGATGACCTTGCCATCACAAGTAGTAGAGACACAGCGATTCAGAAAGTCAAATCAAATTTGTGCACTGCTTTTGATAAAATTGATTTCGGCCTCATGCACTATTATTTGGGTAACATGACCACTCCATTTTCATTGCTCAAGTCAAGTATGCCACTACTCTTTTGAAGAAGTTTGGAATGATGGATTGTAATTTTGCTTCTACACTTATGGAGGTATGGATGAAATGATCAGCTCATGATGCTTCATCACTGATCAATGACTCGCTATATAGACAGTTGGTGGGCAACTTGATATATCTTACCACCACTCGACTAGATTTATGTTTTGTTGTTAACTATCTTTCTCGGTTTTTGTCTCAACCAAAGCTAGTACATTGGCCAACAGCAAAACATGTTTTGTGATATGTCAAAGGAACTCTTGACTTTGACATTCTCTATCAGAGGACAGCAGATTTCAGATTGATTGGTTATACAGACTCTGATTGGGGAGGATCAGTTGATACTCGAAAATCTACCACTGGGTATATGTTCTCTTTTGGTTCAAGAGTTGTTTCATGGCAAAGCAAGCCTCAACATACCGTTGCTCTCTCTTCCACTAAAGCAGAATACAAAGCAGCAGTCAGTGACAGTTGTGAAGCAATTTGGCTACGTCGGATTCTAGTTGATTTGCAACTTCCTTCATATACACCTACACCACTATTTTGTGATAACCAAAGTGTGTTGAAGTTAGTAAAGAATCCTATTTTTCATGCTCGCACAAAACACATCGAGATTCATCATCACTACTTTCGACAGTTGGTTAATTCTAGTGACATTTCTCTTCACTTTTGTGCTTCTACAGAGCAGCCTGCAGATCTAATGACTAAACCTCTTGGTCCTATTCTTTTCGTAAAGTTTCGAGACAAACTTAGAGTTGTCTCTAGTTTAGTCATTAAGAGGGATTGTTAAATAATGTAAAGACTTAACTAAATATTAGTTAATGTCTAACTGATAACTTCCCATAACTGTTGTAACCATAACTGCTGTAATCATTTTTGGATTGCATAAATAAGATCAATGCACAGATGAAAACATCATGTGCTTCTCACAAATATCTCTTCCTTCATTTGCTAACATGATCCTTTGTTAACAAGAGTTTATTGAGGTCAATTCTAACATGGTGGTTGTTGTCATAGTTACAATACTCTTCCTATTAGTCTGTGGTTTTCTGAGCTTTTAAGTGAGATTTCACTAAGTGAAAAAACAACTCTTATGCTTTGGCTTGCCAAATCTTTCTCGAGTCCAAGTCGAATGACAATGGCTGCCACTTTGGCCAAAGGGTCCACCATGGACCCAGTTACGGTTGTCGACATAATTTCTTTTGTGATCATCTAAACCATAGTTAAGGAAGTCAAACACCCAAGAAATTACACCGTTGTCTATGATAGGCTTTCTCTAAACAAATACTTTGGGTTATAACAACTAACTTCTTCAATATTTAAGACGATAGTTTTTCCCCGAATTAGGTCTCAATATCCAAAACATTTCCTAAAGCACCTTGCAAAATACTCAAAATACTAGTTCTAAAAGAGATAATCTAGTAAACTATAAAATAAATATTTATGCGAATGCAAAAAAGTTTGAGTCTGCTTACCTAATCTATATTTCTATTTGTCCATGGGTTTGTGGTGTAATGGTTATGTAAGGCACTCTTACATCTTGATCTAGGTTCAAATATCATGAACCACGATAAAAAATTACAGCATTCCACGAAAACATCTCTACATAGTGTAAGCTAAATTAGATTACGCAATAGAAACAATGGGAGCACCTACACACCTAGGATAGATTCACACCTACAAATCCAATTGATAATAAGCACAAAAGGTCAAGTTATGACTCTTTGTATTAGACTAATAGTAAATGTAAGAGATACAAAACTTAGGGTTTTCCCCCAATGTATACTCAATGGAATGGAAGCTCTAAGTAACCTTAATTACTTAATGACAAACTTTATTAATCTAAACATGATATGACCCTAATACATTATGTTGTGTCTAGGTACAAAACATGCCCTCCCCCTTAAATAGTTTTGTCCCCAAAGCTATAAAAAACTCTATAGGTAAGCACACTCAACCTAGAGTAGTACTAAGATGGGTTACCTCCCGGGAATGTTCCATTGCGACAAAATTTTGACAATGAATTTTAACACCATTAAAGCATGTGTGAAGGATGGAACTCAAGACCACCAAATCACAAAAGAAAGCTCTAACCAATGCATCCAAGAAGACTATCTAACAAAACCTATGAATGAGAATATAGACTTTGTTTTTTTTTTCCAACTCCCCAGACCCCCTCACATTTTCCCATCACATTGTGTGCATCTTTGGAAGGTTTGGTTGTTTGCTTAGAAATTTCTTGTTTTCCAATATTGCATCCTCTTCTGTTAACCCTACCACTTCACCTTGAAGATTCAAACCTCCCCGCTCCTTGGATTTTTCATTCCCTTTGCCAATATCTCCTCTAGCTCCAAAACAATTTTTCCTTCATCATCTATGATTGGCAGTTATGTTTGTGGACTACGTGTATACCTACTTTCTTCTTCAGACTCGACATATGGAACATATCATGGATCTTTCCTCTATTTGGGATGTTCAATGCATATGCTATCTCTCCAACCCTTTCTCGCACCCTATACGGACCATAATACCTGGGCTGCAAATTCAGCTTCCCCTTCTCTTTCAAGGTCTGCTGCTTGTATGGTTGTATCCAAACAAACACCATATCCTTGACTGTAAATTATCACTCGTTGCAATACTGGTCAGCCTGCTGCTTCATTTGGTTTGCAAACTGTCAAATTTTGCTTCAACAGAGATACAGTGTTCTGCATCTCTTCCAAGGAGTCAACTGCTGCCCGAAAATTTCTCCTCTGCACTACTCAGTACAAGGGTAATGGAGGTTCATACCCATACAATGCCTTAAAGGGTTCAATAGTTGAATGGTACATATTATTATACCAGTATTCTGCTAGATACTACCAGTCCACCCATTTGCTTTGCTTGCCCCGTATGTATATCCTTAGGCAGCCTTCCAAACATTTGTTCGCCACCTCTGCCTACCCACTTTGAGGGTGGTAAGCAGTACTCATGTTGTATGTCACCCCTGCGAGCCTGAATAATTCCTAACAGAAATGACTTTCGAATATGCGGGCCCTATCAGAAACAATGTGCTAAGGGCTCGCATGCAACTTTAAAATATTTTGGAAGTACAACTTCGCAACCTTAGAAGCAGTAAATATGACCAGTGTCTTTTCAATGTGTATTGCATCACTTGAGCCCAGAGCAAAACCCTAATATAAGAGCATTTCTGCTGTAAATATCTTTCAGTACTTTTTTTTTTCAATTTTTGTTCATAAAGAACCAAAATACAAAAAAATCCATTAATCTCAGCAAAGACAGCACTTTCGTAGACAGTGACTGTAATACTGAGCTGCTGAAATCAGAATTATTTAGGCCTATTATAAACATGAAATAGGGTTTAACGGCAAATTTTCATTTTCCATTTCTTTTTCGTTTTCTAGCAACTCTAAAGCGCAAACAGAAAATATAATGAACTTGTTAAATCAAGGCTTCAAAACTCGTTGAGCAAATTGTTTAAATATACTGGTTGGAAAAACATTTCCTGCATTTTGATGAATTTAAAAGGAAAAAATACCTGGAGAGAAAGATTTTGTGGCGATGAGACAGCGGCCCTTTACTGGTGTGATGGATATTGCGAAGCCTTTTTCCGCAAGAGCTGACTGTAAATCGCTACTGTTGTCCTCCGCCATTATTGTCTCTCCCTCGTCTACTTCTTTTGCGACCGGCAGGCAAAGACGTTATTCCAAATGTATATATAAATTTTATTCTTAAAAAAAATCGTAGACCGCTCTGAAATTTGTAGAATCTATGTTTAGTTTATTATGGTGGAGTCGTCTTCTCTATGAGAATGCTGCTCCTCTTTTTTTTTTTTTTTGGGGAAGGTAGCGACCGTGGTTTATCTTAATTTTGGATAGTGAATTAAGGTGTCATAATATTAGGTTTCAGTTTATCAAAAGAAATCATAAAATGTATTTTTCGAATATATGATTAAAATTTAACTTTTGGAGTATCAATGTTTAAATTTTAGTTATTAAGATGTAATTGATTATTTTTAAGTTTATAAAGTAAATATTGAACAAGTTTAATATTAGTTTTAAGTTTGTAGTTGATTATTTTTGGGTTTGTGATTTGGTGAAAGTTAATAATAAAGTATTTGGCATTGAATGTTGGCTTCACACGATGTTTGATTGAGATGGAGGCAATTAATAACATTTATTTTAGCTTTGTTGTTTATGGGTATTTGAAGAAGAGATTGTTGGAACTTTATAGTGCGTAGATTCGTTTATTGTTTTTTGTTTGTGTTGTGGGCAAAGCATTGGCAAAGAAGCTAGGGTTTTCTACAAGAATCGGGTTCATATTCATAACATGTTTTTCTTTTTATTGAGATTGTATGTTATATGTCGATAGTATTGTTAGGTTTTATATACTCATAGATTATGTATGTTCTTTCGTTGGGTAAGAATTTTAGTGTGGGACTATATTTTATTTTATTTTTCAGGGTTCTTGTTCAATGAAAGGTTTGATTTTTTCGCTGGAATGTAGTAAGCTATTTAGGGTTTGAGAAAATTAGATTCATTGATTTTAATTTTGTTGTTTCTGGTTATGCAAAGAGTAGACTATCGAGCCGCAATTCTATCATTGTATCAGGGTCGTATCCACACCTTGTTTTTCTTGCTATCTGGGTTATTTAAAATTAAGTTGTTTTTTTACTTTTTAATTCATGTTTTGTATGTACTTTTTTTTTGACTTGCGTGTTATATCTCAATAGTGTTGTTTTCTTTTGTTGGGTAAGAATTTTAATGCGAGGCTTTATTTTTATTTGTTTTATGGGTCTTGTTCAATGAATAGTTTAATTTTTTTGCTGAAGTGAAGTAGGCTATTTAGGATTTGACGTAATTAGTGTCATTGATTTTAATTTTATTATTTTTGGGTATGTAAGGAAGAGACTATCAGGGCATGGTTTTGTCATTGTATCGGGTTTGTATTTGCGACCTACTTTTCTTTCTATCTAGTTTTTATTTAACATGTGGGTTTTCTACAAGGATCGGGTTGGTATCCTCAACATTTTATTTTTTTTAATTTGGCTTGTGTGTTATATCTCGGTGATGTTGTTGGGTTTTATATGCTCGTAAATTAGGTATGTTCTTTTATTGGGTAAGAATTTTAGTGTGAGATTTTTTTTTTTGTTTTATGATGTTGTAGACTAGGTGGGGTCTTTTATTGGGTAAGAATCTTATTGCGTTGTTTTGTTTTTTTACACAGAGATGTTAAACTCTCGCTAAAGTTCTCTAAGTGTTTCTTCCCAGTAATCGGGTTTGTATCTGCACCCTGATTTTCTTTCTCTTTGGTTTTAACATCAAGATAGTATTGGTAGGTTTTGTATGCTCGTAGTCTAAGTCTGTTCTTTTACTAAGTAAGAATATTACCATGGGATTTTGTTTTTTTTTTGTTTTTTTCCAAACGTAAGGCAAATAAAACAAATAGTGACAAAGGCATTTGATATAGGTTATTTATGGTTTGAGGCAATTTGTGTTGTGAGTGAAGACTTGGCAAAGATTGTACATTTTTTGGTAGTAATCAAACCTTACGAATAACAAGTCTTTTATTCATTTTTGTAATGTTTTTTTAAGTGTTTGTTACTACAAGTAGATAATATATCTGATAACAATATAAACATTCTTCCTGACATTATTTAATCATGATATTGGACGTATTTGAAAGTCTATTAGCTTTGTGCATGATTTCAATGAATTTGTCTATCATGTTATTTATCTTTTATTCTTCATTACATGAATATATTAAACTATTTCTTATTTTTATCAAACATATTATGGAGTATAGTTATATTTTTTTAATATTCAAAGTTTGAGGTAATTAGTTTCATTGATTTTAATTTCATTGTTTGTAGATTTGGATAGAGGAGACTATTAGGGCCTAGTTTTGTTACTGTATCGGATTCGTATCCGTGACTTGTTTTTATTTCTATCTTTTATAAGTAAGGTAAGTAGTAACAAGGAGTTGGACATTGATTTTAATTTGATTATTTATGGGTATACAGGTGGGAGATCACTAGGACATGATTCATAGTTACTAGTTGCTTGTGGTATTGGAAGCTATTGCAAATTGTGTGGATTGGCTTTGTTTTTTGAGGTAAGGCATTCTAGAGCTTTTAAGTTATGCCTTGTAATTTTACATTGTATTTTGATAGGCTACACTATAGAAAAATCTATTGAGCAAGTAATTTTTATTGGCAAAAAAAAAAGGAATTTGAAAATCTTGTTGATAAAAAAAAACCTTTGAAAAAAATACATGGATCAACTTTGGAAAAATGTGATTGCAAATAATCCAAAAAAAAAAAAATTACATTAAATGGAGACCATGTGTGAAGTCTAAGATTACAGTAATTGTCTCAAATCGTATACAACCTTTTTTTTTACTTTAGATAATAGAATTGGTAAAAAACATCTTGTTATAATGTGTTGCTCATGAAAACAATATTGAATTAGAGACTTTAAATTATTTGGTTGCAATTTGTATTTTTGTAGAACAACTATGTTACTAACTTTGGCAAAATTGTAAACCCTATTTTATCATGTTCTTGCCAACTAAGTTTGATAACATGTATTTAACTCCCTTCAAAATCACATAGCATGAAATCCTCGCATTTACCCTACCTGTGCATTCTAACACATGGCAATTCTTTGTTGTGCCAATTGCATTTGATACTTACCTTGAACAAAGAGAGGGCGTGAATAATGTCTTAAATGTTTTCTCCAATTATAAAATAGGAAATTATTTTTTTACACCCATAACGAGGACATCTCATTAGCCAGCAACGCACGTAATAAATCTAAGTGAAAGCAAATTGAATGATATATATATATATATATATATATATTACCAATATCTCTATACAAAAAAACAAAGGTAGATAGTCAAATTCTTATGCAGTAAAGGACAAGACCTAATCTGCAAGCATATAATATTCAGTAATGTCACCTAGATATTAAATATAAGACATATATAAAGAAAATTTGATTGAGGATATGAACCCGATGTAAAACATAACCATACTCCAATAGTCTCATCTTTGCATACCCGAAAAAAATGAAAAAAAAATCAATGAGAGTAATTGTCTTAAATCCTAAATAACCTATTTCATTGCAGCCAAAAAATTAAACCATCCATTGAATAAAATTTGTAAAATCCCAAGCAAAAAAAGAAAAATGGGTGTTGTTAATTGCCTACATTTTGATCATATTTTGCCATCTTGCCTCCAACTAGATTTCATGACCTGCATTCAACTCACCCTTAGAACTAGACAACATAAAATATTTGCATTTAACTTGCTTGCACAACCACATAGCTTGCAATCCCTTGCCTTGAAGAATGCATTGAATACTTGTCTTGAAAGCGCTAATAACGTCCCAAAATTTTTCTCAAATGACAGTGCAATAACTAATATTTTTTTAATTGGCCTATTAAAGGTACTGTGACTTGCACATATATCGAACTAGAGTTTTAACAAATTTTCCAATAAACTATAAAAGATCTTATGTCTGGACTGAATCAGTTTTGTGTAAGTTATTCAAATGGTCATTGGTTCAATGTTATTGCATTCAGAAGCTTGTCAGGGATTTGAAACACAGTCATTTTGACATGAAATAATATTTTATTGTGAATTTGACTAATGATTTGTATTGTGTTTCTATACTTTATAAATAAGACGTGCTACTTTAGTGAATATAAACATAAAAAAAAGTTTTTAGTTTTCATATTGCCATAGACATAATATTCACAAAAGCATATGTTTACTCTACTCCTTTTTGTATTATCAAATAGTCTTCTCCCTGCATACCCAAAAACAACAAAATCAAAATCAATGACACTAATTGTCTCAAACCCTGAATACCCTACTCTACTCTAGCTAAAAAAAATAAACCCTTCATTGAACAAGAATAGCATCAAGTCTAGCCACTAGTGTTTTGACACAAAATCATGTGTTTTCCACTGAAGTTAGAAAGAAAAAATCTAGAATATTTTATCTAAACAATAAGGATGAGTAAAGAAAGGTACCATATGGCTTATCATGTAAGGCCATAGAAAGAGCATTTGACATTGTAAATCTTTCCTTCTAATGTTACTTTTCAGACCTAATCTACGAGCATATAAAACTTAATAACACTATTGAAATATAACATCCAATTTAGATACAAAGAAAAGTAGGGACCCTAAAAGATCTTGTTATATGACTTACTTAGGGGGAAAAAAAATATTACTACCCAAAATTATAGTATCTTTCCTAGGTCTTCACTCATAACACATAATGCCTCAAATCTTGAATAGCCTACATCAGAAGCCTTTGTTACTATTTGGCTTATTTGTGTTATGTTTGCAGAAAAAACAAAATCCCATAGTAAAATTATTACCCAGTAAAAGAACAGACCTAGACTACAAGCCTACCAAAATGTACCAATACTACCCAGATGTTACGCATAATCCAAATAAAAATAAAAGTAGGTCACGAATACGAACTCGATTACTGTGAAGAAATACACTTAGAGAACTTTTGCAAGGATTTAACATTACATTAAAATAATAAAACTAAACATCCTTGTTATTACTATTTGCCTTGCTCACAAAACCAGATGTTTGCTCTACCCTTTTTTGTATTACCAATATCTCTATGCAACAAAAAAAAAAAGCCACAAAGTAAAATTCCTACACAATAGAAGACTCCACCTAGTCTACAAGTATGTAAAACTCAATAATATTACCAAAATATTAAATATAAGTCGCAAATAAAGAAAAATATGACACAGATATGAACCTAATATAATGACAGAACAAAAATAACAAAATTAAAATCAATGGCACCAATCACTTCAAACCCTAAATAACCTACTCCACTCCAGCTAAAAAATTAAACCCTTCATTAAACAAGAACCCTAAAATAAATAAATAAACAAAGTCCCACAATAAGATTCTTACCCAACAAAAGAGCAAACCTAATCTACGAGCATATAAAACCTAACAACACTATCGAGATATGACACACAAGCTAAAAAAAGAAAAACAAGTTGCAGATAAGAACTCGATTCCTACAAAAAAACTAATGAACTCAATTGACTACTTTGTGAAAAATATCAAAAGAATCCATGAACTATAAGGCTTCAATAGTCTCTCCTTCGAATGCTCACAAAGAATGAAGCCAAAATGAATGTCATTAATTGCCTCCATCTCAATCAAACATTGTATGAATCCAAGATTCAATGCCAAGAACCCCAACTCTACTACTAGCTTTGGCAAAATCACAAACCCTTTTCTTCCATGTTATCAACAATTAAGTTTGATAAGTGCATTTAACTAGCCCCCAAATCCACATGACATAAAATGCCTATATTTAACTCACAATCCCCTGTGATCCTAGTTGCATTTAATACTTGCCTAGAACAAAGAGAGGGCATCAATAACATCTCAAATGTTTCATCCTATTACAGCTTAACAAATAATTTTTTTTAATCAGCTTGTTAAATATCTCTCACCTCGTGCTCAAACTAGAGATTAAACATATTTCTTATAAAATAGCAAACAAAGTAGTTAGATGAGAAGCTAACACAATAGATTTTTTGACATCTTTAGTGTGGCAGTTTATTATTTATGTTTGTAGAATAATAAATGAGTTACCTTGTCATTGTATTTTTCCTTCATAAAAGTTCAGGGGCAATTTAAGAATGAACAAGGGAGCATGTTATTCTGAAATCAATAATAAGTACAATATAACTTGGCTTTTATTAAATTCATAAGCCATATACATTCGTAAAACTATGATTCTTTTTTATAGTTATACAGTATGTAAATAGAATACAAAGCATCAATTAAATTTATAGTTAAATAGTCCTTTGTGGTAGAAAAAACATGTTTCAATCAGTTAATAATCTTTGCAATGCAATGACATTTAAGCATTTCCACTTCAACACTTGAAATACCATTCATTGGACTGAGACATTAGATCTTTTATTGGCTTAACATTACGATTACTTGAATATTTGTCAAGTATCTTTTTTGTCTCACTATCTACACACACACACACACACACACACACACACACACACACATATATATATACATGTGTGTATATATGTATATACATGTGTGTGTATACACACACACATGTATATATATATATATATATATATATATATAATGAAAAAAATGGAGCAGAGGACAATAGAGGGAGCGAAGGATGACGGAGATTTTCCTGCTTATTTTCCTAGGGTTTACAATATATCCAATAAAAACCACCAAGAGTCTACATAGTGTGCGACCAGTAACCTATCAATCTTGGAAATACCTCCTGAAAAAGATGAAGGTTTTTTTTATCAAAGTCTACTCCAGGATCATTGGCTAGGTTCATATCTCTTGTAGGATATCGACCGCACTATAGGGCATCCTCCAGCAGATGTGAACAAGGAAAAATGAAGGAGGATTCGGTGAATTAAACAAAAATGCTTTAAGTTCTCTGTCATTCCCTCCCATGCTCTCATTGATCCAATCTTCTATCATTAAAATGTTTTGTTATACTCAGATCAGACCCTTATTGGGCACTTTCACAATAGGATTTTCAAGGATTCAGAGATTTCAACATGGGCACAAAAATCTTGGAGTTTACGGCTAGGTTATACACCCACCATTCACAGAGGAGCAAAAGGGTTTATCATTTTTGTCTTCAAATCAATGGAGGATCGACTAAAAATCTCTTTGGAAGGCCCTTGGTTCTAGGGGAGAGTGACTCTCACTCTCTCCAGATGGAAAGTGGGTTTTGACCCATATAAGGCATATATAAAAACATTGGCCTTGTGGGTTAAGCTACTTGGTCTATCGATTGAACTCTGGGAACCTACAATCTTCAAAATCATCAGCAATTCAATAGGAACTTTCCTTAAAGTTGCTCAGGAACTCTCACCAAACAAAAAACTTTTGTAGTGATCCTTTGTGTTGAGATGGATATCTCCCATGGGTTGCCCGATTTCATTGAGCTAGTTTTGGGGGATACTAGCTATAAACAACAACTTGATTATTGAAATGTGTCTTTTAGATGTTCTCTATGTCGATCTTATGGACATATACATTTCAACTATGCTCCACAATATAGGGCTCCTTTGGAATGCCATACCTTTGAAAAGCTTGGATTCAGATCTATCGCTCCCCTACCTATAGTGAGATATTTGAATCTAAATGATAATGTATTACATACAGATCTATTGATTGATTCTAAGTGACCTAAGCTTGACCAGCAGCTCGATGGTACCTCTCTCAATTTATATCGAATGCTCTTGGTAAGTCTATTGAAAATTTCCCCTGTTTATATTCCTAACACCATTCCTCTTCATGGTAGTAACATAAAATGTTGTCTAGAATCCACCTCCATCAAGCATAGTCTACAAAATGACATGATGTTGGAGGAGGAATCCTACTCTCCCAAACAAGTATTTTTTGTCAATTGGACTCTACCAAAGATTAACGTAGAGGAGATCCCTCAGGCTAAGGGATATTTATTGGTGGATCATGGTGGACATTTGACATGTGATGACCTCCCCCAAAATATGGATTTGAATTTAAAGACCCATAGTCCATATATGGGTCTTAGTGGAAAGGAAAAAGCCGTTCTTATTAGTCCCATGGGAGATATGAAGGATCTGATCCATGGGATTCCTCACCTTATGATAAAGGAGGACACCCACTCTAACTTAGTTCCACTCCATTAGGAGAATCAACAACATTTGGTTCAAAATTTTGTGTTGACTAAGGACGGTGATGTTGCCACACTCACACATAACATCCTCAACATTGAGCCAATTCCACAAGCAGAGATTGATATGAACTGAGATCACACCCTTTCAACACCCCATTCCACAGATCCCACCTATGATCATAGATATCAAATGAGATCACACTCTAAATCTACTTTGCTACAGAAGGAACAGAGCCCTCAAACTGGTGGACTGGGTTTACACAAAATTTTCTCATCCACTAGTTAGCAGTGGTAAGCACTCAAAGATGACATAGGCCATAATAGATGTGGAAAGAGACGTCAATCATGGTACACAACAAACTTTAAATGGGCCCTTATCAAATTAGCCCCAAACAAAGTGAAGTGATGATTATCACATCATACAATGCTAGAGGCATAGCGATGACCTCAAAAATCAAATCCCTAAAGAGAATTATACTAAAATACAATCCCAAAATTCTCATCATCCAATAAACCATGTGCTCTGTAGAGGTGGCAAGAAAATAACTACATATATGTTTTTTAGATTGGACTTCCATTGCTTGTAGCTTTATTGGCAATTCAGGAGGTCTAGCTATTGGTTGGAATTCTACCTTGGTCCATCATATTTCATAGCTAGAAACTAATTATATCTTGGTTAGTGTTCACTCATATGCACTCCAGACGGATTTGGATATCTTAAATATGTATGCTCCTTCACATTTGAGGAAATAGTTTTGGAACTCTTTAAAGTCTTTTGGTATTCTACATATGCCTCACCTCATCCTTGGAGGTGATTCAAATTTCACGACACATCAAAAGTCTAGGGTACTTCCGCTCATTAGGATCCATTAGTTCATTTTTTACTTAAACTCTTTAAATCAAACACCTTGGTTGATTTTGCCCCAAAGTAGATGACACCTACCTAGTCCAATCATCACTATGACCCACAAGGCATCTAAAAAAGATTGGATCAATTTCTTTCGAAGGAAGAGCTCACACTTTAGCTGAAAGCATACAAGGTTACCACTCTCAAGCATTTCACCTCAGATCATTGTCCTATTCTGTTAGAGTTATTCGTAGGTATGAAACAGCCCCCAACTCCTTTCAAATTCAATCCTCATTGGTTAATTTATGAAGATTTTTAGAAGCTTATTAAGGATACTTAGACCCCTCATTCCACATATGGTGGAGATCATGTTATGCTCAGTCTGCAAATAAATCTCACATTGGTCAATAATGTGTCTATGAGATGGTCAAAATCCATTTTTGAGGACAGTGAATAGAAGCTATAGATTGTAGAATAAAACATTAGTATTTGTCTTGACTCTTACCAACGGGATGACATTCAAGTTGAGACCCTTAGGGAGCTGGAAACACTAGAAAAGGAAAGAGCTAGGCTCTTGGCTTAGTAGGAGGCTAAACAGAGGATGAAAAGTCAAGCTACTTGGATAAATGAGGGGGATGAAAACACCAAGTTATTTCAACACCAAGATTTGGCCCTTAGAACCAAAAATACCATTTGGAGCATTAGAAACAATAGAGGAGTTGTTTACTCTGATTTTGATTCCATTTCTAAAGTAGCAGTCACACATTATCATCACATCTATACAGAACTACCTAAAGAAAATATTAGAGATGTTTTGGCTGTGGCCACTTTTTTTAACAGATGGGTGGATGAACATCAAAATCAAAACCTTCTCAGGCCTATCACCCTGGAGGAGTTACTCAAAACTATCAAGACTTTTCAAGCTGGCAAGGCACTTGGTCTAGATGGATGGATGTTGGAATTCTTTTAGGGTTTTTGGGATGTTCTAGCTAATGATTTACTCCTCATTGGTGAGGAATCCTGGATGAGTGGTAGAATTCATGTACCTTTCTCCTCTATATTTATTATTAATATTCCTAAAAGAGATGATCCTAATAGCTTTGAACAATATCACCGTATCTCTTTATATAATCAAAGTTATAAGGTCATTGCTAAAATTATAGTTGCTCACCTCAAGCCCTTTTTATCTAATCACATATCCCCCCAAAAATTTGGATTCTTTGACAATCATCAGATCCATGATGATATCGACACTGCTCAAGAGGCTATTCACACTATTAAAACTAGGTCTAGACACGTCTTTATCTTAAAGATTGACCTTTCCAAAGCTTTTGATCATGTTAATTGGTTGTATCTCTGACTCATTCTCACATAGGTGGGTTTACATCTATCCTTCATCAACTAGATTGAAGATTATTACCAGTCATCCTCCTTGTTGTTCTCATCAATGGATTTGCATCCACTTTCTTTACCCCTTCTTAAGGCCTCAGGCAAGGTTGTCCACTTTCTCCTCTCCTTTTCTACTTGTTATAGAATCTCTGAGTCGACATATTGCTAGTGAGAAAAAATTTAAAAAAATTAGGGGTGTTTGTATTGCTCAAAACACACATCTTACCCACATTCTATTTGTTGATGACATTCTCATTTTCAAAAATGGAACCACAAGGGAAGCAAAATGTCTGGATCGGATACTAAATCTCTTCACTTCAGTAATCGACATGGTTATTAATCTACAAAATTCTGCAATATACTTTTTTCATGTTGCTCAGGTCACTTGCAACCATATTCAAATGATGCTTCCTTTTGTCTTTCCTACCTTGGCTGAAGGTATAACATATATGGGTTTTTATATCAAACCACATGGTTACAGGAACAATCACTAGTCTTGGCTGGTTAATAAGATAAAAAGGAGAATATATTTATGGTGCAACTGATGGATCTCTATGGTTGGGTGGTTGGTCTTGATCAAGAGTGTCCTTGGGGCCATTTTAGTATTGTTTCTCTATTGATTTTCTACCCAAATCGATACTCAACAAGATTCGTAGCTTGTGTCTACTTTTTCCTTTAGTCTAGAAATAAAAAACACTGGAGTATTTCCCTCACAAAATGGAACACTATTGCACAACCAAAATTTGCTCGTGGTTGGGGCATCAAAGAGCTCTCTTTTTTCTCTACTGCTCTGGCTGTTAAAGGGGCTTGGACCTTAATCACTAAGAAAGGTCTATGGCAACAAGTTTTAATTCATAAATATAACAACTACTTCAGGTTATACACACGTATATATATACATATATATACACATACATACATATATATATATATATATATATATATATATATATATATATATATATATATATATATATATATATATATATAATGAAAAAAATAGAGTGGAGGATGACAGAGGGAGCAGAGGATGACAGAGATTTTCCTACTTATTTTCCTAGGGTTTACAATATATCTAGTAAAAAACCACCATGACTCTACACAGTGTGCGACCAAGAACCTATCAAGCTTGGAAATGCCTCTTGAAAAAGATGAAGGTTCTTTGGATCAAAGTTTACTCCAAGATCATTGGCTTGGTTCAAATATCTTGTAGGATATTGACCACACTATAGGGCATCCTTTGACAACTGTGAACAAATAAAAATGAAGGAGGATTCGACAAATTAAACAAAAATGCTTCAAGTTCTCTATCATTCCCTCCTAGGATCTCATTGATTTAGAGATTAGGAAAATGTTTTGTTGTACTTAGATTAGGCCCTTATTGGGTGCTTTCACAACAAGACTTTCAAGGATTTAGAGATTTCAACATGGGCACAAAAATCTTAGAGTTTACTATTGGGTTATACACCCACCATTCACAGAGAAGTAAAACGGTTTATCATTTTTATCTTCAAATCAATGGAGGATAAATTAAAAATATCTTTATAAGGCCCTTGGTTCTAGGGGAGAATGGATCTCACTCTCTCCAAATAGAAAGTGGGTTTTGACCCATATAGGGCATATATAAAAACATTGGCCTTGTGGGTTAAGTTACATGGTCTACCGATTGAACTCTGGGAACCTGTGATCTTCAAAATCATCGATGATTCAATTAGAACTTTCCTTAGAGCTAATTCATGAACTCTCACCAAACAAAAAACTTTTGTAGAAATCCTTTGTGTTGAGATGGACATCTCTCATGGGATGCCTAATTTCATTAAGCTAATTTTAGGGGATACTAGCTATAAACAACATCTTGATTATAGAATAGATGTTCTCTATGTCGATCTTATAGACATCTACATTTCAACTATGCTCTACAACACAGGGCTCCTTTGGAATGCCATACCTTTGAGAAGCCTAGAATTCAGATCTATCACTCCCTTGCCTACAACAAGATCTTCAAATCCAAATGATAATGTATTACATACACATCCATTGATTGATTATAAGCGACCTAAGATTGACCAACATATCGATGGTGCTTCTGTTCAATTTGTATCGGTTGCTCTTGGTAAGTCTATTGAAAATATCACCCTTATTTCTATTCCTGACACTGTTCCTCTTCATGGTACTAACACAGAATGATGTCTAAAATCCACCTCCATCAATCACAGTCTACAAAATGACATGATGTTGGAGGAGGAATCCTACTCTCCCAAACATGTGCTTTCCACTGGTTGGACTCTACTAGAGATTAACGTAGAGGATACCCCTCAAGATGTGAGATCGTTATTGGTGGGTCACAGTGGACATCTAACATGTAGCAACCTCCCCTAAACTACATATTTGAATTTAAAGACCCATAGTCCATATATGGGTCTCAGTGAAAAGGAGAAAGTTGTACTTATTAGTCCCATGAGAGATATGAAGGATCTGCTTTGCGGGACTCCTTCTCACCTTGTGACAAAGGAAGACAGTCACTCTAAATTGGGTCCATTCCATTGGGAGAATCAAAAACATTTAGTTCAGAATTCTATGTTGACTAAGGATGGTGATGTTGGCACACTCGCACATAACATCCTCAACATTGAGTCGATTCTACAAGTAAAGATTGATATAGACTGGGATCACACCATTTCAACACCCCATTCCGCAAATCCCACCTCTGATCATAAATATCAAATGATATCACACTCTAAAGCTACTTTTCTGTAGAAGGAATAGAGCACTCAAATTAGTGGACTTGGTTTACACAAACTTTCTTTCCATCGATCAACGGAGGTAGGTGCTCAAAGATGACACAAGCCAGAATGGATGCAGAAAGAGGTGTCAATCATGGTACACAACAGACTTTAAAATGGGCCCTTATCAAAGTAGCCCCAAACAAAGTGAAGTGATGATTATCACATTGTACAATTCTAGAGGCATAGGGATGGCCTCAAAAATCAGATCCCTAAAGACAATTTTACAAAAATACAATCCTATAATTTTCCTCATAAAAAAACCATGTGCTTTATAGAGGCAACTAGAAAAAAACATGTATGTTTTTGAGATTGGATTTTCATTACTTGCATCTCTATTGGCAATTTGAGAGATATGGCTGTTGGTTTGAGATCTACCTTGGTCCACCATATTTCGTAGCTGGAAACTAACTATATCTTGGTCAACCTTCACTCATATGCACTCCAAATGGATTTGTATATCTTAAATATTTATGGTCCTTTACATTTGAGGAAAAAGATTTAAAACTCCTTAGAGTCTTCTGGTATTATACATATGTCTCACCTCATTCTTGGTAGTGATTAAAATTTCACCACACATCAGAATGAAGTCTAGGGCACTTCCACTTGTCAGGATCCATTAATTGATTTTTTCCTTCAAGTCTTTAAATCAAACACCTTGGGTTGATGTTGCCCTAGAGTAGATGGCACCTACCTGGTCCAATCATCACTTTGGCCCACAAGGCATCTCAAAAAGATTGGATAGATTTATTTTGAAGGAAGAGCTCACACTTTAACTAAAAGTGTATAGGGCTATCACTCTCAAGCATTTCACCTCAAATCATTGTCTTATTCTATTGGAGTTGTTCGTAGGCATTAGACAACCCCTATCTCCTTTCAAATTCAATCCTCATTGGTTAATTTATGAATATTTTTAGAAGATTATTAAGGATACTTGGACCCCTCATTCCACATCTAATGGAGATCATGTTATGCTCAGTCTACAAAGAAATCTTATATTGGTCAAGAATGTGGCTATGAGATGGTCAAAATCCATTTTTGAGGACAATAAACAGAAACTACAGACTGTGGAAGAAAACATCAGTATTTTTCTTGACTCTTACCAACATGATGACTTTCAGGCTGAGACCCTTGGGGAGCTGGAAACACTATAAAAGGAAAGAGATAGGCTCTTAGCTTGGTAGGAGGCTATATGTAGGATGAAAAGTCAAGCTACTTGGCTAAATGAGGGGGATAAAAACACCAAGTTCTTTCAACTCCAAGCTTTGGCCCATAGAACCAAAAATACCATTTAGAGCATTAGAGACAACAGAGGAGTTGTTTGCTCTGATTTTGATTCCATTTCTAAAGCAACAGTCACACATTATCAACACATCTATACAAAACTACCTAAAGAAAATATTAAAGATGTTCTAGCTGTGGCCACTTTTTTTAACAAATGGGTGCATGAACATCAAAATTAAATCCTTCTTAGGCTTGTCACCCCTGAAGAATTACTTAAAACTCTCAAAAAATTTCAAGCTGGCAAGGCACCTGGCCTAGATGGATAGATGGTGGATTTTTTTTAGTTCTTTAGGATGTTCTAGCTGATGATTTGCTCCTCGTTGGTAAGGAATCCTAGATGAGTGGTAGAGTTCATTCACCTTTCTCCTCTACATTTATTGCTAATATTCCTAAAGTAGAGGATCCTAATAGCTTTGAACAATATCACCCCATCTCTTTATGTAATTGCATTTATAAGTTCATTGCTAAAATTATAGTTGCTTACCTCAAGCCCTTTTTATCTGATTGTATATCCCCCTAACAATTTGACTTCCTTGACAATCATCAGATCCACGATGATATCAACACTGCTCAAGAGGCTATTCACACTATTAAAACTAGGTCTAGACTCACATTTCTCTTAAAGATTGACCTTTACAAAGCTTTTGATTATGTTAACTGGCTATATCTCTGACTCATTCTCACACAGGTGGGTTTACATCTGTCCTTCATCAAGTAGATTGAAGATTGTTACCAGTCATCATCCTTGTTCTCATCAATGGATTTGCATCCACTTTCTTTACCCCTTGTCAAGGCCTCAGTCAAGGTTGTCCACTTTCTTCTCTCCTTTTCTACTTGTTATGGAATCTCTAAGTCGACATATTGCTAGTGAGAAAATTTTTGGAAATCTGAGGGGTGTTTGTATTACTCAAAACAAACATCTTACACACATTCTGTTTGTTGATGACATTCTCATTTTCAGAAATGGAACCACAAGGGAAGAAAAATGCCTGGATCAGATACTAAATCTCTTCACTTCAGTGACCTACATGGTTATTAATCTATAAAAGTCTATAATATACTTTTTTCATATTGCTCAGGTCACTTGTAACCATATTCAAACGACGCTTCCTTTTGTCTTGCCTATCTTGGCTAAAGGTATAATATATCTAGGTTTTTATATCAAACCACATGTTTACAGGAACAATGACTACTCTTAGTTGGTCGACAAGATAAAAAGAAAAAATTATTTATGGTGTAACTGGTGGATCTCTATGGCTGGGTGGCTGGTCTTGATCAAGAGTGACCTTGGGGCCATTCTAGTATATTGGCTCTCTCTTGATTTTCTACCCGTGTCGATACTCAACAAGATTCATAGCTTGTGTCTACATTTCCTTTGGAATGGAAATAAATAACATTGGAGTATTCCCCTCACAAAATGGAACACTATTGCACAACCAAAATTTGCTCGTGGTTGGGGCATCAAAGAGATTTATTTTTTCTCTATTACTTTGGCTACCAAAGGGGCTTAGAGCCTGATCACTAAGAAAGGTCTATGGCAATAGGTTTTAATTTAAAAATATAGTTATCCACACACTTTGGAGGAGTGGATTAGATTACAACTGAAGAGTTTCTATAGGGCCTCCAAATTTTGAAAAGCCATTATTATTAGTTTCCCTTTAATAAGGGAAAACCTTGTTTGGGATTTAGGGGATGGCTTAAACATCCTGGTCGATAGAGATGCCATTATGGGAGTAAATGGTGCTTTCAGATTCCCTACCTCCTTATTGACCACTTTGGATCATCTTTCTTTGTCTTCCTTGGTTGATTTCATTGACAAAGGGCAGAGTAATTATTGGCATGCTAGTTGGATCACTACTACAAATCTTGGGCTGAAAGGTGAAGATGCCATTTGTTGGAATAGATTTTTCTCAAAGCTTATTAATAAATCCATCTTCCTCAAGGTGGTACCAGATAAACTCCTTTTGGCACACAACCTCGATAGAAGACACTATGTAGTAAATTTGGGATATAGAGTCTCCAAAGAACCTCTAGATCAAACACTTTTTCAGTGGTGGTGGAGGAGCATATGGAAATTACAGGCTCTTCCCAAGGCTAAATTACACTTCTGGTTGGCACTGAGTAATAAAATTTTAACCTGAGATAACTTGATGCATCAAGGTTGGTCTGGACCCAACATCTACTTCCTTTTTAGGGTGATGAGTGAGTCCATTGATCACATTTTCATCCATTATAATTTCACCACGCAAGTTTGGAACACCATATACCAACACCAACAATATCTGGTGTGGAATGGTTATACTCTTATGGATGCTTAATCTTGTTGGTTATCTCACAGAGGCTCTAACATGGTGATTAAAAGAATGCCACTTCAAATCTATTGGAGCATTTGGCTTTCTAAGAATGTTGCTATCTTTAATGGAATTTCACCTTCTATCATTACAACTATGCTTAGATTCAAATCCTCTCTTCCTCTACTCTCTATGCCTGCTATAAAAAATTAGTGTTGTATTTTACCACTTCATATTGACTTGTCTTCCCCAATCTTCTTTATAGAGGGAGCTTCTCATGGTACTCCTAGACTCAGTGGGGCTAGGGGTATCTTATGTTTCAACACTACATCTATAAATTTTTCACATGACTTGGGCCTTCAAACCAACAACTCTGTTAAACCACAAGCGGTGCTCACAACCATCAACATCACTTCAGAGAGGGGCATCTTGTCTATTTATTTTTTCCTAAACTCCAAGATTGTGTGTGATTGGTTGAATAGATTCACAAAATGCAACCATTCACTTATTTCTCACATTAATAATCAGTTTATGCAGCATCTCACAACTTTTTAGATCTTTTCTTTCACTCATGTATTTTGTGAACACAACATCGAAGCAAATGATCTTGCCAAGTGTGCATGTGATCTGGAAGTGGGTTCTATACATATTCAAGTAAGAGATGGATAGGGATATATTAATGAGAGGACTTTTTCTCTCATATAAAACATTTTTTTGCTGTGTTTTTTGGAGCCTTGCGACAACGGCTCATCTTATGATAAAATTTATTACTTTGTTTTCTCCCCTAGTTGAGGTTTTATCTCCTAGGTGGATTTATATTTCATTATCGATGTATGATGTTATTTATCTTCTTTGCTTAGCATTGGTAGGGGCTCTACTGCTCTTTTATTATGCCAATCTCACATTGAACTTATGGTTGTATCTTTTCACCTCCTTGGATGGAATAAAAGGGACCAACTCTTTTCTTTTTGAAATATATATGCATATGCTTATGGTTGTATCTTTTCACCTCCTTGGATGGAATAAAAGGTACCGACACTTTTATTTGTGTGTGTGTGTGTGTGTGTGTGTGTGTGTGTGTGTGCGCGCGCGCGCGTGTGTGTGTACATATTAATACACACAAACACACACACACACACACACACACACACATACATACAACTACACTCGAGATAAGTATTCGCTATGCTCAAGTCTTGATAGACCTGACCCTATAGAGAGAGGGGTGGCCAAACAGGAACCACCGATTCACAAATCTTATCAACCATGGAATCTAGTGAGCAGAGCCAAATCTCTCCAAACACGAACCATATATATATATAGGGGGGGAATCAATGCTTCGTATGACTGGGATGTACCCTATCTATCTATCTATATATGAGCATAGCCTCCACTCTCTCTATAGGGTCTATCTGGGACTCCCATACATTTTTAATATATATTTTCTCTTACTTTATACACACACACACACACACACACACACACACACACACACACACACACACATGTATGTATGTATGTATGATTATAAACATGCGTACAATATGTTTTTATATTTATATGTATACAATATCTTTATGTCACTACATACATAAATGAACTAGAAACATGATTTATCGTGTTTTTCAAAGTTAATAGGAAAATATGAATGGTGCTAAATTATTTAGCAATGAATATGGGCTTTAAGTTAATGTTAAATGTGTATGATACCGACACAATGGTTCCAATGGAATTGATAATGAATGAAATGGTCATGTTACAGTTACCTTGTTGTTGCCATGGAATAAATAACTTGATGAAGAAAAAATAGCACTTAGATAGACATACAATGAAATGTATGTGGAAGCAACATGATGTTTTCAATGGAATTAAAAAAAACAATGCAAGAGTCATGTTATCTTAGACTTAATGCTGATAAAAAGCTAGTCTTCTACATTTTTTAGTTTCTCATGCTAGGATCTGTTCGTTATTTACAAAAACCAATGCATATACATTTCATAAATACATTATTGAAAAAACATATGAGACAAACTAATAAATATATCATAGTCATGTCTTGAGATTAATTCATGAATAACCATTAAAGCATTTGCAAGGCCAAATGCCCTTTCTACAACCTTGGATCATGAGTCAAATAGTTTTTTTATGTTCATTATTTATTTTTAGATAAAATATGATAGGTTGTTTCTTTTTAACTTCATATGAAAATACTTGATCCTATGTCTAAACACCAATGGCTACATTTGCCGCATATGCTTTACCATTGTAAAGACGAGTCTGAAACCATTAATTAAATTCCATAAGCTATTAAGGAAATGACAGAAATGAAAATGATAGTAACAAATACATCATACAACTAAAAAACTTCTCCTTTTGAGAATAGTTAATCTAAGGATGTGAAAAAAAAATTCAAAAGGAACATAACAATTTCTTTGTTTGATATCGATAGAGCAAATGATGTTTTTTAATGAAGGCCATACAGAGAGACATGATATAAATTTTAAAGCTATTGATTGAAAAAACTGACATAAAAACAAGCTTATGTTTTTATTTCTAAGTTATTTACAATTATATTTGTCCATAGCTGATCCATTGTTCTTTTTTTAGAATTGTACATATTGAGGGTTTAGTAGCATCTATCAAAAGTACAATTCTCAACTATTATAGCTGGAACTTTTACTTTGATCTAGTGAGTGAAAGATACATCTGGTTATTAAACCAACATCATTAGACATAGATACCAGTATTTTATAGTCTATGTTGTTGCACATATATTGAAGTTGTGTTTAAAAAGGAAATAGAAAACTTGCATAGTCTTACATATGTGATGTGAAGGTAAACGTCATGTTAAAAGACTTATAACTATGCTTTGTTAAACATTGTAAAATGATGTGTAAAAACAAAAAACAATTGTATCAATCGACAATTTACTTATGTAGAAGAGAGCAACCATTTGCATAAACAATTTGCAATGACATAGACATTGTTTTGAATAGAGAAAACCATTTAGAACTTGTCTTTTCAAATACAATGTTGGTGATTACTTGTTTGATGCATTTCAGATCTTATTACATTTTTGATACACATCGAATGAACTTTGTGTTGGAATTATACAACATTTTCAATTTTGCTTGTTAAAGATAAATTTAGAGGCACTTAGATCTCGAAAAGATATATAGGCTACATTGTGTACAAGACATTGATACATACTTTGATTGAATGCATAATTCAACATTATCATGTACACAAAATGGTGAACATGGCTTGTGGGTTGACAATTTTTACTTACACTAGCTTTCCAAATGGCTAAACATTTCTATCTATGTTTGGTCCTTAACAAGCAAGAGAAAATATGTGCAATTCAACAAAAAATCACCTTCGCCTTTGTACTACATTATTTTCCATGATCAAAACCTGGTCTGTGGACACTATGAACCACTATATTATAGTAAATTAGAGAACTATCCATCCCCACTAGGGCAAATGCCTTTGTTAAGAACATGTACTATGATATCTTGTTGCTCGGAAGCAAATGCAACTATAAAAATTAACAAAAATAATGGCAAAAATGACATGTTGTGGGCAATAGAATTTTTAATGCTTTTTATCATTTAACAAAAAAAACTTTTGACAAATGGTATTTGCATCTGTATACAACTTAGTCTTTTTGTAATGGCTTTCTTTCTAGAGATGTGGGAGCATACACTTATTTGAAAACAAATTTAATAGATAGCATTGCCAAAAAATTACCAGCTATTACAAACTGGCAAGCATACATTGTCAAATTAGTTTCATTATATAGTGATGGTGGCATAGAAGGCAACGATTTTATTGTTTAATAACTTTCACATTTCTTCAAGGTAATGATTTAGTTGTGGTCTTCGAGAAGTCAACTAATTATCAAAATATATAATCATTGTTCTAAGCTAAAATTTATATATACCATAATTATTTTTGAGATAGAGATATGACACTTACACTACGAGCCATTAATATTACAAGACAAAAATGAAGATAAGTTTAAGTGTTTTACTAACTCTGTAAACACATTGGTAAAAAATAATAATCATTGTTGAAAACATTAAAAATTATGTTTGTAAAGACTACAAACATTGAACTTGTCAGTGATCATGGACATCACGATAGACATTGCATAAATTTTTTTTTATGAATAATTGTGTTAGTGGTCAATTCATTTTTTTTAAGGGTTACAATCCATTGGTATGGGTTAATTGGCATGACATAGATGTTGCTTTGTATAAAGCAAATCTTTTTAGAACTTGTCTTTTTAAACACAAGGTTGGTGATTGCTTATTTGATGCATTTCAAGTGTTGTTATATTTTTGATATACATTGGGTGAATTGCATGTCGGTATTATAAATCATTTTCTAATGTGCTTGGAAAGAAATGACCACAATGTACACAAATCTTTAGAACTAGACTCAGATCCCAAATAGATACATAGATTGCATGGTGTACATTAAATAACAACATACTTTGCTCGGATGCAAATTTTAGCCAGTTCATGCATAAAAAATGACAAACATGGGCTATGGGGTGATAATTTTTGCATATATTAGATTTCTGAGTGGTTGAATATTTCAATGTGTATGGTTTTTGACAAATAAATAAAAATGCATACACTTTAACGAGAACTTATAATTATCTCCGTATTGCATTCTTTTCCATGATCAAAATTCGGTGTGTGGACATTATGAACCATTGTACTATAGAAAGTTAATGAATTATCTATGCTTATCAAAATGAACAACTTTGTCTACAACATGTACTATGCTTGTTACATATTGGAAATCAAATTCTCTAAACATAGAAGCACATGGACTAAGAAAAATGTTGGAAAGAACATCTAGTTGTGGCGATAGTATATTCAATTCTTTTTGCCATTTAACAAATGGTTCTTTTGACATACAGTCTTTGTGATGCTATGTAGTTCAGTCTTTCTGTAATGCCTATGTTTTTGGAAATGAAAAAGCAAATGATTATTTAAAAACAAATTGAACATTTGATGTTGTAAAAAACATGTCTAGTATTGCAAATTGGCAAGGATGCATTGTTAAATTGGGTTCAATCTATGATAATGGTGGGGTGGAGGGCAATGAATTTTATATTTAATAGCTTTCATATGTATTAGATGTGACTATTTGGCTATGGTCATCAACAACTCAACAAATTGTCAAAATCTAGAATGATTGCTCTCAATCACATGCGACATACAATATAATTTATTTTGAGACTGATATAGAACATGTACATTATGATCTTTTGATAATGAAAAAACAAAGTAATGAGCATATTGAATATTTTACTAAATGTATAGATAAAAGATCCAAAAAAAGAAAGTAATCTTTGCTTTGAACATTGAAAATTGCACGTAAAAAGTGTTTGGCCAAGGAAACTGGTAACAGTTCATCTACAAAAAAGATTACAGACTTCCAAAAAAAATCATTGACACACCTATTCATGTCTATGCAGTTTTTGAACAACTACATTTTAAACACAATATAAGACCTTTTCATGAAGTTGAAAAACACATGTGGTAATAATTAGTGACAAATAATAAAGTCATTTGTAAAAGGAAAATATGTGCAAATTACAATCAGTCATTAAAAAGTGGAACACTTTCTAGAATTGTAACACCTACACATATTAGACAAAACAAGTGCTTGAAATCTGTACTTTTACTAATAGATCTTGAAGAAAGACGTATTACATTGAGAATAACATTTGCACAAATAAGAGATATGGGCTATAGAAAACCTCAAATTGGACTGAAAGGTCCAATTGTCAATGTCCCATTAGATATTGATAAAATTAAAAATGTATTGCCTAGATCTATAGATGAAAAAACAATGATTACTATAACATTAAAAAGGTGACTAGAATATAAAAATGCATATCAACATGGGATTGTTTGTCCAAAGGTCATTATGCAAGAATTACAAGAACTATGCACAAGAGATTTATACATTGCTCATAATGTGTAAATCAAAACTGATTGGAAACCATTCATAAGTACTAGTGCCATGGACAATGCGACTAATAATACTTTTTTTTATGGGCTTGAAAGTAATAGTGATATTGAAATGAACATGTCTTTTGACATAGATGTTAGCTATTGTAACGATACTTTGGTGTATGGATTTGTAGACTCAACATTTATTAAAGTGATGGAAGATAAGGTAATTACAATCACACAAACTGAAAATAATCATTCATTGAGAATTTTTAGAGACAAGGATTTAGAGGAATGAATTTTCCAACACTTTTCTTTGAAAATCCTCGTGATGAAGATGTTATGTCAATATTTTCATACTAAAAAATATCACAATGAGAATTATTACATGCTAATCATCAATTTTCATATCACCTTACGAACTTTTTTTCAAAGCAATAAAAATAATCATGGATCAAGTTAGAAATACCATGTGGCTTCGAATTAGGAAGGGACAATTGAAGGGAAGAAAACTACTGGCAAGAGATGACAAGTATAAACCAAACTTGGAAAAGTTGCTTAAGTGAAAAATTAGATACATAGAATTAAAAAGAATTTGTATATCATATGATTATTTCAAATGTCTTAAAAAATTCATTTGCCTTGATATGCCAACTAGGATCGCCAACTTTTTTTGACTTTTTCAAGTGTCGAGCATCACTGACAGCCATTGATGGATGCATTGAAATAGTTACATCTCAAATACTATAGAAACAAAAATTATTAACTTGATAAATTTGGCAAAGCAAATAATGAATCATTTCTAATAATAATTGATCCAGTTACATGTACATGTTATTATATACATCGTATTAATACAATAAGACAATTGCTAAGTGACAATGAAATTTTCCTAGGTAAAATCATAGATTATTTTTGTGTGACAAAATTTTAGCAAAGGGTAAATGCTCATGATCATTGGTTGGTGTGAACAAAAGATGCACCAATATATGAAAAATATCATAATACAATAGTTATAGATTTAATATACAAATACATAACTTGTGATACTGACATTCTAGAAGATGGCATACACAAATTACACATACATCATCATACTAGAAGTTATAGAAAATCAAAAGAAAATAATTATAGATATGCCTTTCTGTAGTTGCCAATGCAACAAAAAATGATTCTTGAACCATCCAAAAAAAATATATGAGCTTGCAATTGTATCATTAAAATGAATTTATGAATTATTGAGCATAAAACAACACACTACTTTAGATGGCTTTTCCACTTTCTCCTAAGATCTATGTATGTCCAAGTCTAAATATATATCAATAACACAATGTACAATTAAATAGCCTACCATAATCCTTATTCGTAATCCATCACAAGCATGGATCAATAGTTTCATAGAAAAACATGCCATATTTATGGTAAGCCAATATAAACACACAATTTATACTAAATGCATATGTTGCAATAACATACGGTAAATCATATATGACAAAAGGGAATTCAAAGACCACACATGATTTCAAATATATATAAAAGCAACATGCAAAAACAAACATAGATGGCATTCAAATGTTACAAAAGCTTGGAAATGTAATGCTGAAATACTAACAAATGTCTACACAACAAGTTATCCATTTAGTGTTATCGTTGCCATTGAATCAAAGTTTAAGAACATGCATATTTGTAAAAACATATTATCTCGATGAACGAACATCTATATTAAAATATTTAATTATTTTTAGACAATAATCAAATGAGTCTGAAAACATAATATTTCAATCTCTTATAAATTATTACATTGTGCATCCTACTAACATTAATCATGTTTGCCTTGTAGAATTTACTTCCCAGTATCGAGAAAATGGAGCAATTGAAAAGAAAAAACATCATGTTATACACTTTTTTAATTATAAAAAATATATTGATATTGAAAACTATTGTTGTGAATGGTTATTATTATATGTCCCCTTTCGAAATAATGCACATAATTTGAAATAAAATCTTGAAACATGGAAATAGGCACACAATTAACAAATTGACATTATAAATTTGAATGAGGCCAAGTTTAACTTTGATATAAATCCTATTTGGGGAACATAGAACATGTTGCTTGCCAAGTTGACATCAATTCTAAAGGCACATATCACACTGTATTTGCTTCAACCACAACAAAAACTACGCAATAAAAATATGATTTGCACATGTAATTTACACTAATAAATGTTGTACCCTATAAAAAAAGTTCAAAACAATTTGAAATTGCCCACTATCCATTTTTTTCTGACATTGAAAAATACTATAAACAAAGACGTATGTTAAATTCTAAACAATAGGTGATTGTAAAGGATGTTACCTTAAGAAAAAATTTATACAAAAACCATCCATTATACCTTTAACTGACTTGAGGTGCAGGCATAGGCAAGACTTTCATAGCAAAGTGTATATATGAAATGCTTATTCGTATCTACTCACATTCTATTGATAATGACCCTTCTAAGATAAATGGCCTTACTCTTGCATACATAGGAAAATCTACCTATAATGCTAGTGGAGTGACATTTCATTCTGTATTTTTATTGCCATTTAACAAGTTAGAGCTCATGATATTGAAAAATGAGTGGTTAAATGGATTGTCTAACCACTATAGCCACTTGTGTATAGTTTTGATTAATGAGATATCACTTGTAGGTGCAAGAATGTTATACTATGTTGTTAAATGATTACGTAACTATTGTCACTCAATTTTACACACTTAGAGATGTAGTTCAAGCCTACTCCAAATTGAGTGGAATATTGGATTACCCTTAGGCCTATGGGTTGCCTATAGTAGGGGTAAATCTATGGATTGAAGGGCTACCTCCCTAGAATTATCTTGATTGCTCATCACCTATACTACTAGCTCATTTGGATGAAAAAGGAGAGAGAATACATACAGTAAACCTATACTAATGAGGTGATGCACCAATTATAACATGATCACTACCAACCAACTTCAATCACACTTAAAACAAAATCCTAACCTACACATGACACTAATCCAAATCTCCTCATTGCATTAGTATTTGTCAAGGAGGTTTGTGAAGCAAGCTTGAACTAGGACTACACACAAGGTCATGACAAGACACTGGTTGAGAAATAACTCACTAAACTCATGAACACTTCATTGGAACACTTTAAGAGACCTACAAAATATTCAAAACTAAATATGAATGCAAACAAGGACAACATGCCAAGGAAGTGAAACTATCACATAACAAGATTAAATAGTCTAACATACACTTTGAAAAAGTCCATAGAAAAGGTAAACTAGATTGTTACTTTTTGTTTAAAGGCTACAAATGATCAGGGCTTTGCCATACTCAGGTGGAGGATCCTTCACAAAGCCTAAAGTGGCTCAATATATAGAGAAAGTGAGAGAGAATAAAAGAAGGTTGCAAGAGAGAGAGAGTGGACAAGAGTCCATGTGAATTAAAAACAAGAGAGGAGTTAGGAAACTACCTCAACAAGTCTAGGATGCCATGCGTAGCTCCTTTGAAGATGCTCTAACCCTCCAAGTGGCATGGGAGTTGAAATGTTTGCTTGACACCTTGACTAGCTTTTTGAAACTGTCCTTTGCTTTGGCATGTTGAAAGATAAGTGGCCTTATTGATAGTCAGATCAGGTTCTCTTACATTTTGTCTCTTCTCTTGACATCTCAAAACTGACCCCATTAGGTTCTCTTTGACACATCACTTCCATTTCTTGTTAGGTGTCTAGAGGACTCTTCATCTCTTTAGGCCAACTTTGTATACAAGTGTCAAAACTTGGATTTTTCTTCTTCAACTTATCCAAACTTAATGGATAGCCCATTAAACTCATATTGGACTTACAAAAATTCATTTTGAGTCCTCAAACTAGCCAAAACAATTCATTCTCTACCAAAAGCCTCAATTAGGCCTTATTCCTTGTAGCCCTAAACTCATACAAACCTCCTTATGTAGAGATTTTTATGGATGTTGCTGAGAATCTAAGGGCATATTCCAATACCCATTATGGCCTTACAAATCCATGTTCAATTTCAAGATCAGAAAGTTAGTGGAGATGTCCTTTTTTGTTGTTTCTCTCTCCTAACTAGGCCTTAATTAGGCCTCCCTGTAAAGAGACTGACTCCTCGCATGTGCCAAACCCAAAATAATCATGTGATTCACTTATATGACTTCCTCCTTGTTCTCCATGCCAAATTTTAAGATCTAACACTTGTATGGACATGTCAAATAGCAAAAATTGATCTTTTAGGGCCTATTTTGTATAATCTTATACTTGCAAGTATAGTCTAATAGCATGGGGTGATGCTTGTGAGAGTATTGAACATGTTATAGGTCATTTAGAATTTTTTATGATCCATTTAGAGGTATAAACTTTCATTTCTCTCTCATCAGGTCCTTATAGCTCTACTAGGTAGCCTAAAAGTGCTTTGAGTTATTAAGGATGATTCATATAAATCTTGGGGCATGAATCCTCCAACTAATTCCAAAAAATATAAGTTTTATAGGGTGGCTAAGTTCCCATATGAGATTAAGGTACCATGCAACTTAACTGGACCATACCAAATAATGAAAGATATATTCTCAGGCTAGCAACAAGCATTATGTGAGATCTGAGAGAGAAATGGGTGAGTGAGAGCTTTCCTGAGTTTGGTTTGAGATCTAATGACCTTCGTGAGGTCTGTGATGTTATCCTTAACACTTTATAGTGGTTTTCTTATTACTTTCCTCTTCAAACTCTCTAACCATCTCACTATCTCAGGCCTATGATTTTTATGCCAACCTACCTAGAATACCCTAGCTGATTGTAGGTGTTTATTTTCTCACTGTCAGGAGGTATATGACTTCATGAAATGATTGTATAGGTTCCTCACCATATCCTCAAAGTCTTTATGATCTTATTTTCACTGAATAGCCATCTTCATCTCTTTAGGACTGCCCTATATAGGCCTGTGTATGTCATTAGGTCTCTTTAGGATTGAATAAGGTCTGATCGAGTTTGTTTTACTTCAAGATTGAGTCTGAGGTTTTCATGGAATAATTTTCACATTATGTCAGTCACCCTCTATTACCTTATTCTCCTCAAATATCTTTAAGTCCTTTAGACTTCTCCAAACAAGTAACCGTTGTTGTGAATATGCAAACCTACAAATTGCTTTGGTTCAGCAGGCAGAGGATCCATTATTCTCTTACACTTCAGGTGGGCCTGAGAGTTGTGTGAGGTTTAAAGTTACTATGAAACTTTTTTCAAATGTTTCATCTCCCTCTCAGATCTTCTGGAGTCTTTTACTCCTCTCAAACCAAGCAAAAACTCCTATTAAGAGGAAGAAAACCTGACTATGTGTATGTAGGGTTTGAGAACTCTATCTTTACCAAGCTCATTGGTCATCTTGATCATGTTTCATTTTGATCTTAAAAAATACATAGACTTTCATCTCCTCCTTAGTCAAACTACAACACTATTTCAATAACTCTACCTTTCTATTTGGGCTTGAAATAACCCATATCATTTTGTATTGATTATAGGTCTCTCTTAGAGGATTGATTGCATTTGAGGGCCTTTTGATTATCCATTTCCACTCTTCCAAAAAAATTTAATGACTCTTTATTATCATTGTGTATGTCTTAGACACCCCTCAAAGCCCTATAACTCTGTACTTCTATCAACATTACTGTCTAAGACCAATTCTTTTCAATGGATGGTTGTAGGTAGTTATCTTGAGAGTTTGACTGTGTTTATGGCCTCCTAGGTCTTCAAACCAATCTCAAAAATTTTCAATGAATATGTATCATTTTTTTGGTGGTTTAATAACTTATCAATTCCTTGAAGCTCTAAACCTTATCAACATTCATTATTCAAGGCATCCTTCACTACTGACTATAGGTGACTGTCTGGAGTCTGACTATGTATATGGTCTTGAATTGGCCTTTTCAGAAATGTATGGCACTTTTAAACCACTCAACCTCATTAGGGTTCCATCCTTATTACATTACCAAGTCCATAGAGTGTTCTCAAAGATATCTCACAACCTTTATGTTCATTGTTCACCCACACACAATTTGTAGGTGCATTAGGCTTATTGCTTGTTAGTTAGCCACCACTTGGATTTAATTGCTTTGGAGATATTCATTAGTCAATAACCTTTTCAAATTGAAACATCACAGTGATTCATGCCTAGACATTAACTTTGAATACTGACACTGTTGCATTTTTCTTCGAATTACAAACCTATAGGTCTATAAGTGACTGTTCTACAACTTTTGTGTTTTGAAGCCTTGAAAAAGTGCAACATGGTCACTAGGATTGAAATATCATTACCTTCCTTGGATTACCACATTTAATGGGAAACACAACTTCAATCTCTTTGGAAAAACATACTAAAACTACTAAAATCAACCCAATTGCTAGACACAGAACACAATCCACAATGTGAATGGAGATATGTGACCATTTGAAACTAGTATGGAATGTCTATTTGATCAAGAAGACATCAATGGATTATGAATATGATACAAGACAATGGATAACCACTCAAATTCACTAGATCACATGGAGAACTCAAAAACACAAAAAAGTTGCCATTCACCTCAAACTATGCACAAGAGTCACTTTTCTTTCCAAAATATCATCCACATGTGACAAAATGATGAGTGAATGTGTATGATACATATACATACCTCTGATAACTCACTCAAACTAGTTTCATGCAGACATGAGCTCATACTTTACACTAGAATTACATCAAATTCAGCTTGTGGGGATTTGAGCTTTCAAAAAGCAGTCTGGCTCCTTAGTGATTGTTTTTAAATCTAAGGACGCCAATCCAATGACCAATACCACAAATTATAATCCCATAAGGGTTCCAAAATTTGGCCAAAATATAATCCCACAACTCAACCTGTACGGCCTATACCATGCAATTGAATTTGGCCTTCACTAGTTTGTGAATGGAGCAATGGAAGAGAGATGGTTTTATACAACTATAGAGATTAAAATTTCTTCCAATGATTTTTTATGACCTATATAAGCTCAAAATACACTCTAAAACTCTTTTCACTTGCAAGTGGCTCTCAAAAGTCTGTACAACTTCCTTAACTCCTCAAGATGGCATTGAATTTCAAGATTTTGACCTTGTTCTAATTTTTTGACAGGTGTGGTAGTTGTGTAACTGATCCAAGACATTTATAAGGTGTGTGGTACAAATTTATCTCTTTAGGGACTTTGACATACACAAATGTTAGCCAAAAATTCACCTTTTCATTTATTTTCACCACCTTCAAGTTTACAAGTGAACCTTAAAACACTTCAAAACATCATGAAATGTTATGATTAAGTGATTAAAACATAACATGACCTCTATAAACCCATAATAACCTATGACACCACTTGACCAAGCCTTATCTCTCCATGACATGCCTAGACCACTATATGACCAAAACATGGCATTACCTTAACTTCTCCAAACTAACCTTAAACAATGTTAATAAGGTTTGATGAAGACTTTTAGGGACCTTATAAGGCATGGCATGACAACATCACAATAACATTAATGTTTTAGTTTGGATAGGGTCACCAATTTTGACTTGAGGTCAAAATTTGGTCAACATTATTGGTGATTCACAGGGGTAGTATGTCTGCAATGCTAAAGGACCAATAACCTTATATGTCCATTAGGAAACAGAGTCTCTTGTACTCAGTTTTAGACTTGAAAATAATTTTATCATGACACAACAAACTTATTTAACCTTCAAAACACACAAAACAAAGAAAAACAAGACATAAAGCAAGAACAAGACACAAGACAAAGCAAGTTACACACATGTGCTATCAAACACTTAGGGAACACATCAACAACATAAGCAAACTAAACTATATACAACTAACTTGGAAATAAATTATTCCTCTTGGATCAAAGGGGAAGCTTGTACATTCTCTTTCTCAATGAGGTGAAGGGGGGCATGAAACAAGTTGTTTCTTGATTCTTGCTCTTGATGTATTCATCTCCTTCATGCTTACCAATCTTCTTGGCATGTTTTCAAATAAAACAATGAAAACTAAAAACATGTCATCTATGAAGGGGAACTCATCTTGTACTTAAAGTTCCCTCTCATGACACTCCTTAGCTACAACTTTGTGTAATAATGCTTTATCTAGGCATGCTTCTTTGACCCTTATGACATCTTGAATGACATCAACCTTCTTACTAGCTATGACAATCTAATCAAGCTCTTCAAGGAGATTTGCATACTCAATTTAATCTTCATCATTATCCTCAATGAAGACATCTTGTTCAATATCCTTATGAACATGACCTTATATGGGCAACACAACATTACAAAGGCCTTCAATCTCTTGAAGGAGTTCAATATGTTATTGCCAATCATCTTAGTTTTCTTTCTCCTCAAGAACCACAATTTTTTTCAACTTCATATTCTTGGTCATTATGTACTTGGTCAACTTCAAATTTATTACTTGAAGGTTCTTAAACTTCAAGGTTAGATGCAACTTCAACTAGCTTGGATGGCATAGGATCCTCTTTTTAAAACACACCATCAAGAGGCAAGGCATCTTCAAGAACATCTTTAACTTGACCAACAAGAGGTATAGGCTTTTGAAGGGCCTCACACTCATCACAAATCTCATTGAACTTATACCATAAGTCATATTTATCTATGGGGTTAGAAAAAATTTTGTCTTAAATTGATTTTTCAAAACTAACCTCTTGATCATGCCCATGAGATTCGACCAACTTAGTTGATGTGATGTTCTCCTCCAAAGCTTTCTCTTTTACGTCTTGATCAACCTATTCATTGGTAGCTGCAAATTTATATATATCATCTCTTTATTTACTCAATAAGATCGATCAATTTTTATCTTCACTAAGAGGGGTACCTATAGTGAACTCTTCATCATAGACACTTGAGTCATCTTCTTCATCAGCTACAACTTTAGCTTGATCTTCTTCACTTATCTCCCATAGTATAGGTTTTTATTCAAGAAGGGATGTGGTGGGATGGTGATGAATAGGCTTGGGAATGGAGTATTATTTGTGGAGCTCTTGGGGGGGGAGATGACCAGTTGATTTGGGCAATGGAAGAGGCATCTTCTTCAGCAAGGACTTCACTTTCCTCATAGCCTTCTTGAGGCTCTTCAACAGCTGCAAGTTGATCTTCAATCTATTGACTTTCCCACCTCTCTAATCTATCTATACACCATTGGATATAACTTCTCATTTCATGTAAATCATCATTGATGACATAGCAGTCTTCTTCTATAACTAACATCCATTCATCTATCAAGAATTGAACTGACTTCCTCAACTTGTCTATAAGATGAATAGGGATCACATGAAGTTCTTTATCCCATTTTCTCATCACCTTTTATGATTTTAGCATATTTGGCATGAGTTCCAACAAGGATTTGTCTTGAGGTGGAATTGAATTAGGAAGAGGAGAGGAATAGTAGGGGTTTTTGTGAGCTTCAATGTGCTGATTGGTTTGCCTAATTAAATCTTCCAAGGCCTTATATCTTGCTTCCCAATCAATGGCATCATTTGATTCTTTTGGAGTAGCTTTACACTTGTTGCTTGGATTTGGAAATAGAGTAATAAAATAATATTTTGGATACTGCAAGTCTTGGTAAGGTTGTTGAGGTGTGTAATGGGATTCATATGAGAAGGATGTAGGATAAATATGGGATTAATATGGCTCATGATAGGGCTGGTAGGAGTCATGTTGAGGCTGATAGGAAGACACATCTTATTTAATAAGGATTTAATTTTCTTTATAACCTTCCTCATAGGTTTCTTTATAGGTCTGCTCAAAAACATCATGGTTATATAAAGGGACAATACGCTGACCATAGGACTGCCACGACTCATAAGGAGGGTAACAACCTTAATATGGATTTTGAGGCACATAGTTGGGGTCATGACAAGGTTGATAAGGAGGTGCATAGTAGAAGTTATCATCATACCCAACCATCCCAACTTCATGAGTCAAATGAAAACATAACATATTAGTAAATACTTTTAACAATAAGTACTTGGGTTGATAGAACCAAATGACTGCATTTAGAGTCATCATTCATGTTTGTTGAATGCCTCCAAAGGTTGATAGATAAAATAACACACCAAGAATTATTCCACTCTTTTGGACCTTAGTCCCACCGAGCATGCCATAACTGTTGTCACTTAATTTTACATCCTTGGAGAGGTACTTCAAGCCTACTATAAATTCAATGGAACATAGGATTAACCCTAGGCCGATGGGTTGCCTATAGTAGGGGTAAACCTCTATATTGAATGGATAACTCCATAGATTTGTCTCAATTGATCATCACCTATACTTCAAGCTCATTTAGATGAAGAGGGAGAGATAAAATAGAAAGTAAACCTATCCTAATGAGATGAATCACCAATTTTAACTTGACCACTGCTAACCAACTTCAATTACACTTCAAATAAAAGCCTAACCTGCACATGACACTAATCCAATTTTTCATGGAGGTTTGTGATGTAAGATTAAGATAGGAAGACTAAACACAAGTTCATGACATTAGTGGAGAAACAACTCTCTAAACTCATGAACACTTCATAGAACACTTCAAGAGACCTGCAAAAGACTTTCAAAATTGAATATGAATGTAAATAAGGACAACATGCCAAGAAAGTGAAACTATCACTTAGCAAGATTAACTAGTCTAACATACACATTAAAATAGTCCATGGAGAAGGTAAACCTGACTATTATTTATTTTTTAAAGGCTACCAATGAGCAAGGGTTCACCATAATCAAGTGAAGGATCCTTTACAAAGCTAAAAGTGGCTCAATATATAGAGAAAGTGAGAGAGAAGAATAGAAGGGCGTAGGAGAGAGAGAGTATAAAGGTGTCCATGTGAGTTAAAAATAAGATAGGAGTAAGGGAACTAGATCAATAGGTCCACGATGCCATGTGTAGATCTTCTGAAGATGCTCTAACCCTCCAAGTGGCATGGGAGTTGAAATGTTTGCTTGACACCTTGACTAGCTTCTTGAAATTGCCCTTTGCCTTGGCATGTTGAAAGATAAGTGGCCTATTAATGGTCAAATTAGGTTCTCTTACAACTTGGCTATACTTTGGACACCTCTAAAATGACCCCATCAGGTTCTCTTTAATACATCACTTCCATTTATTGCTACGTGTCTAGAGGACTCTTCATCTCCTTAGGCCAACTTTGCATACAAGTGTTAAAACTTGGATTCTTCTTATTTAGCTCATCCAAACTTCATGGATAGCATATTCAACTCATATTGGACTTGAAAAAATCTATTTTGAGGCCTCAAACTAGCCTGAATAATTCATTCTCTACTAAAATCCTCATTTAGGCCTCATTCCTTGTAGCCCTAAAATCATACAAACCTCCTTGTGTAGAGAGTTGTCATGGGGTGATGATCAGAGGAGTATTGAACATGTTTTAGGCCATTTATAAGTTTTTATAATCCATCTATAGGTATATCATTCCATTTCTCTCTAATTGGGTCCTTATAGCTCTCCTAGGCAGCCTGAAAGTGCTTTGAGTTCTTTAGGATGATTCATAAAGCCTAGGGCACGAATCCTTCAACCAATTCCACAAAATGGAAGTTGAATAGGGTGGATAACTTCCCATAGGATATCAAGGTCCCATGCATCTTCTATGGACTGTACCAAGCAATGAAAGATAGCTTTTTAGGTTGGCAACAAGCATCATGTGAGGTCTGAGAGAGAAATGGGTGAGTGACAGCTTTCCCAAGTTTGGTTTGAGCTCCAATGACATTAATGAGGTCTATGATATTTTTATTGACACTTTATAATGGTTTTATTGTTAATTTCCTCTTCAAACTCTCTAACCATCTTACTAGTTTGGGCTTAGGTTTCTTATGCCAACTTGCATATAATACCCTACTTAATTTTAGTTGCCTATTTTCTTACTGTCAAGATGTCTATCACTTCATGAAATGCTTGTACAGGTTCCTCACCATCTCCTCAAAGTCTCTATAATATTATCTTCATTGATTGGCCATCTTCATCTCTTTAGGAGTGCCCTATATAGGCATGTGTATGTCATTAGGTCTCTATAGGACTGAACAGGGCCTGACTGAGTTTTTTTTACTTCAAGCTTGAGTATGAGGTTTTTATGGAATAATGTTAACATTATGTCAATCACCTTATTAGCTTATTCTCTGCAAATATCCCGAAGTCCTTTAGACTTCTCCAAACAAGCAATTGTTCTTGTGAATATGCAAACTTGTAGATTGCTTTGGTTGAGAAGGCAAAGTATCCATTATTCTCTTGCACTTTAGGTGGTCTTAAGAGTTGTGTGAGGTTTAAATTTACAGTGAAACTCTTTTTAAATGTTTCATCTCTCTCTCAAATCTTTTGAAGTCTTTTACTCATCTCAAACTAAACAAGAACTCTTATTAAGAGAAAGCAAACTTGATTATGTGTATATAGGGTTTGAGAACTCTAACTTGACCAAGCTCATTGGTCATCATGATCATGTTTATTTTTGATATTCAATAATACATAAAATTTCCTCTCCTCCTTAGTCAATCTAAAACACTATTTCAAGAACTCTGCCTTTTTGTTTAGGCTTGAAATAACCCATATCATTTAGTATTGCCTATAGGTCTCTCTTAGAGGATTGAGTTTATTTGAGGGCCTTTTGATTATCCATTTCCACTCTTTTAGAACTTTTAAATGACTCTGCCTTATCATTTTGGATGTCTTAGACACTGCTCAAATCCCTATAACTCTGTACTTCTATCAACATTACTATCTAATACCAATTCTTTTCAATGGATGGATGTAGGTAGTTGTCTTGAGAACTTGACTATGTTTATGGCCTCCTCGATATTCAAACCAATATCTAAATCTTTCAATGAATTTGTATCATGCTATTGATGTTTTAAGAACTTATCAATGCCTTGAAGCTCCAAACCTTATCAACATTGACTATTCAAGGCATCCTTCACTACTGACTGTAGGTGACTATCTAGAGTCTGACTGTGTATATGGTCTTGAATTGGACTTTTCATAACTATATGGCACTTTTAAACCACTCAACCTAATTAGGATTCCATACCTACTACATTAACAAGTCCATAGAGTATTCTCAAGGACATCTCATAACCTTTTTTTTAAATGTTCACCCACACACAGTCTGTAGGTGCATTAGGCTTGTTGCTTGTCGATTAACCACCACTTGACTTTGGTTGCTTTGGAGATATTCATTAGTCAATAACCCTTTTAAACTTGAAACATCAAAATGATTCATTCCTAGAGATTAACTTCAAAAATTGACACCATTGAGTTTTTCTTGTAATTGTAGAACCACAGGTCTGCAAGTGATTATTCTACAAATTTTGTGTTTTGAAGCCTTGAAAAGTGCAACATGGTCACTATGATTTCAAAATAATTGCTTTATTTGGATTAACACATTAAACATGAAATAAAACTTCAAATTTATTTGTAAATACATACTCAAAATACTCAAATCAACATAATTTCTAGACACCCAGAACATAGTCCACAATGTGAATGGAGATATATGACCATTTAAAACTAGTACAGAATATCTATTTGATCAGGAGGCCATGAATGGATTATGAATATGATATAATACAATGGATAACCACTCAAATGTACTAGACCACCTAGATAACTTAGAAAAAGAGAAAAATTTTCATATACCTCAAACTATGCACAAGAGTCACTTTTCTTGCCAAAAGATCATCCACACGTGACAAAATGATAAGTGAATGTGTATGGGACATATACATACCTATGATAACTCAATCCAACTAGTTTCATGCAGACATAATGTCATACTTTTCACTAGAGTTGCACCAAATTTAGCTTATGGGGATTTGAGCTTTTAAAAAGTAGTCTGGCTCCTTAGTGACTCTTCATAAAACTATGGACACCAATCAAATGAATAATGCCAAAAATTGGAACCCCATGGGGATCCAAAACTTTGGTCAAAATATTAACCCCCAAATCAACTTATATGACCTGTACCATGTAATTGAATTTGGCCTTCACTAGCTTATGCATGGTGTGATGGAAGAGAGAGATGATTTTCTACAAGTATGGAGATTAAAACTTATTCTAATGCTTTTTTTTGACCTGTAGAAGCTCAAAGGACACTCTGTAACTCTTTTCACTTGTAAGTGACTCTCAAAAGTCCATACAACTTCCTTAACTCCTTAAGATGGTGTCGAGTCTCAAGATTCTGACCTTGTTCTGATTCTCTAATAGGTGTGGTAGTTGTGTAACTGCTCCAAACTATTTTTAAGGTGTATGGTATGAATTTATCTCTTAAGGTATTTTGACATAAACAAATGTTATCCAAAAATCACCTTTTCTTTTTTTTTTCACCACCTTCAAGCTTACAAGTGAAACTTAAAATGCTTAAAAACATCATGAAATGTTATGAAAAAGTGATTAAAACACAACATGACCTTAATAAACCCCTAATCACCTATGACACCACTTGACCAAGCCTTATCTCTCCATGACATGCCTGGACCACTATATGACCAAAACATGACATTACCTTAACTTCTCCAAACTAACCTTAAACAACGATGAAGACTTATAGGGACTATATAAGGCATGACATGACCACATCACAAGACCATGAAAGTTTGAATTTAGAGGGGGTGACCAATTTTGACTTGAGGTCAAAATTTGATCAATAGTAACACTACGTGAGTGCCTATAATGCACTTTGGCAATGTTTACATTGACTTTTATGGAGACTTTTATCAAGTCTAATTTGTGAATGATTGCACCATCTTCAAACATCTAAAAATTAATAATTAATTAATTACATATACTTTTGGGCAATAAAATGTAAAATGCTATCAATTGCAACAAACCATGAAGCAAACTGATGAAGTCTTTATGTCAATATTGAACATAATACGTACATGCTCTCACAAAATAAACAATATAGCATATATTAATAACAAATGTTTATGTTTAGCACCAAATGAAACTTTATTTATGTATCTCTTTTACTTAAAATTTGATGTTGAAGCACAACCCTTAGAGGATTAGTCTCACCTCTGCTCACCCCAAAGAAGGTCGTTGGGTGGAGTCGAAGTGTCCCAAATGGGATCGGGGATACCTCTAGGTCAAAAGAAAAAAATAAATGATGTTGAAGCACATAAAATCAAATTCTTGAAATTTATCTTGAAAATCAATTGTTATCAATGCAATAGGTAGATAAGATGATACATATGATGATAAATAAGTTCATGCCAATGTCATATGTCTACCAGAAAAAATCATATTAAAGCCTAATATACTAGGAGAACTGTTTGTTGGGAAATATGACATACAAGATGGCCTGGTCAATGGTTCTGATGGCATATTCAAAAAGTATAACAAAGAAGAAAATAATGACATTATATGGATTAAATTCAATGATATAGACATTAGACATTTGCAAAGAGCAAAACATAATCATTTGTATGAAAGGCACATTGAACCTGATTGGACTATGATATTTCAAATCTCTAGGCTAGTTGTCAAGCCCATTTACCAAAAACACCTAACAATTTGAAGCCAATTTCTTGTATAATTAGCATGCACACATATAGTGAATAGGTCAGAAGGCCTCACTATGCATGGCATTGCATTTAAACCTCTTGGCGTATAAAGACATGGCTTAGTGTACATAACTTTCTCTCATGTAAAAAACATAGATTTCTTATACTTACTAACTCCACTTATAGCGAAAAAATTTATGTTGAACCCAAAAATATCTATGGATAGTTCAAGATTAGAATGAAATCAAAATAGATATCAGAACATAGTCTTTGATCACATACATTACCTTCTTCTGCAATTTTATGTTCCTTGAATACTCGTAGTATTTCTCCTCATGTAGATGATATTTTCAATGACTGTGACTCGATGAGATGTGATGTGTTATGTTTGCAAGAAACAAATATTGCATTTAGCAGTTCCTATGAGCACATATCAATTTTCTTGACTTGTAACCTGGTGTACAACATGTATGGTATCATGATATGCATACAAATCCATGTCATCACTTAAAATCCAATGTAATACATTGAAAATGAGGTGGAAGAATTAGCATTAAACATTGAAATACATGGACACGAATATAAATTTTTTAACATTTATGTATACCCATCTGCTTATATCTTAGATATTATCAATGTTATTGAAAAAGTATTGTTAGATGTAAGTACATATAAATAAATTTATATCTTAGGGGAATTTAACATTGACACGTCTTTGTCAAGCAAGCCAACAAGCCTACTTCAAAACCATATATTAGCTACTAACATGCATTTCCTACCACATAAACATAAACACATTGAAAACATAATCATAAACCATGTTTGGACAAATACTACAATAGAACATAATAAAATAGTAATAATAAAAACATATTTGACTAATCATAATGCCATTTATCTGGTCATAGATAATGTTATTTAATGATTTGAATTTAACAAAAATCAAGTTCATATACATGTCAATACTTTAAAACTTGAGCATTATGTACTTAGTTATTCAAAGTCTCTTCTGTCCATAGAAATTTATACTATATGTTTATTGCATTTATCTATAAATAACATTGAAAACAAAATATGCTACTCCATATGTTTCATTGCACCGATACTAGAAAATTGTATATGCATTTGTTCATAGCACATCTATTTGCATATTTATTACATTGAAGCAACTAAAAAAAAGGCATTTTAGCTAGGGAAAGAAACAAAATACAAAACATGGATTCAATATTAGATAGCCTCGTTATCAAAGAAGCTCTTTAGCAAAAAGAAACAACTATGTCTACAGTTAGTGAAACAAAATTCTTAGAACACAAATCAAAAAAATGGTATGTATTAAACCATTTGTCTTTTTCCACTATTGCTCAAGTGATACTGGTTCAGTAAACAAAAAAAAGGGAATTAGACAGAGATTTAAAAAAATAAAATGACATTTCAGTCATAGTCCTTTTGCTGCCTTCTAAAAGAAAGCATTGTTTTTCTTTTTTCTCTCAGCACTCAAACAAAAATAGCTTTGTGATGCAATATATTGGATATTTGCATTGGTAAAGCTTATGCCATGTTTGAAGGAGATATTCAGATAGTTTAAGGTCTTAGGAGCACATGTCATAAATCTATCTTCTTTGATCAAAAAAAAAATATTGCACATTTATTTAGTAGATGTGCATGGAAAAATGATAGTAACAATTAACATTAATAACATATTAATTCATAAGTTTGAATTGTATGTGGTTCCTAACAAAAGTATTCATATTTTAGATTTCATGGTCAAGGAAAAAATAAAATATGAAAAAGGAGATGTCAATATTTTTATTCTTTTGACTAGAAAGTCAACTATCCAAAACATTCATGTAGTTTGAAAAAAACCATAAACTTACACTTGTTTGCAAAACGATTGATATCATAGCATTTGACGATTCCTTTACAATAGGCTCTTTTTGAGCTTTGGTAACTGACTACCAGTAAATAGCCTTACTATTTAATTTGCATGTTATGGATGGTGAAATAGAACATAACACTATAATTATAAGTGTTTATTCAATTGCATATTACTTTCCTTTATATTATGCTCTTATATCTATAAAAATTAATCATAACTACTTGCTTCTAGATTCAACTAAACGAATAATATCAACAACTATGTCAAGCAATATAAGACAAACTCATGTCTGCTAAACAAAAAATGTACATATTCAAAACATTATACACAAAAGGACCCAAAGGTTCTCAATTTTTTTGCATGAACCCTTCATAATTTATTGAACCATTCGCTGATGAACCCACGAAAACACATTTACAAACAATAATTACAGTGAACATCGAGGCAAGTCTTTTCTCTTTCTCCTTTATTTCAATACATTTATGTATTTATTTTTTCCTTTTCTTGGTAGTTAGGACAACTTTGCAATTATATATGTAGTGCACATAACAATGCTTAAAAAAACAAAAAAACCAACCCTTAGTGTAATACACGGGTCATGGGAACACTAAAGCCAAAAAACTTTTATGTAATCCCCTTTCAGCCTATATGTAATTCCTATAAACATCTAATTATGGGAAATGATTTTCAACATGATAATCCTTTGCATTGCCAAATATGTCCACTGAACACAGGGCATACCTTTATTCATGCACTGACTTGTAATGTGCATACTAAAGACGAAAAGATCGAATGCATACTGTATATGTCTATGCTCCAAGATTTGTTGCCAACATTAGTAAAAACATCATTTAAAAAGTATAAACATGAAATTCTCCCAACAATTTTTACACTATGAAAATTCCAACTGAATGACACATTTATAATTGCAAAAAATGGCTCAGTTTCTGAAATCGTACATGAAAAAAACATAGATACAAATTAATAAGTTTGTTATATTGTTCTTTTGTTTACATGTTTTTGTGTTTTAAAAATGTATGTAATATTTTTGATACTAGATTATATCACTGATTCTTTTTCTTTTATTTGATTTCAGGGCACTTTGGTGTTTTTCAAACTAAACATGTTGATTGTTTCACATTCTTGACACTTATTGCAACCATTTTCCATGTCCATCTTAGCTACAACATTTCTACGATTATTAAAAAAGTAGATAATAACATGTCCCATGCCTTTTTTTGTTTTTAACATGGGTATGCAAATACACCAAAGACAAAAAAAAAGCTTGGACCTATAATCTCATATAAATTTTAATACTTGCTTCTAACTTCATTTGTCTTTTGCATTAGAAGTTATTTTTTCTTTGATGCACATGTTTTCAGACTACGTACAGGTTTTTAAATTGATTATTTCTAAGTTATTGAAATTGTATGTTTTTAAGCAATGTTTTATTGGAATTCTTTGCAAGCCATGTTCACATGATAATTCACCATTTTTTACACATAAACTACTAGACATTGTAATTAAGAATATTCTTTGTAATAACTGTCTACATTTTTTACATCTGCTAGAAATGAATGAATTACATACAATTTAAATAGATATCTATTTGATAATGTTATAAATATTTTAAAAAGTTAACAAATCCTATTTATTATTTTGAATAATAAAAATGTCTTCACAACAAAGACAAGACTTTGACCTACAAAAGTGCAATGTAATTAAGCCAAATGATTTTACAAATGCAAAAATGTTTGGAGCTATATAAACTAATAAGCAGTAATTGTTTATGTTCACATGATATTGACCACATAATTTTGATTTTTTTTCCAATACTCTTATATCTACCACTATTTATTTATTTATTTACACAATTGATATAAGCTATAATACTTGCCACATCGCATTACATTACGCATTGTAATCAAATATTTGAAACAAAGTTCAATATTTTTGGTAGGTCCTAGTACCATAATCCTATGATACTATTTATACCTTAGATATTGCTTATTATTAATTTGATTCATTTGCTTCATTTATTATACTTTCACTCACATAATACTTTGTTCAAACATTTTCTGATTCTAGCTATAACATATAAGACAATCCACATATACATAGATCAATAAAGAGGTGTTTATAACTATTACATTCATGCTAAAACAAGCCATAACTAAAGTCGCTCAATACTGTTGTCAAACTCTTCATCCTGATATTCATCTGGTGAGCTTTAATTTTCAAACTTTTATTTTTTTAATCATCTTAGAACCCTTTCAGATGTCCTTGTTCTAATGTAAATGCTATGTTATTGAATTTGAAGCATTATGACCTTGAATTTGTCAATAGCTATTTTGATTTCCTACCATGCATATTAAATTTTCATGTTTACTTGCCTTCTCTTATAGCTACCATTATAGTAACAATTAGTTCATTTACATCATATTTTGATAATGGGGCCATGTGTATTTCACTAATTGCAATTCAAAAATATTTTTGCACCCTTGGTCGAATTCAAGCAATACCATGACAAGGTATAGTCTTCAAATATTTAAAGAATTTAAGTATATTTTATTTAAAGCACATACAAGAATGTTTACATTCAATATTTACTAGTTAATAGCCAAAATATTTGCTAACAATCATTTATCTTTGTGCATGTCCATTTATTACCATGAAAGTGTTGTTAATAATAAGCATTTGTCTCAAATAGCATATTATTCTCAAATGTTTCAATCTTCTACTCTACTAGTTTACAATAAAGTTTATATGGTTGTGTTCATTGGAAATGCATTGGATTCAAGTCTCTGATAGTGTACTACTCATTTTTGCCTAAATCTCAGTTGTTCATAAGACCTTTTTTTGACTACTTCGTACTTATCTATTTTTTAAACTTAAGTTTCTTTGCATTGCAAGGGTTATTAGCTATCTCAAACATACCATGTCCAATCCAAAGCATTATTTAACTATAAAAATAATTAATGATTTGTATTATGTTTGTAAAATGTACATTGTCTCCTGCTTTGTTTATAACTTTCAAAAAATGTTTGTAGGCCCTATCCAAGGCATGTACATTCATTAGCTATCAATATTTCTAGAATTGTTTTAAATCATGGCTTTGCCTACTTGACATGTTTATATTTTATCATGAGAATGGTTTTTAGTATTACATTTGACACAATTGGTGCTAAGTTCAAATGTGTGTTTGCAGATTGGAATGTAATATTACACTTACCAGGCTTGCCAAGTTCTTTAGCATGCATTCTTATGGCATATGCTTAAGGTATGAGTCCAATGTAATTATAACTTAGAATTAATATCAACCACAAGTTGATCTTCAAACTAAAATTTTATGACTTCCTAGAAAATGTTCTATTTTCATCGAATATCTACTTTCTTTGGTAGTTTCATCACAGGCATAGAGGAAAATCTTTAGAGCTAAACAATGTGTTTATTATCAATCATGTTCCTGACATTTCCATAAAAAGCTATGAAGTCCAAATAATGATTTGAAAGACATTCTTTTCCATTGAAATTAGAAAAACACAATCTACAATATTTTATCCAAATAATAATGATAAGCAACAAAAGAAACCATATGGCTCTTAATGGAGGCCTACATAAAGAACATTTGATGTTGCAAATGCCTCTTTCTAATGTTACTTTAAAAAATATATTAAAATTACCTTGCATCTTGAAACTTCCTCTTGGGAGTGCAAAACAAATGTCAATGTCTTGATCGATTAACTTATTCACAAACATATGTTTTTGATTGATAAAAAAATGTTTTTTAGAACTAAGTTATAGTAACTAAAAAAGCCTTCACATTATTGATTGTATTTAAAAATCCAAAAGTTATAATATTGAAGAGTCATCACAGGGATAGAGCAAGATCTTTTGAACTGAATGAAGTATTTATCATCAATTTTATTCTAGTAATTTCCTTAGTAGCCTATGCAATTAAATTAATGATTTGACCCTTACTGATCTCAGCAATAATTTAGGGGACAATTTAGGTGACGGGTCTACCCCAATTGATGATGGAACTTTTGGGAGCCATAACTTTTGCACCGTAGCTCCAATTGACTCACCGTTTGAACTATTGGAAAGATAAAAATGAGGAGAATGCGGTGAGATGGCATGGAGCTCCACTCAATGAAGCTTTACCCTTGAAAACCAATGAAAGTTCCTCAAATTTCAATTTTAGTAGTGCAGTCTAAAAATAGTAAGTTTCTAAAAATAGTAATTCCTTAAATTATGTATTGTTGTAAATCATGGAAGTCGAACCACTTAATCTCCCTTGAGATTGGTGACCTTCCACATCCTCTTCATACCTTCAAAACATGTATAAATGAAGATGTAACCCAAAATGGAAATCAGACATCTCTTCTCAGAGATAGGCATATGTTTGGGTCTACAAATTTGATCAATAAAACATCTCTTCACAGAGATAGCATTATTTGAATTGTGTTGTTCTTGTTTCTTTAATTATCCTTCAACCAAATATTTTGAGTTTTGGATTAGTGGTATCAGAGTGGTTTGTCTTTAGAGTGTATGGTCCTGAGGATGAGGTTAGATTATAGGAATCTTAGGTGGAAAATAAAACCAACAGACTATCCACCTATTTGCTCCAAATGACTTCAAATGGCAGAAAACATTGAGACATCTGATCCTTTCAAGGAAATGGTGAACGAATCCATCTAACTATAACAAGCGTAGATGCTACAACAATTCACTCAAATTCTCCAACAAATCTTGATGGGAAATTTTGGCTCCTCATCTGCACCCCCACATCCTTTCAGTGCCCCAACACCCTTCAAAGTTCAAGTGAAGTTTGATATCCCTACATTTGAAGGCAAAATAAATGATGATGTAGTATAAAACTGGTTGGATCAATTATCTTCTTATTTTTCTATAAATAAATTCACCGATAAAGAGAAGATAACTTTTACTCTTTTGAAAGCATCAGTGCCTGTCAAAAATTGGTGGGAAGTGTACAAAAAGAGATTCAGTGTAGATGATATTGGCCTTGAGACAGAACCTACCGAGGATGATTTCATAGAAGCTGTGAAGGAAGAAGACTACCCCATTGGAGCATATGATGATCTATATATAGAGTGGCAATAACTTCGCCAAGGTAAGGAACAATTTATTCAAGATTACACTGATATTTTTCATTCTCTATCTGTGAGATTGGGCATCCAAGAAAGTGAGAAACATAAGGTTATCAAATATCATGGCATATTACAATGGTACATATAGGGAGAAATGGAACTCTTCAATTTGGAAACCCTTAGTGAGGCATACAAGTTCATAGTAAAGATTAAGTAGAAGCATGGAATAATGAATACAAAGAGTTAGCCTTCAAAATGGAGAAGTGACAAAGAAGGTTAAACACGAGGCCAAAATTAGAAGCAAAAGGAAGGAAAGACTAGGAAGTGGTGTGATTATCACAAATCTGGAACTCACTCCAAAGAAGAATGTCGAGCCATCAAGTCCCTGCTTTCTGAGTCACAATCCTCAACATCTACTACTCTACCTCATACAGACCTTGCAGTTGAAGAGGTTGAAGAAGAGATTATAGATGCTGAGCCTGAAGCCATTGTTGCTTCATCATAGACCCACATGGAGAGGCTAGATGACAAGGAAAGGTTGTTTCACTCTAAGTTATGGGTGAAAGGTAAGCCTCTACATTTCATTCTTGATAGTGGAAGTCAAAATAATTTAATCTCTACTAATATTGTGAAAAGCCTAAATTTGTCCAAGAATCCTCACCCAAAGCCATAAATTATTGGATGGTTGAGTCCAGGGAGAAATCTCTGTGTCACCCACCAATATCTTCTCTCATATGTAATAAAACCCTTCCAAGATGAGGTCTTATGTAATGTGGTCAATCTAGATGTTTGTGATGTACTCTTTGGTCATCCATTCATGTATGATCGACATGGAATATATGAATCAAGAACTCAAAGGATCACTCTCACTCTTGGAACATGGTGCTACAAGGTACCAGAAGTACCACCTTCTATATCTGTCTCTCTAATTAGTGTTAAGAAATTTTTTCTCATGGTGGTCAAGCCACAAGAATCCAAAAGGGCTGATGTTGTAGCCCTGACTACACAAACAACACAATAACAAAAGCAAATAGATACCAAGCTAAATAAGGTCATGGCCTTCCATCCATAGACTAATGGTCAGACAAAAATGGCGAACAATCAAGCCCTACACAGTTCCATAAATCACAGTCTATTCCAAGTTTGCATCGGGAATCAAATCAAAGTATAACTACCATACTCGATGAAAAATATTGATGCAATGGGGACCATTATTTCTCAAAGAGGGGGGAATGATCCGGACAACAATTTAGGCGACAATTCAGGTGACTGGTCTACCCTAATTGATGATGGATCTTCTTGGAGCCATAACTTTTGCACCATAGCTCCAATTAACTCACTGTTTGAACCGTTGGAAAGCTAAGAATGAGAAGAATACGGTGAGATGGCATAGATCTCAACTCAATGAAGTTTTACCCCCAAAAACCCAATGGAAGTGCCCCAAATTTTAATTTTAGTAGTGCTGTCTAAAAATAGTAAGTTTCTAAAAATAGTAATTCCTCAAATTCTGTATTGTTGTAAATCATGGAAGTCAAACCACTTAATCTCCCTCAATATTGGTGACCTTCCACATCCTCCTCATACCTTCAAAACATGTATAAATGAATATGTAACCCAAAATAGAAATAAGACATCTCTTCTTTGAGATAGGCATATGTTTGGGTCTGCAAATTTGATCAATAAAACATCTCTTCTCAGAGATAGCATTATTTGAATTATGTTGTTCTTGTTTCTTTAATTATCTTTCAACCAAAGCTTTTGAGTTTTGGATCACTCATCTTTAGAACAATATAACATCTACTATAGGTATAACCCTTGGTGTTTAGACATAGAATCAAGTCTTTCCCATTGAAGTTAGAAATAAAAAATCTATAGTATTTTCTCCAAACCATAATGATCAAGAAAGAAAGGAACCATATGGCTTATCATGCAAAGCTATAAAAATGTGTTACTTTTCAAAAGCTAATAAGATTAACTTGCATTTTGAGACTTCTTAGAAATTCAAAATAAATGTTAATGTCTTGATCGGTTAAAATCCTTGTAAGCATATGATCTTGATTCATGAGAGAACATTTTTTTAAAACCAAGTTATAGATAGTTTGGACAATGTTCACTACTCATATTGTATGAGTGACTAAAAAAAGACTTTATAGTATTCTTTCTATTTATTATCTAAAAGTCCATACTTTATAATATTATAGAGTCATCACGGGCCTAGAATAGGGTCTTTTGTGCTGAATAATGTATTTATCATCGATTCTATTTCAATTATTTCCGTAGTGGCTCATGGGGTTAAGTCAAGTAGAATTAACAATGGCAAAGAGCTAACCCCACTTGCTTCTGATTCACCTTGCTTGTGTTAGTAGTTCTAATGTTACAAATCCAATAAATACTAGAAAAAATGGAAATCACAACCAAAATACTTAGAAACAAGCATTTACCTCTATTCATGTCTAGCCATTACAATGAAAATGCTTCTACTAAATTGACTAACCTCCATTTTTCATAATATTTCTGCTATGCAATTGTCTATACCCAGGATTGATCCATATTCTTTTTCGTGCAATTTATTTCCAAAGAAATTCTCCAAGCATTTGAGAAGCTCATCATGTTCACTTGTTTTTCCTTGTCTCAATTCCATGAACATGCCTAGTTTGATAGGTAAAAAAACTAACATACAATCTAGTCACTAGGCTTATTTCATCTTCTGCTTACCACTACACTTAGAAAATAAAGAAATAAATGGTCATAACTAAGCCTAAAATATTTGATTTTCTTGAATTTATACTTTTTTTAATTTCTATGTATCGAACTTTAGGCTATAGCAAAAATTGAAAAATGCATGCTATAATCTTCTGTAATATCCCCAACCAACAGGGACTATTGAAAGACAAAAGCTCTGATACCACTGTAATATCCCCAACCAATAGGGACTATTGAAAGATAAAAGCTCTGATACCACTGTAATATCCCCAACCAATAGGGACTATTGAAAGACAAAAGCTCTGAATTGCTTATCTATATTTCTGCAAAATATCTTCAAATAGATAAATAAATCACAGTATAATCTCTTATTTATTTGCTCATATGCTTACAATAGAGGTCCTCTGTCAAGTATACAAAGAATATTGAAAGTACGGCCTTAATAGCCTGAGTATTCCGCAAACTAAGAAAGAAATCTGGATCTGGTACGTCTCGACTTGCTGTGTCAAAAACATAGTCGCCGACGTCGGTTATACTGCCATCGTCGGTCGACTGGGGTCGTTAACCTACCGACTTCAGTGAGAAATTGGCCGATGTCGGTCTCTGTAGGGCTCTGCCTGCCGATGTCGGTGTCTGATCTTTTCGTTGATGCGTACGGATTTTCACGGATCTGTACGGACTTCGTACGGCTGCCAATTTAGCACAACCTGTATGCTTGATCCTGATCTAAAAGAACTATGGGCTGATACAAAGATCTATATCTGGATAATTATTGAATCAAACCTAAAATAAAGAAATACATGTGAACCCTTGTGATAGCTTTTGTATGAAGTTATCTCTCAAACTTGTAAACCCCTGTGATATCTTTTGTATGAAGTTATCTCTCAATTTGGCAATAGATCGGCTGATCTCTCACAACCTCTGAATCGCACACAATGAAGAGTTGATGTTCTTCAATGCAAATGGAATCTTGGAACCCTTGGCTCAGTCTTCACAGAAGAATTCTTAGCAAAAACAATATCAATAATCAATCATGAATACAAACTCTCTCCCATGAGAAACCCTTATACCCTCTAAAGGTGTGCTTGCTAAAATTAGATTTCCTTAAATTAGACTTAGGGCTTCTTAAATTAAAATTAGGGTCTTAAAATTAGACCAAAATATTAATAATTAATTAATATTTAATTAAAATTAGACCAAATAATTAATATTTGATTAAATCAATCAAATATTAATATCTCCCTTAATTCATGTCTGAAAGAGCCCGAACAAAAGCCAAGCCCAGCTCCATCAAGACCCTCTATCCATCCCATCAGCTTACGAGGGTCGCATAATAGGCTAATCATCCACTCGAAAAGATGTCAACTAGAAGGGGACATGACAGTCCGCCCCTCCTGAAATTGCTTGTCCTCAAGCAATCTCAACTCTGGATGCTGTAGAATATCCTCGCTTTCCCATGTCGCATCCTCCACTGGCAAATCTCTCCACTTTACCAAATATTCCCTGATAGTCCTCCTACGCAACTATCTCTCTCTATACTCTAGGATAGACTCAGGTACTAAAATCAACTTTCCCTCATCATCTAAGGGAGGTAAAACTGTAGAAGGTATCACACGGTGTCCTAACACCTTTTTGAGGTGTGATACATGAAAAACATTGTGTACCTTGCTCTTTGTCAGAAGCTCTAGCTCATAATCCATCTCTCCAACACGTCTTAGGATCCTGAAAGGACCGTAGTAACGTGGCTTAAGCTTCTCTGCCCCACTCTTCCTAAGAGTAGACTGACGGTAAGGCTGTAGCATAAGATAGACCATGTCACCCACATCAAAAGATCTCTCTGTCCTCCGCTGATCTACATACTACTTCTGTTGATTCTGCGCCTTAGCAATATTCTCCTTGAGAGTCCTCATAGTATCTTGACTCTCCTGCAATAAGTCTCCAACACTCGACACTCTACTGTCGCTCAGTAGCAAATCTAGAAAACTCAGTGCCTCATACCCGTACAATGCCATAAAAGGAGACATCTGAATGGTCATGTGGAAAGTCATGTTATAACAATACTCGCACAAATGAATCCACTTGACCCAAGCTTTCTGTTGCCCTGCAATGTAGTTCCTGAGGTAACCCTCCACCCATTTGTTCACTATCTCTGTCTGTCCATCGGTCTACGGGTGGTAACTAGTGCTCGGTGTAAGCTCGATCCCACAGATTCTGAACACCTCCTACCAGAAATGACTCAAGAACTGACTATCTTTGTCGCTCACTATGCTCCGAGGCAACCCATGCAGTCAGAATACCTCTCGAAAGAAAACCTCTGCCACCTATGTAGCTGTGTATGTGGTGGTAATCGAAAAGAAGTGGGCATACTTCGTTAACTGGTCCACGACTACATATATGCAATCTTGTCCTTGGGCTTTAGGCAAGCCCGTAATGAAATCCATCGACAAGCACTCCCACTTCCTATCAGGAATTGGAAGTGGCCACAATAATCCTGCTGGGTACATGTTCTCTTGCTTGTTCTACTGACAAATAGGGCACTCATGCACATATTGAAGAACATCTGCCTTGAGTCCTTTCCATGTGAATCTCTCCCTAATCTGTCTATAGGTCTTGAAATACCCTGGATGTCCTATAGTAGGTACATCATGAAAGGCTCGCATGAGAATGTTCTTTACCACCGATCCTGGGATCAAATAAACCCTGTTCTTGTAAATGATCAAGTCATTCACAAGAGTATATCTGGTGTCAACCGTTGATCCCTCAATAATGCTGGATGCCCATGTATCCTTGGCATACTCTGCCACAATCATATGTCGCCAATCCTCTGTAATGTGGACCATAGTACTCAAATACAGCCTGCGTGAAAGAGCATCGGTCACTACATTCTGGGTGCCCTTGATGAAAGAGATGTCAAAGTCATATGCCTGTAATTTGCTCACCCACTTTTGCTGACGATCATTGAGGTCTCGCTGTGCCAAGAAATGTCTCAAACTGTTGTGGTCCGTTTTGATGCAAAATGTTCTGCCCACAAGATATTGCCTAAATTTTGCCAAGGCATGCATGATATCAAGCATCTCCTTATCATAAATGTTATACAGCCTCTCTGGTCCCCTGAGCTTATGGCTCTCATATACTATGGGGTGCTTGTCCTGCATAAGCACCGCTCCAATGCCCTCGCCTGAAGCATCGCACTGAAGCTCGAAAGGCTTCAAAAAATTAGGTAGTGCCAAAACTGGGCACGTAGTCATCAACACCTTAAACCTTACGAAATACTCCTGTGCTTCAGGTGTCCAACAAAAAGCACCCTTTTTTGTCAAATCTATCATAAGAGCTGTATGTCGTGAATAACCATTCACGAACCTATGATAAAATCCACACAAACCTAGAAATCCCAATAGCTGTGTAAGGTTTGCCAGAATAGGCCAGTCTATGATAGCGCGGATCTTCTTAGGATCCATCCGCACTCCCCCTGCACTGATAATATGACCCAAGTATAACAATTCAGTCATCCCAAATCAGATTTGGACTGCTTGGCGTATAAGGATTCCCTCTCCAAGATGCTGAGTACAGTATCCAGATGAGCCAAATGCTCCTGCCAAGTCCTACTGTATATAAGAATGTCATAAAAAAAACAAGTACAAACCTCCTCAGTAGTGAATGGAAGACTCTATTCATGGTGGACTGAAATGTTGCTGGTGCATTAGTGAGCCCAAATGGCATCACTATAAACTCATAGTGTCCACAATGGCAATGGAAAGCTGTTTTCTCCACGTCCTGCTCACGAACCCTGATCTGATGATAGCCTGACCTTAAGTCTATCTTCATGAAGTAATGTGCACCATGGAGCTCATCAATAAGCTCGTCAATATGAGGTATTGGAAACCTGTTCTTAATGGTTCTCTTATTCAGGGCTCTGTAGTCAATGCGCATGCGTAAGGTGCCATCCTTCTTCTTCACCAATACAACCGAAGATGCGAATGGTGATTTGCTAGGCCGAATGTGACCCATAGCAAGTAACTCCTTAATTGTTTTTTTGATCTCATCCTTCAACCACTTGGGATGTCGATAAGGAGTAATCATAATGGGCTTAGCGCCCTCCTTAAGCTCAATAATGTGCTCTATGCCCCTGTCTGGAGGTCTCCCTGGTGGAATATCACTAAATACCTTATCATGCTTGACCCTCAACTGCTGAATGTCAGGATGATACTCAGTCTTCCGTTGTCCCTCCTGTATTGGTGTCAATGTGCACTCGGCTGCCCACTCTACCATGTCGTGTCTCATGAGCCTCTCCATCCGATGTAAAGAAATAGTTTTGATGTTGCCGTCCCGTATTGCCTTAAGAATGTGAGTCTTCCCATCAACATCAAAATGGATCTCCATGTCCTTAAGATGAAGAGTGACTACCTCAAGGGAATGAAGCCACTTCATGCCCAAGACCAAATCTATATCCCCCATGTTCACCACATAATAATCAGCCTTGAACTCATAGTTGTTCAAGCGCAATGGGAGATCTCTGATCATCTGTTCACACCTAAGGGTGTAACCATCAGCTACCTTAACTCTAATGCCCTCAAACTCTTCTATGGTGAGTCCACGCTTCTCCACAAATCTAATATCAATAAAATTATGTGTGGCTCCCGTGTCAAGAAGGGTGATGACCCTCTGTCCTGCCAAAACTCCACAGAGTCTGAATGACCCCTCGTGCTGGATGCTAGATAGGTGTGCCTCTTGAATCTGAGCTTTGACTCTACCTCTACCCTAGGCTCTGAAGCCTCAGCCTCTGGCTCTTTAGAACAATCGTGATGTTTGGAATCTTCTGATTCCTCATCCTCATAATAGGCCCACATCACCCGATTTGCTTTGCCCTTAGGCCTCAAAGGACAATCGTGATTGGCATCATAGGGACCTTTGCAGTAGAAACAAAGCTTCTTCCTGCGTAGATCATTAAGAGCCTCTCTATCCAAAGGTGGTGCTACTGGGTTGGCCTTTGAATCATTCTTAACACCTGATTTATCTATGTTGAAACCCGGTCTTTTTCTATTCCTGTTGAAGCCTTTAATGTCCCTGGATGAAGAAGTACCTCTGGAGTTAAGTTTACTTGATGGGGTTGCCATCTCCATACTATGCGCCTTCTTCATAGCTTCCTATAATGAAGGAGGATCAAAGCCTTTGATCCAACCTCTCAATGGTTCTGTCAATCCCTCCATGAAGAGTAGTACTAGTTGCCTCTCTGAAATGTCAAGAACCATAACTGATAACTTCTAAAAGTCACCAATGTAAGACTCTAAGCTACCACTCTAGCGCAACTGTGCCAACTCTCAGAAATATGATTCTGGATCCTTCCTGTCAAAATGCTCCACCAGCCTATCCACAAACTCCTGATAAGATGTGATCTGATCATGATGGAGTGTCACCATCCCGTGGTGCCACCAATCATGAGCTACTCCCTCAAGATGTAGTGTCACATATCTGATAGCATCTCCCTTAGCCATCAGTCACAATGTGAGAAATGTATCTAGCTTACTAACCCAGGCCTGTGCTGTCACCTTACCACTACCGTCAAACATCGCTAGTGTGAGCCTGCTCGTAGCATGCTTCAAATCATTGTTATGGTGTTTGGGTCTCCCATCTTGTCTAACCAATATGTAGTGCTCTCTCCTCAGATTAATAAAATAATCAAAGGACATCTTCTCCCGAACATGAGGAGCTAATAAGTCCCACTCATCACTTACAGCCATGAGAACATCTGCAAATTGGGAATCTTCTGCCTCCTCCTCTACTGGAACTTCTGGTTCCTCTTGAACAAACGTAGGATGTGTAGGTCTATCTACTATTTTGGAGTGGGCCTGCTGGGGTCTCTGATTAACAGTATCACTCCTATTATCTCCTTGTTCCCCATTCTATCTATCAGTTGGGTTCATCCTCCTTACCATAGTAGTAAGTGCCTGAAGTGCCTGTGTCATCTCACGGTAGACTTCTCTGGTACCCTGATCATCATTATGTCGGTGGCCCCTGGGTGGGCTACCCTAACGTCTGTCACTCATGATAATCAGCTGCTATTCTAACACTTGGGTACCTTCAATCAAGGCTCTACTGCGTGTGTTATACCTGTGTGGTCCCAACTCTTGTGGCTGCATAAGATTGTCAAACCCTTAGGATGGTAGGATTTAGCTCTGATACCACTGTAATATCCCCAACCAATAGGGAATATTGAAAGACAAAAGCTCTGATACCACTGTAATATCCCCAACTAATAGGGACTATTGAAAGACAAAAGCTCTGATACCACTGTAATATCCCCAACCAATAGGGACTATTGAAAGACAAAAGCTCTGAATTACTTATCTGTATTTCTGCAAAATATCTTCAAATAGATAAATAAATCATAGTATAATCTCTTATTTATTTGTTCATATGCTTATAATAGATGTCCTCTGTCAAGTATACAAAGAATATTGAAAGTATGACCTTAATAGCCTGAGTATTTTGCAAACTGGGAAAGAAATCTAGATCTGGTACGTCTCGGCCTGTTGTGTCAAAAACACAGTCGCTGATGTTAGTTATACTGCCATCATCGGTCGACTGGGGTCGTTAACCTACTGATGTCGGTGAGAAGTCAGCCGATGTCGGTCTCTATAGGGCTCTGCCTGTCGATGTCGGTGTCTGATCTTTCTGCTGATGCGTACAGATTTTCACGGATCTGTACAGACTTCATACCGCTGCCAATATAACACAACCTATATGCTTGATCCTGATCTGAAAGAACTATGGGCTGATACAAAGATCTAAATCTAGATAATTATTGAATCAAATCCAAAATAAAAAAATCCCTGTGAACCCTTGTGATAGCTTCTGTATGAAGTTATCTCTCAAACTTGTAAACCCCTGTGATAACTTTTGTATGAAGTTATCTCTCAATTTGGCAATAGATCGACTGATCTCTCACAACCTCTAAATCGCACACAATGAAGAGTTGACGTTCTTCAATGTAAATGGAATCCTGGAACCCTTTGCTCAGTCTTCACAGAAGAATTCTTAGCAAAAACAATATCAATAATCAATCATGAATACAAACTCTCTCCCATGAGAAACCCTTATACCCTCCAAAGGTGTGCTTGCTAAAATTAGATTTCCTTAAATTAGACTTAGGGCTTCTTAAAATTAGAATTAGGGTATTAAAATTAGACCAAAATATTAATAATTAATTAATATTTAATTAAAATTAGACCAAATAATTAATATTTGATTAAATCAATCAAATATTAATATCTCCCTTAATTCATGTCCGAAAGAGCCCGAATGAAAGCCAAGCCCAGCTCCATCAAGACCCTCTATCCATCCCATCAGCCTACGAGGGTCGCATAATAGGCTAATCATCCACTCGGAAAGATGTCAACTAGAAGGGGACATGACATCTTCACTTTAGATTTATACACAGTGGTAACGCTAAGCTCTTTATTTCAATCCTCTTCTAGTGAGCTTTTATATCTCTAATTCTGCCTTTTATTTTGACTTGATACCTATCTAGATGTTTTGATTATAATTTTTATGTTATGTTATCCAGGCTGATGCTTTTTATTCTTATGTTTGCTAGTGGGTGCTCTAGTTCAATGCGTTCCTACATGGTTGGTATTTAATGTTTTCCTAGTGCTAGAATAGACTTAAAAAGTTTATTTAGAAAGATAATATGTAATTAGGTACTCTATTCATCACACATGTTTTGTAAGTTTTTTTTTTCTTTTTAGTTTTCTTCATCCATTTAATTCAACAATTGCTTCAATAATAATTCATGGTTTGATCCTAACACATGACTATTGTTGTCCCCCAAAAATATCACTCATTTTTGGGACAACATTTGAATTATTTTGGTCCTACATACCAAAATTGTCTCTTCCCTTTTCAAAATTTGTCCTGGGCATTCAAATTCCTCATTTTTCAAGCTTCTCAGGAATCTACGGACTCTGCAGGCCAAGTTCAATGGGCTTTACAGGTTAATTTCTATGGAATCTTTCAAGGTTAGAGAAAACTAAGGACTTGGTTTCTATGGACTCTGCAGGCAGGTTCATTTCTACAGGTTCAAAGGCTTCTGCAAGTGGGTTCAATCAAAAGAATCAGTTTCCAACACTTAGTCATTTTTGAGATTGGTTCAGCACCTTGGTTCAATAAAAAATGTCCATCAGCAAGCATCTAAGTAAGGATCCAACCATTGAACCGTTGAACCTTGAACCATTTTGGTTCAACGGGTTCAACAAGTTCAAAGGTTCAACGTCATTGGCAAGAGTTAAGCACTTCATCAAGGTTCAAAGTTCAACCGATTCAAGGTTCAACGGCTTCAAAACACTTATCAAAGAGAGGAAGGCTTGAACCATTGAACCGTTGAACCACTTTGGTTCAAAGGTTCAACAGGTTCAACGCATTTGGTTCAATGAGGATCAAAAGGACTTAGCCAAATCAAAGGGAATGAACCATTGAATAGTTGAACCAAAGCTTGGTTCAACGGTTGGTTCAATGCTTTGGTTCAATCAAATGGTTCACTCAGTCGGTTCATCAAATGGTTCAATGGCTTTTGGTTCAATCAAAGCTTGGTTCATCAGCTTGGTTCAAAGGAGCGGTTCAATGCAAAAGTTCAAGAGAGCCTCCTAAAGGACAAGTGCCCTTGTAGAGAGCACTTGGTTGATAAAATCACCCTTCAAAAGGGTCATTTTCAAGGAAGCCGCAAAGGTAAATTCTTTCGGATTTTTGTTTAAAGCAGTCGAAAAAGACTAAGGCATAATTCCTTCAGACTTTTTGTCTGAAGGAATTCCTTCAGACAAAAAGTCTAAAGGAATTCAGGAAATAAGCCATGGGAGGAAAGCCCAAAGGAATTTCCAAAGGCAAAGACAATTCAATCAGAATAATTTTGTGGACTTTTTGTTTGTAAGAAAATGTCTGCGGACTTTTTGTTTGCGGGAAAATGTCCGCAGACTTTTTATCCACAAGAATTGGCCGCGGGAAAATTTCTGAAGGACTCCAAAGAAAAGGCCGTTGAAGGACCCCGAAGGGTAGATTCCCTTGCGGGGGACTCTCAGCTGCCAACTTAAAGGACACTTCCCCAAAGCTGAAGTGTCACCTTCCCTTCGGGAGGATGCAAAATAGGAAAGCCGAAGAAGGACGAAGGGGTGACGCACTTGAAGACGTCAAATTCAAGAACAACAAACTAGCCGTTGAAAATGAAGTGACGTGCCTGTGGATGTCAAAGTTGCAACAATGAAATAGCCGTTGATCCTTGTAAAGTGCAGACCCGAATGCATTCAAAGGTTTTAATGCCAAGACCAACAGGAAGTGATTAAGGAACAAAGCATCAAATGGAATCCAGGACCCGATTCATTTAACTAGAAAAGGAGGAATGATGAAGAAGGATCAGATCACCAGGTAGGCATTGAAAGATGTAAACTTTCAATAGCATGACTTATTTTTCTGCATTGAGAAAAGAAAATGGGTAGATGCCCCTAAATTCCAGCATATCTTCTTAACAAATTTCAATGCAACATGATATGTTACTGTTCCCGAGTCCTTCTTGAAGAGGCTATATAAGGGACTCTCTTTTATTGTAAATGCATCTCTTTTTGACAATCAGAAATGAAACTTTGCCCAAATTGAAAGGCATTACTAAGACTTTGAGCTCAGATTGTTGATCATATTTTGTTATTGGAATAAGAAAGCAAGTGACTTTTCAGACTTTGTGTTGTAATATCTTTGTTGTTGGGGAAACTGTTCTTGTGTCTTTTTCCTTGATATATTTTCTGTTCCTTTATTTCAACAAGCAAAATTAGTGAAAGTAGTCAGGAAGGTGTCCTAAAGTCAACTGTGCAGAGACTTTGTGCCCCCACAATTGCTTTTAGCGTGTTTTCTTTTTGTTTCTGTGTAGAGGACCTTGGGATGACTTTGTGCCCTCATTGTCCTTCGTATCTCACTCTTGGGCAATTCAGGTGGTGACTTTGTGCTACATCTCAATTTGCTGGTTACTACGTCCTTGGTTACATTTTGCTTTTACTACGAGGAGTATTCTTGTGGCTTGCTGAATAGTACTTCTGAAAGAAGAGGAGTGCTTTCTGTCATTTCCCTTGAGTTTTTCCTTTGATTTACATGCATCATCTCTGAAGAAAGAGAGATGGATGGTTTATCCTACCCTTGAGTATTATTTTCTGTTTATATATATTATAGCATATCTATAGGGAACCTCCCCTTGATGAGAGGAGAGATTAGTCCCCCTTTGATGTGGTAAACCTACACATTTGGACGACCAATCTTCCCACTTTGGCTGATCAGACCTATTTTGTTTATCAGTACGTTGATCGACAAAATATCAACCAACAACTATGATATATTTTTAGTTCATCTCATATAGTTTTAATTAATGTGTTTATGTCATATATATGTGTACATTTTCATGTATACTGAGCAGTTCCTTTCATGAAACAATAATAATTGAGTAGACTTGCTTTTCATCAGTAATAAGGTAACTCTAACATGACCATTGCATTCATTATCAATTCCATTTGAACCATTGTGTTGGTTTCATACACTTTTAACATTTACAGTATAGGGATAGAAAGATACTGGTACAGTTTGCTTCTATATTTATATGTACATACATATGTATATAATGTCTTTCTATCCCTATACCGTAAATGTTATATATATATATGTATATATATATATATATAGTGGGATAAAAAGATACTTGACAAATATTCAAGTAATCTGAATGCTAAACTGATAAAAGATCTCATGTCTTAGCCCAATGAATGTTATTTCAAGTTTTGAAGTAGAAGTGCTTAAATATCATTACATTACAAAGGTTATTAGTTGTTTTATGCACACATCTTCTACCACAAAGTACCATTTGACTCTACATTTAATTGATGCTTTGTATTCTATTTATAGAATATATAAATAACAAAAAGAATCATGCTTTTATGAATGTATTTTGCTTCTGAATTTTAATAAAAGTTAAATTATATTGTAATTGTTATTGATCTTGAAATAACATGCTCTTTTTTTTATGCTTACATTTCCCCTGAACTTTGATGAAAAAATAATACAAACATAAATAGTAAACTACCACATTATAGATGTCAAAAAATAAATGGTGTTAGCTTCTTAGCTCATTACCATAATTGTGTATGCCTTGCACTGATCCATTTTGTCTTTTTGTGTAGCTGACCTCACAATCATTTAATTATATTATATTCTAACCCCACTCATTGTTTATGGTTTTTCAATCTCAGTAATTGTTCATAATTCTAAACTCTACCTTGCACACATACACATAACAATTTATCTTCAACCTAGAAAAGCTAGTCAGAAGAGGAATCACCATATGCTTCCTAGTCATAAGTCTTGTAATTACTCAGATCAATATTATATTTGACACAATTAGTACTAAGTTGAAATGTGTCTTTACAGACTCAAGTATAATTTTTCACTCTCTAGGCTAACCAAGTTCTCTACCATGCCTTAATATGGCATATGCATAAGGTACAAGTCCCACGTAATTACAATTTAGTGTTTCATATAATGTATTTGTTATCATCGATTCCTTACTAACTTATGAAGTTCAATTAATAATTTTCAAAGTCGTCTTTAGAACACCATAAATTATGGTACAAATCTAGCCATTGGTGTTTGGACACAAGATCAAGTCTTTTCCTCATAAGCTACAAACAAATAACATATAGTATTTTATCAAAAAAATAACAATGAGCATATGAATAAACCATATGACTCATGGTGTAAGGCTGTATCAAGGGCATTTGGCCTTATAAATCTCACTTGCTCATGTAGATTCTAATCATTGTCAAATGTTTAAACATCAATTAAATTTCAATGAATATGTTCTAATTATATAGATACGTAACAAATATTCAAGTAACTTGAATTCTAAACTAATAAAAGATTTCACGTCTCAATGCAATGAATGTTATTTCAAGTGTTGAAGTGAAACTACTTAAATGTCATTGCATTGTAAAGGTTATTAGCTATTTGAAACATGTTATTTCTTCCACAAAGCACCATTTGACTCTAAATTTAATTGATGTTTTGTATTCTATTTACAAGTTGTATAAGTATGAAAAAGAATCATGCTTTTACGAATGTATTTTGCTTCTCAATTTTAACAAAAGCTAAGTTATACTGTAATTTTTATTGATCTTGGAATAACATGCTCCTGTGTTCATGTTTTCATTGCCCCAAAACTTTTATGAAGGATAAAGTACAAACATAAACAATAAGCTACCACATTATAAATGTCAAAAAATCTATTATGCTAGCTTCTCAACTCATTACCATAATTGTGTATGTCTAACACTGATCCATCTTGTCTTTTTTAAATTTGAACTAGCTCTTCGGTTCATATGCATTTTACAAATTCCTCTTACGAGTGTAAATAAATGTTTTTCTTGATCACATGTTTTTGATTGATGGAAAAAAATATTTTAAAAGTATTTAGAGCACACAATTAACAATGCCAAATAGTTATCCCCACTCAGTACTAACCTTTGCTTCCCATATGGACATGGCGCTTTGCACCCTTGTTAATTACTATATCCAGTTTTTTTAATTATAACTATTTATGTCATTAATTATTTTTATTTTTTTGTAAATAATATTTAATGCAATGCATTCTAACAAAAAATAAATAAATCTAAAACATTAATTAAATTGTTGAGCATGTCAAATCTTATCATAAATGCTACATAGAGAATATCTCATCATAAATGCTACTTATTTTCATAAATAAATTATTTATTAAATCACATTTTATAAATTATGAATGTATTTTATTTTTAATATTAATATTACAATTTTCAACTATACCATTAATACTTAAAGTGTGTAATTTTTTAAATTATTTTGTAAAATCCTTCATCTTCTTTATGACTCTCATTAATCACAACAATTTGAATCTCTATGATTATATTTATTTCTCATTTCAAATTTAAGATCATTAATTTAAATTTTAAATTTCAATAATTATATGCTAATGAAATGAATTATTAGTTCATATTATAGAAATCTTAATGATAAAAAAATTACAAATTTTATTAATTAAATTCTCAAAAATATCAATATATTCATACATTAATTTTTATACGACAACGTAATATCAATATAACACTAATTTTATGTTCAATTACAAATAAATACTACCAATGCTAGTAACATTTATTGGTTATGAATAAATATTATCAATGTTTTGCAACTTTATCACATGGTCTGGTAAGAAAACACCACCTATTAAGTACATCAACAAGTTAATTAATTCAATTATATGCAATTCGATATAAAATATTTAATGACATGACTAGCCATGTTGTAGTTCTTATGCTTATGGACAAATATCCAACCATAAACAATTATCAATTCAAAAGAAGCACTAGTCACTATGCAGCCCTTGTTTATATTTGTTTTCCAGCCTATTTCAAAAATTAACAATTATCCATTCTATATTTTCATTAAGGTGTTTACTTGTCCACTGTTCCCCTACTACACAGAGAATGCAAAGGAAATTAAGTTACATGCCTTGCCACAGCTTTTGGAAATCCCGTCCCCACTTTTGAGAATCATGGAAAATTACATATGAGAAATCAAATATGATTAATATTTATATGTTTTTTATTTTTAGATACGATAGGATGATCAATTCAAACCTAGGGAGAGATTGACTCTTTCTCAACGTAAATGTTTACTTTCAAAATCAAAGGCAAAAAGATAAAAGCAAAAAGGTTTTAATTGAATGCATTGAATGTTATTTATGGAGGTACTTAATGGACAATCAAATCCCTTCTTTCCAATAGGAGAATGAGAATGCTTGCCAATTGGTATTGAGGGTTCAAGAATGGGTGGAATCAATAATCTCCAGTAGTTGGGTAGACACCATGTTCTTTAGTTTTCTTTCTTGCCACAGGGTGATCTCATAAGATTTGTTGTGGCCTCTTATCATTTTATTTTGTGTTGATTATGTATTCATGAAGTTTTGTAAGGTACTCAGAGCAGGGAAATTCTATTTTTTGTTATTTTATTCTTAAAGGGATTCAGTGTCAGTTTTTGTTTATAGGTTATGGCTTGACCCTACTCAATTTTTTGGTTTTTTATGGCTTCTTATGTAAGAGGTAAGGGACCTCTCAACCCTCATTACCTATTCAAAAAATAGATATATGTTTTTATTTGATTAAAATCATGGAGTATATTTAAATAAAATAAAAATATATTATACATCTTTGGTATGTAAGTACACCCTGATAAAAAAGCACGACAATAAATAAACCAAGATAAATGTAGGAGTGAAACAAAATTACAAAGTGTAATAACAAAACACTGTTAGAGAAGTGACAGAAAGAAATTTACCCTTGTTGTATATGTGAATCATAAATTCATATCTCAAATAAGTCTATAGAGATAGAAAGGCACATGCCCCCAATGGACAAGAATAGGTGTGTATGCAGATGCCATGAGATATATATACATTGAATAAATACGATCATGTAAGCTCAATATATGCCATGAAAAAAAAATAAGTATAGATTGTCAATATAGGGATGGGCAATTAGTATGTTGCATCGAGATTGAGTATTGCTTTAAAAATGTGCACTAAAATCATGTTATTGTAAAAGTTGTATCATAAGATAACTATCGTGAATGTCTGAATCAGGATAAATGATCAAAAGGCAAGGGCTAGTGGAAATATCATAACCAAAGTAAGGCCAATGGCTAGAAGAATGGTCAATGCAACAATATATGAAGATTTGTATGTCAAGATAGAATAATAAAGAAAATAAATAGTCAACTTTAGAGATGGTGATTGAGCAAGCAAACATCAAGAAGTTATCTACGATAGATTATGTCCAAGTTAACTGTATACATGCATTCAAATATTTGAGTTAGCATAAAATGAAATTCATTAGATATTCAAACAAAAGCACAAATGACATTACTAACTAAATCAATGAGGCATATACCTCAGATTGAGTGAAGAGGGCAATACCTTCACTTACCACAAGTAGAAGCACTCCTCTTGATGTATGATTTTGCTCTGGATGTGATTGGTATGTAGTTGCAAGACTTTGTGGATGGCACATGGAATAACCCTTACAAAATAAATGTTTGAATAGATTTGGTGCTTGATTGATGATAGTGTTGATCTTAATATTTCTTAGAATCGCTGTATTTGGGAGAGATTGTTGAAAAGAGAGAGAGAGCCCTCCATTTATAGATTTCCTAAATTGATGAAGACCATTGAACTTGTTTGAATATAAAGGGTGGAGGATTGGTAATCTTCCTAAAAAATAAGGGGATTTCGAGTAATAAATGTGAGAAGTTAGAGTATGCAAGGAGATGCATTGATGAGGCATGGGTTATGGCATGCCCTATAAGATGGGGGATTGCATGGGGATTTAAGGGAGATTGATTTGGGGATTATGTAAGAATTTGAGATTTGGGCATGCCATAACCCATGCCTCATCAATGCATCTCCTTGCATGGGAGATTGATTTGGGGATTATGTAAGACTTTGAGATTTGGGGATGTTATGTGATGATAAGCTAGATGATAATGTAATGACATCACATATTTGAGATAGAAAATAAGGTTTATTTTATTTATCAAAATATGAAATATGCATGGATTATATTATCAACCAATTAACATGATTAATTAGTGTGATTCATCCAAATTTTATTGTTGGTGGGATGGGATAAGGTTATGATAGGGATATGATTAATTATATAGGGGTGATGAATAGTGATTAGGATAGGGATGTTATTATAAATAGAAGACTACTTAAAATAGACACAAAATGTTTGATTTTAGGTGTCTACATGTTGCTCCTCTTTAAAAGGGTATTGCAAGACATGATGGGTGGAGTAACGGTTTTTATAAGAAATAAAAAGCTAAAAAAAGGAAATTTAGATGATGATGAGAATGTGATGTATGATACCCCATAAATAGGGAATGTGAGGAAGAAGGATGCAGATGGTCTCTTGAAAAAGAGAGGAAGAGGTCAGCATGGAAGAATCAATGGGTGGGTGATGAAGGAATAAGGGTTGGGACATAGGATGTGATGATGATTGGATAACAGGAAGATGAAGGATGGATTTTATGAGATTAACCCACTTGAGTTAACATTTGTATGATTTTAGTTCTATTGATGATGTATTAATTTTACCCAAACAAGGTAAAATTTGGAAGGATACATCCTGGGATAAGTTGAATACTTTGATTTTCCCCAAACAGGGTGGATTTGGGAAGGAAATATCCCGAAAAGATGCAAACTTAGATTTGGGAATGATATATCATATGGAAAATTTGTACAATTGATTTCCCCCAAGTAAGGATACATGTAAGGGATTAAAAGTTGCAACATAGGATTTTATGGATGATTGATTGACTAATAGATTTGTAAGCATAGATCAAGGATTTAACTAATTATTGTCTCCAAATCTTGCACCCTAAAATAGGGCTATTCAGGCCTCCTCCAGATTTGGGCAACATTAGGACATTTCCAAGCCTGTGGGTCTGCCTATAAATGGAAATGAACCTCTAGGTTGAAAGGGCTAGCTCCCTATATTAGCTTTTTTGTGCAATAAAACTATTGAACTAGTCTATATGAGTGAAAAGAGTTAGAATTTTTCATAAATAAAAAGCCTAGTCTAAGATGGTGATACACCAAGAATTAGTATCCACAAGTATGCCCTATACTTATGAATAATATAGTCTATAACTCAAGCTCTAAAAGATTCCAACATAAGTATTTCAATGTAGAGACAAAATGAATGAGATCACATAAGGTAAATAACTTAAAAAGACAACGTGTATAGTCCAGAAAAAGGGTTACACATGTGCAAAATCTCATATAGCTAGAATGCACTCTCCATGACCTGTTGGATCAACTCTTTGCTCAAAAAGATAAAGGATAGAGAATATAAGGATAAAAAATCACTTGTCATGTTGTGTCTCTTGCATGCCTAGGCAAATGTTTATAACTTAGAAAGAAAATAGACTTATGCTTCTTTACTCAAAGGCAAGAAAATAGCAAAAAATTCTAGTAGGGCTTCGTTGTACTATTTGTGGATGATAAAATAAGAGCCCAAGGGTCCTATTTATAGTGAAAGATGGAGAGAAAAGAGAGATTTTGGGTGCCAAAAGAGAATCCTATAAAATGGTTTGTAGTCACCATCTGGTGAAACTGATTCTAACTGTTCTCTCATTCAGTTAGAGTTTGTCCTCTTTGATTTGCCCTCTTGAAATGACTATGATCACTAAAAAATCAAAGGTGAGATGACCCTCCATAAGAAATGGCTAAGATCACTGTTGCAAACCTTATATTCTTCCTGAGAGCTCTCATGTTTTGCACTGTAGACCCATTCAAGTTTTCCAAGTGACTTTACTTCTACTTGCTTCTTCTAGTTCTTTAATTTCTTCTACTTGTAAAAGTCATAAGCAAATCTCTTTTGAAAACCCACAAAGCATTGTCTCTTCCTTTTTGGGCTTTTTGATTGCTTTTACTTGTAAAAGTCATAAGCAAAGCTCTTTAGGAAACCCAATTTGCACTATCTTTACTTAAGACACTGTCAGGTTCTCTGAATGGCTTTACTCCTTGCTTGAAGACTTTAGGCATGAATTTGACATCCTACGACATGTCATCTTTGAATCCCAATAGCTAGTTGGCCACCCCAAATTTGACGTCCTATGGCACGTCTTCTTTGCACCCCAATGATTACTTGGTTGTATTAAACTTGATGTCCTACGGCACATCATGGGGATGCATCAGGTTGGTTTTATGTTTCGAACAATTTTCCCAAATTAATCTCTTCAAACAATTTGTTTGAAGGAATTATTTCATGGATTTTGCCTGAAAGGCAATGGCTAGTTCCTTCAAGAACTTTTTCTGAAGGACACTTGGGAAAGGCACAAGGTCCCTTCAAAAAATTTTGAAGGGCATTTCAAAAGGAAATGGCCCTTCGAAACTTTTTCGAAGGGCATTTATAAAGACAAATTGCCCTTCATAAAAGTTCAAAGGGTCACTTGGGAAGAAAAGTGCCCTTCAAAACTTTTTTGAAGGGTCACTTGGACAACAAAGTGCCCTTTAGAAAAGTCTAAAGGGACACTTGGGCTAAAAAGTGCCCTTCAAAACTTTTTTGAAGGATAGCTTGGAAGAAAAGTGTCCTTCAAAAAATTCCAAGGGGACACTTGGGAATAAAAGTGCCCTTCAGAACATTTTCAAGGGGACACTTAGAAAGAGAAGTGCCCTTCGAAAAAGTCCAAAGGGACACTTGGGAAAACAAAGTGCCCTTCAAATTTTTTTGAAGGGACACTTGGTGGGGGAGGACATTATTAAGACCATCTTGGGTTTTTTTGATTACTTTTGCTTATAAAATTCATAAGTAAAGCTCCTTTGAAAACCCAAAGTCATGCATCGTTGAAAACCTGCAAAGCAATGGAAGGAGTAATTCGGGTTTGTAAACCCAGATTACTTCTACTCATGAAACTTTTATAAGTCAAGTCATTCAGAGAACCCAACTTGGTCCTGGGGAGTAACTTGGGTTTATGAGAGGCCAAGATTTGACCTGTGAAGAACTCAACATACACTACAATGGAGCCAAAACACTTTAGCCTCCTTGACTTGCAATTTTAAACCTTTGAAATGACTTATTATTGCAACTGTTATTCAACTCTCCATGAAAATGGTTGAATAAATTGACTGAGGTGAAATTTGGTCAACACTAATCACATGGATTAAGGATGCGATGATCAAGATGAGGGATGATTATGAATGATTTAATAGGTTGATGTAGAAGTATGTGATGATGGTATAATGAATTTTCAAAAAATGAAGAAGCCAAAAAATAATGGGCACACAAGGATGTTCCAAGTAATACAATAAGTATACGAATAAGAATGGAAATAAGAATAAGAATAAGAATAGTAATATAAATAATGAATAAGAATAGTAATGGAAATAAGAATAAGAATAAGAATGAGAATGAGAATGGTTGAGCTAGCCTCAAAAACCTCATATGATTTATCATTGCCTACATAATCCAAATAGACCTCAAGCTGATGTAGTTATCCCTTTAAAGGAGAGATCTGATGAGAAATGAGGAAGCCAATTAAATGATTTGATGTTGACATAGTTAGAGATGGATGAAATGATTAGATTATTTGTTAGAGGAAATGGATGTTAAGAGATGGATGCTAATTTTGATAGGGGATGTATTGTCATTTTAGTGTGTGTCTCCACGTGATTTACAACTTGAATTTTTATATTACACACAAAAGTATGCACCATGATATAAAACACCATATGACATGGTCGTAGTGTGTGTAAGGACTAAACTTTGATCTAATAGACAATTGACAAAAATACACCATGATATGGAAAAATCATGATGTTATTTTTGTCATGGGCTGATAGATGGACTCAAGTGCAAGTGCTTGATAAGAGGCACCATGATATGGAAAAACCATGATGACCCCATTATCACACACATATGGATTGAGTTAAGGCACAATAAGGAATTTAAATAGAAAACAAGCAAGCTCACAAACACAAACTTGAAAACAAAAGTAATAAAAAGCATCTTGTCACAAATCAAGTCAAAATCTATGTGTGGGATTTGATTTTTTTAATTATTTTGTGGATTTATACTTATTTTTGGGGTTTTCTAGATTTTTTCAATTTTTAAGGATTTTGGGATTTTTTGATATTTTTTGTTTTCTGGAATAAGTATATACAAAGTGATCTTCTGGATGTATTTACAAGGGCTACTAATAAATGGAAAATTGACTCTAACAGTAGATGTGGAAAGTGATGCAGGATGTGAATGATGATGTCTAGGGATGAATATAGGTGGATGGAGGACAAATAAGGATGGATAGGAATGTATTATGGATGATTAGGTATGGATACAAAAGGATATCCAAGGATTGTTTCATGTAAGAATGAAAGTGTCCAAATGCTATAGTACCATGTTGACGATATACTAACATGTTTCTTAAAATAGGGCTCAAAACATCTTCCACTTCTTTATCAAGGTCAAGACGAGAAGAAAGATGGGCATGATAGGATGGATAAGGATGGTGCATTGTGTGGATTTGGATAGGATTCAGATGGTTTGAATGGAATAGATGTCAATGCAAATGGGGTTGTCACTAAATGTTGAGATACTTATAGACAATGAATCATTTATGCATGACATTAGAAACCAATTTTTATCATGGTACTTGCCCAAGGCACCATAAGAATGGTTTTCACTATTGGACAAATTATTTCTCTCTCTCTTTTGATTTTGATTTTATTTTTGATTTTTTATTTACACAACATTGGATCCTTTAGAAGCGTACTCCAAAGATGTCATCACGAACTTCATCAGTTTCTAGATTAGTTTCCTCCAATTTAATTAGGATGCCATCATCACCCCTATAATAGAGGGTGTTCCTAAGAAGGGTGAAGTGTAATGTGTATTATATGGAGGCTTTGTGTTAGTTATGTGGAGGTTCTAGAGGGCTATTTTAATGTGACAGGGGAATGGGATCGATAATCTTGCATTTCACAACATTATGAGTATTCTCTAGTTGGATTTTGGGATATTTTTAGTTGTATTGATGAGGTTTACAAAAAAATATGTGGAGTTGCTCGTGACTATGCTGACATAAGAGGGATATTGATTACTTAATTTGCCTAATTTTAATTTTGATTTTGGTTTGATAACACCTCAAAGAGGTTTTCACTAAGGGACTTGGATTTTTTATTTTTTGGATTTTGATTTTGATTTTTTGATTTGGGTCAGTTTGTTTCAAAACATATTTATGAGAGTTTCACTTGGAAAGGTTTTAAGCTTATGCCAACTTTGTGATTCATTAGCCATATATTTTTTTGTTTCTTAACCCATATTGAAGATTAAATCTTTTGAGACACATAGGTTTTGAATGGGAAGCTAGAGATGCAATTTACAACATCATACTTAGTATTTTGGGCATGTGCAAGCTTATCTTTATTTGACATGACCTTTAGAGATAAATTTTGAACTTGTTTTTGTAACATATATATGGAATGTATCATAGTAAGAATTTGACATTCAGGAATCATGGCACTCAAAAAAGATTCATTCAAGGTTGAGCCTTATCATGTATGGCCACACTGGGTACACTAATTCTCACAGGTTGGGAAGATTTGTATTTGTAATCACAAACCCCACACATTTTAGATTCAAAATTTATGCAAAACCATATAGGATTATGTACCTTGCCTCTTCATGTTGTGATAACATGGATATCCAATGAAGGATGTTGGTTATCACTACCATGTGGTCCCAGATGAGGAAGATCAAAAGGAGTCATACACTCCCTTTACCTTTGAGTAGTAATTGGAAGAATTTTATATTTGACATTCATGTAATATGTATTACTAAGGAGGGCTAAAAAATCATCATCATTATTTCATCCTTAGCTTTATTGTAGATAATTTAAACCCATTGTCATTGCATGAATAGTAAACATATTTTATATTTTAGGAAATAAACATGCAATCATGACAATAATAGCTTGGATTACAAAATATAAACTAATATCATCCATTATTATAATCACACGATGACCAAATAATGAAATCTCAAAGGTGTATATATGCCAAATAACAATTTGACAAGGTCTAATTAAAGAACCGATCACCCCACGAAAATTGTGATGATTTCTTATAAACAATAAGAGGCTTTTTATAAATATAAAAACATAAATGTAACTTAGATTGTGTATATAAAAATAGATATATATTTTACCCTTTAGATCAAATTTAATGAAAATAGATAAACCCTGATTTTGGGAAATCCACTATGAATTTTTGGGAACAAAACTATTTTTTTAATCCAATTAATAAAACTAAGGAAAACTTCGAAGCTTTTCAAAAATATAGTCATTTTCAATCAAATAGATACTGAAAATGTATGAAGACAAACCACAACTTAACAGAAGAATAAACATGAAACCTTAGGGAAATGGAAAAAAATAAAATTTGTGCCTATGAAAAGGGGAAATAAAAAATTAGATCTGAAAGTCAAACCCTAATAAGAAAAATAAATTAAAGTCTAAGAAAATATGAAACCTTAAGGTAGAAGAGACCCAGGGTTTTGTCATGTTCAAGTCAATGATGATTTCACTAAATTTATTTATTTATTTTTGTGATTAATGTGATCTAAATGAATTATAAACATGAATATTCATATTATGTAAAATTGGGTAATAATCATAGAAATTTGAAAATAAAATGGTAGATTGATATTATATTTATTATATTTTGAAAGTAGAAGGCAATGAAAGAGAGGTGCCCTTAGCTTAATTATGGTTTTTATAACTTACTATCTTCATTACTTCCTTGGAATAACTATGTATTATTAAACATGAGTTCAAACCCCACGTGGACATTATCGGTAAAACTTACACCCTTATGGTGATCGGTACTATCTAGGCTTTGTTGGTACTGCCCATGTAACTGTACAAGTCTATGACATGTTGGAGCACTGAAACGACACTTTTATATTCCTAAGTCTATGTGTGTGTGCTCACCTTTAGTCTTGTGTATTGATATATGTTTTCCTTCTCTTTGTTTTGAAACCTTAGTCACACTTTTGACACAAGATGACACTTGAAAATGGGGTTAATATATTGGGTTGGATAACCCAAACCACTCTTGTTGAGTGACTAAGCCTTGGATAAGTTTCAAAAGTCCAAATAGGCCTCAAACCATACATAGTTCTTCCACCTAGGTGTGTGCGCAGACCATCATTATAAATATAGAATATAATTTAATGTTTAGATTTTAATACTTGGGGCCATGTAACTATGACTTGCATTTTGTTTTTAGACTTTAATCTATGACTCTTATTTTGATGGATATTTATATATGTACGCATTTGTGATAATATATCAAAAGAGTGCTACTAGGTTTTTTAATCTTTCAATTAATTCTCAATGTAATAGCCAAATGAGTATAACCTTATTATAGATTTGTATTTATAACAAACTCTTTGATATTTCCTTCTAAAATGACCCATGAAATGTGTCTGAGCCAACCTAATAGAGACTTTCCAATCTAACAAATATCCATTGAGTGCTCATGGATACTACAGGAAGAAGTAAACACCTACGATAAAACTATAATTGTATGACTATTATTGGTATTGTCCTAGGAATGAATATCAATGATCTAAGATATAGAGATAGTTTGTTTGTGATTAAAGAAAATTATTGTACAAACTAGGGTGAATTGAGCATGTGTATTGGTAAATTAGGTTGGCCAAGATAATAGGTAGGGAGACAAATAGTGGAAAGTGTGCATAAGATTAAAATGTGTACACAAATTCCAAGTATGTCAAAGAGTGTCAAAGTGTCTAATCCTAATTTAGGTATTTATAATCGCAAGCATGGCTTCTTACTAGTCCATGCTTCTTATGGAATTTTGTAAACTAATACTAATGTGGGTGATATGTTAACTAGTTAATAACCAATAGGCATTGATCTAGCATAAAACTTATGTTCCAAGTGCACAACACTCAACATACTATCGGCTTTGTCCATCAACATCATATTTATTCACTCTAGAATTCCATTTTGTTGTAGTGTGTATGGATTTGTCTTTGGCATTTGAATATCGCTTTGTCTACATAATTCATTGAATTCATTTGAGTAATACTCACCCCCATTATCTGTGTGCAACACTTTGATTCTTTTTTGTATCTAGTTCTCCACAAGGGTTTTGAATCTTTAAATTTATTGAGAACTTTAGATGTATTTAGAATGAAGTAAATCTAGTTCTTGAGAGAGTAGCCATATATGAAAGACACATAAAAGATAGACATGTTCAATGATAAAAAAATTACTATTTCAAAAACATCATTATGGATCACTTGCAAGATTCCATTTGCCCATTCAATATTTGTGGGGAGTTTCACCCAACTCTGCTTGTCATAAATGAAATGTTCATATAATTTGAAGTCCAAATGATAATTTTCCATCCCTTTCTCCATATATTTATTTTGTATCATGCACATACCTTTTTCACCAATATGGCTCAAACTTTAATGTCAGAGCATTGTCTTTTCCACTGAACGCAATACACAAGTTCATGTTTCAAACTTGGCCTTAGGAACAACAATGTTGTTACATGCATTACATAGCATAGTTACATCAATTTTGAACAGAGTACCTATGTGCATGCCCATTTCCAACACCATGGATTCATTCATCATTCTATACCCATCTCTATTGAATGACAACTAGACACTGACACCATTCATTCTAATCACATAATTAATATTCCTTGAAAGACCATAAATGTGCAAAAGGCTAGTGAGAGTCTTGATCCTCCAATATCTATACTTTAGATACACCTTTTTTCTATCCACAATCTCATACATTGAGTTATCTCATATAAAGACATAACCAACATCATATTATTCATATTCACATAACCACTCCCTCGTAAGAGTCATATGATATGAAGATCCAAATTCAATTATCCATGCACCATTACATACATGTTGACTTAAGGTTGTGATAAATACATCTCAATCTTAGTCACTAGAGACATTTTCATTTGAGGATTGTGCAATATTTAGTAGTTTTGCATTTCCCACATTTATCGCTTTACAATCCTTCTTCAAATACCTTGATTTACCAAAATTTTAACACTTCTTCAAGGATCTATCTAGAATCTTAGATCCACCTATAGAATTTAAGATCTTATTACCAATCTTATGTTTGCCTCTTTCTTATAAGAAATCTCGCACAAATAGGGCATTATTTGTCCAATATATTTTCATAAACTTGTACCTCATCTCCTCTGATAATAGAGATGCGACTATATTTTCCACTCTTAGCTCTGATGTATTACTAATGATAGCCATCACTAGATTATTCCATAAATTTGGTAAAGAGCACAACAATGTGATACACCTTTTTTCACCATCCATTTTAACTTCCATGAATGATAACTGACTTGGTATAATGTTAAAGGTATTCAGGTGATCTGCAACTGAGTCACCATCATTCATTCATAATTAATACAACTTATTTCACAAGAAAAGTTTATTTACAATCAATATGGTCTGGTAACACATTCCCAACTTATCCCAAAGAAGCTCTTTAGTATTTTCTATCAAAACATTTAATAGCATTGAATCCAAAAAATGTAAAATGATTGAGTTTCTAGATTTCCTATCAACTTTCTCCCATTCTTCTGGCTTCATTCCTATAGGGTCTACATTTTCTACAACAATCCACTAATCTCTATCTACCAAGAGATATCCCATCTTGAGTTTCCACAACTCATAATGTTGACCATAATTTATAAATATCTTACATAGTGCTTCCCATCATTTTCTTCGCAGAAATTCTTCCACAAAACTCCCACTCAAGAAAATTATTTAACATAGATTATTCTAACTTGTACAAAGCTTAAAACTAGCTCTGATACCAAATGTTGGGAATATGGCCTATAAATGATAAACTAATGATGAGGAGAGTTATGTTATGCAAATATTAAACATATAATGATAATGAGGAACACACAATTTAACATGGGAAAACCATTTTTAGTAAAAGCCCCAACATAGTAGCCTTCTTTATAAGAGCAATAGTTTTTCTAAATTCCATATAGTATATTGAGTGATTCTCAATTAAATTGTGTCAATATATTTAGATCAATGTTTTGGATCACACTTCATGATCCATCATCAAGATGAGAATGGAATGATTATGAAAAGCAAATTTAGGTATTTATGTGAAGATAAGACCTAAAACATTACAATGTCATGTTTCCAAATTTATAATAAATATTATTTATTTAAAATTTTTAAGTTTACTAACTATTAAAAATAATAAAAAATGAACATAAAAATTAATAAAAAACCAAAAAGATTTAAATCATACATTCTTAATAAAATAGAATAATTAATTAATTTTTTATAGACACTTTATTTCTTCCACTTTATGTCACATTTATCATCGAACTAATATCCTACATCAACGAGTGATTCGAGCCCAAATCTTGTGGACACCCAAATTCGTCAAGATAACTATCAGTTTTATCACAAATCATGATAATGCATCCTTAGTTCATAAAATGTGTCGTACCATGACATCAAAATTAAAGACAATACTCTGAATGAATTGGTTGCATAATAATACCACCTTATTTCAATTAAATTAAATGATCAATCACAAGGGAACATTACAAAGTTACCACATCGTCCTAATCACATTTTATTAGCTAATTAACTTTGATTAACTAATTAATCAATCATTGTTGGGAAATTACATGGAATGCACATGCGATATTTACCAGATTTTAATAAATCATAGTTTATTACATCATTCATCAACATGTCAATGAAAAAATAAAATTTCAAAAGTCAAAAAGTTATTCCCAAGGCAAATTGAATGCAAGGTGAAAAGTGTGCAAGTAAGGTCCATGACATGCACTTATACACTCCAAGCTTTCATGAGTAGATATTCTTACATGTTCTTACTCACTACATGTCATAGCATTTAATTTTCACCTTCCATTGTAGGCTTGATTCTCCACCATTGATCTCCATCTAAGATCAACAATCATAATTGCTAACAAATAGTTTTTTAGAGAAACAGTTTCTCAAAAAACCTTTTTGTTATTGTATGGAATATGAAAGCATTAAATTTTTGAGTTACAATTGATTATGAAAATCTATAAATATAAGGGCCACCTTTCATTTTGAATAAGGTTTCAAGTGATGATGAAGTATTATTTAGATCTTCATACAAAGCTTAAATCATCCTCATCATCCATCATCCAAACATCAATTGTGCAAGGGGAGATGTTGTCAGATTGCTTGTACGTCTTGTATATATCTTTAAAATTACATCTAAGCACATTAATTTTGGAAAAAAGATCTCAAGAAAGGTATAAAAATTGAGTTTTTTTACTTATTTGAATTGCATTCTTCTTAGTCTTTCTCAATCTGAGGACACATGCTGAGGTTAGTGGTAGCATTTCAATTTCAATTTTGAATTTTACTAATGAAACTAACCCTTATTTCATGATGCTACATATGGCACATCTAGTGGGACCACAACCCATGATCACCATTTAAGGTCATCCCAATATTTTTGTCCATCAATCTCGTGCTCTTTGGAGCCAAATCCATCAAATATTTCTTAAAAACTATTCAAATTTATGTACCCAGAAATGTAGTGGCTTTAGACTACATAGAAGTGATTTTATTATGTGGAAATGAGGCTTCAAATTTACCATCCATGGTTTTAAACTTAACGACTTGTCTAATCATCATAATTTTCTTAGCTGCTTGACTTTTCCACCCAGTTTAATCAAAGTTGCTTCTTTTGATATTGTAATTTTGTCTAACTGTTAATGGTTTTACGCTAGTTATAAATGGTTTTACATTTTTCCACGTATGTTTTTATGCAACTTTCAAACTTGTGATTGTAAAATTTCAAATTCATTCATGACATAAGCAGCTTTATTATCAACATCCACAACATTAAAAGATTTCAAAATTTTAACTATAGAAAAATGACTTTTAGCTCGATAAAAGTGACTTTGTGCTCATCAAAAGTGGATTCACACTCGACAAAAGTGGCTTCACCAGACCCATACATGACTTTGAGGTATAATTGTTTATGTTTTCTACTAACCCTCATTATTTATAACAAATTTGCTTTTGAATTTTCATGATTTCACACTTGTGTTTTGCAGCTTCAATATCTCATCAAAAGCTTCCTGCATTTGACTAAAGGATTTGATATTTTAGCTTTCTGGTCTGATTTTATGTATTCACTACTTTATTATGATATTAATAGTTTTTCATTTGACATAAATGACTTTGTTTTTGATAGTTTTGATCTTTATTAACCTTAGTTTTATCTAACAGATTTATGCTATGTAGAAGTGGCTTCATCCTATGTAGAAGCAACTCCACTCTAGGTAGAAGCAAATTTGATTTCTAACTACATTTTTTAGGTTGTTCATCAAGAATAAAAATTAAACCACTAATCCATTGCTTACATGTTATTACCCATCAAAGCCAAATTCAATCAAATAAACCTTTATAACATGTCATTTTGGTGCTTTAAAAATGAAAACACTTTGATTTGGTATTACAATGACCATGTTTGCATTTGCTTGAGTGTTTTGTGTGATAGCATAAGTGTGTATGCTCTCCCCTTGCCCAATTTTATAATAATGGGTGATAAAAACTGCTTTGGTTGTCTTTCTCATCCTAAAAAGAATGCTACATATGCTCTCCTCTTGCTCTTCATAGGACCTCTAGGATTAAAAATAACTTATCTTTTTTACTTTTTGTTGTGTGAGTTGGACCTTGATCACAAACCATGATTCCTTATATCATGGTGACTAGGATTTCATCCCCCTAATGTACACACTAACCTTGTGTTTTGACAAGGTATATAATTTGGGAAAGGGATGTCACTTTGACTAAATGGTTACATGTTTGAAGAATATTGTGAACTTAGGAGCTTTAATCCGATACATAGGTCCTAGATAACACTCCTGAGGAATGATATTCAGTGACACTCAACTAAAACATTATAGTTGGAGAGGTCACGAATGGATAAAACCCTCTTGTGAAGCTCATTATCACCCTTTTCTATGGACTTGGACCAAATTGCACCATAAGGTATATAGGGGATGCACCTAATTAATATTTTTTATCCAACTTAAAACAATTTAGCCATAAAAAAATACTAGTGTAAGGAAAATAACATTTTTTAAAGATTACTCACCATATACAGATGTGAAGTGAGGGTTAGGAGACCAACTTAATGATGCAAGTGCATCAACTAGGAGGTCTAATGCTATGAATATTAATCCTTTTTGGTTGTGTGTAGGTGTGGAGTGTCTTATAGGGTCACCTATAAGGTTTTAGAGTCTTTATATTTCAATCCATAGTCCTTTGGAGCTCTAATGCATTTTCTTGCCAAAATGAGAAATTTAAAAAAATTTATTCATTTCTAAGATTTTGAAGTGTTCTAATATGTTGAAAAGATATTGATCCTTGGTTAAAGGATATTTGGGGTAAATTCATTTGTTTTAATTTAGTTCAACCTTTAAATCAATTGTATTTACCCTCAACCACCTCTTAACTAAAGTTAGAAGACTAAAACAAACATGTTTGACAAGCCCTAGGTTGGTTGAGGGATCTTAGATGTATGAAACCAAGTTTAGTTAAGTGATAAGCCTTAGAACATGAAAGAATGATATAAAGGAGAAATAGAGACAAGGAGAAATAATTTTTTTTGGTAATTTGTTATTAGTGGTAATGGAGAGTGGATGTTGGTCTGCAGGTATATACAACTCCTTTTAAAGCTTATATGAATAAGAATAAAGCTTGTTATGTTCTTGAAAGCATATAAAACTTATTTTAATGTACAAGAGTATGTTATAAATGTTATTTATCTTGTTACATCATTTTATAATGGTCCTTTAGACTATAGGGTCTAAAAACCTCTATTTTGCATGATATAGTCTACCAAAAGAGAGTTTTCCCACATACTTTATTTATTATGGGGTTTATTGAATGCTTGTAGAAGAAATACATAATAGTTTATAGTATATATAAGCTAAAATAACATTTGATAATCTTTATATCTTTAATTTTGTTAAAATTGATGCTCTCGAGTCACTTGCATGCTTAAAACCCTAGAATATGGTTTTAATCTATGATGAAAGAGTCATCAAAACTCTTTAGCCAAGATCTCTCCAATGGCTCATTACTATAACCATTGATTCTTCAACATATACTCAAAAGAAATCAATTAAAACCTAACAATTGTTATACACACAATGAGATATGCAAAATGTTATAAAAACATAATGAAACATGTATATTACAAATAATATCACTTGCTTATATAGGCAAGATAAAGTAATATGAAAGCTAAACTAGCCAATGTGGGACTAAACTTGACATAAGACAAACCTAGCAAGCATGAGTAAGATACTATAACACACCCTCTCAAGTGAAGCTATGGGCTAACAATAGAGGATGAAGTGTGAAGTCATGTATTCCTATGGATGCCAATCTATCATGTCAGAGTACATGGACATCAAATCACTGTAACCATCAAGTCAAAGTAAGAATGGTGTTAATTATGAGGATCACTAAACATAAACACTATACTCCAAAGTACTAATATAATGATGAACCTGAGGAAGCATCACTTGAACACCCTTCAACATGATAGTGATAAGTGAGCACAAAGATTGGTGGGGATGCCATAATGACGTTACTATAAGAATCATCAAGAAGACCATGGAGTCAAGTAACAATCTTCATATGGGTTCTGACAAACAAAGTGCCTGATTAAGATACCCATGTATAAAGGAGAAATACAAAAAAAAATCAAAATTGAAAAATACATATAACTCTCATAAAGTGAAGAAAAAGAGAAAAAAATTGTAGGAAAAACTCCCCCCCACAAGAGAGAAAAGAAGAATAGAGTACTCACAAGTCATAAAATAACTCAAACTGCATGAGTGGTCTAAATCCACTACTCAATCACAAAAACAAGCTGACACTATATTTCACCAGAATAACTTCAATCAAGAAGATTGTTAGTGGTGTATAAAAGAGTACTGCATGTGCAAGGAGCTCTCAACACTAAGAAGTATAATGCACATCACTCCACCTCCATACTACCAAATAGATGGAGTGGAGAAACAAAGGTCTACATGAGTGGTCCGAATCCACTACTCGAATACTGAACAAGTTGACACTGTATACACTTAAATATCTCCAAACAAGGAGATTGTCAACTATCAAAAAAAGGTGTCAAAAATACATTTAAGTCAGTTAAATATGATGGTCCATGGTGGTGATGGAAAAGACAAGCAACTGACAAAGTGAAAAGGTGCCCAAAATAGAGCACACAAATGCATGAAGGTAGACAAGGCTATATCAGCAAACCCCCCATGACACTTTATATATCAATGCGAGTACAATATAACTCATACACAAAAAACACCAAATGGAAACAAGGAAGTCATTGGGCTTCACTAGAATAGTTCCAAATGAGGAGGATGTTGACCTATCTAATAAGTCATCAAGAGAGAGCATGTATATTACAAAGAATATCACTTGATTATATAGGTAAGACAAAGTAATATGAAAGCTAAACTAGCCAATTTGGGACTAAACTCCATAGAGGACAAACCTAGCAAGCATGAGTAAGATACTCTAACACATAAATCCACCATATCTTTTAGAAGAATGAACCAAATACCATGTAAATAAAGAGGGAGGTTATAGGAAATGTATTTTAATCTATTTTATATGTTTCATAGGTTTAAAAGGTCCAAAATTAGATATATTAGAGTTTCCTTGTCTACAGATCTGAAGATAGTCATAAAAATAAGTTTTAAGTCACTAAATCATCTATATCTCTAAAACAAACAACCAAATATTTTGGAAACTTTGTATTTGGATGTGTTATGATGTAATTAAATTTATTAAAGTGGTTTAAATTCCTAAAATTTTCTATAAAATAATATATTCATGTTTGTCTCATAATAGGCTTGCAATTAGGCATAAACAGGGCTAAAAGAGTGATTTTCAGTTTTCCTTGAAATTTCAATCTAAAAAAGGGAACGAATGTGTTATTTATATTGTATAAGGTATAATGGAATTTTAAAATTCATTTAATGAATTTTTAAGTCTAAGTTATAATTAACAATCCATTAAGCAATATATCAGGCCTAAGAGAATGTGTGCAAGATTGTGATTTTTGACTTATTATTGAAACTTCTTAAAGAAGTGAGATTGAGTGTTTGGTATAGAGTTAGAAAGTTTAGATAGGATTTAAATAAATGCATTATAACATTAATATCTGAAGGTTAATAAATATCCCTTGGGAGTCTAAATTCTAGTAGAGAACACTGTAAACTAGTTGATAATTTGAAGTGTTCAAAGACAAAGTTACATTCAAAGATAAAGAGCCTTAATAAGAGGTATAAGGATATAATAATAAGGGAATAAAGGATTCATTTTATTATTTTATAAAACTATTAGGTGATAAGTCTTACTAATGAATATTTTTTGATATCCCCTCTTACATCAATTCATATAAGAGCTCAAAAGATCTAAACTGAAGAGAGAGAAAAGATTTGGTAATGCTTCACGAAGACTGACCTAATAAAGAGGATAGGTTATGAAATAGAAACATGTTAAGGAGAGTTGAAAATAGAGGACAACAAGCTGTGAAAAATATTCTTATAAGGATGGCACTTAGAATAAGGTTTACTATATAAGGTCAAAGAAGGAAGCCAATAGTAGAGGGATTGATGACAAAGATGAGGAAAATTCAAGAGAATTTACAAGCAATGGAGATTACACAAGAAAATGGGTATCAAAAATTATAATATTAGTGATTCATAAGAAGGAACATAGAGATGTGGCAGAATAAGAACATGAAAGTGTAGAAGAGAGGCTTATAAGAGCAGTTATGACAATCAGCTCCAAACCTCAATTAGAAATTCCCATGTATGAAGGGAGTCTAAATGTTGAGAAGTTAGTTGATTGGATTAATCCAATGGAAAAATATTTTGAATATGAAGGCATTTATGATGAAAAAAAAGTAAATTTTATTGTTACAAGATTGAAAGGACATGCTTCATTATGATGGGATGGACTCCAGGATGAGAGAAGAAGGAAAGGCAGTGAAAAGATTAAGAGTTGGGATAGAATGGTATCCAAATTAAAATATAAATTTATGCTAAGGGACTATCACACATAATTATTTAAGAAACTTTAGAATTTAAGGCAGGAGGAAATGAGTGTGAAAGCTTATACAAAGGAGTTTTACAAGTTGACTATTAGGTCTGGTTATATAGATAAGGATGTTGAAAAAGTGGCATGATATCTTAATGGTCTAAAATTAAACATATAGAATGAGATCAACATAATTTATTCAAAGTGGCTCTCAAAGTAGAGGAAAAATTATCCTATAAACAAACTCAATTTTATAAAAGAAAAAGTAGTAATTTTAGAGGTAGAGGGTAGCATGATGGCAACAATCAGGGTAGGTTTAATGATGAAGAAGAAATTAACTCTCAAAGTTAAGGTCAAAGTTTAAAAGAAGGTCACTCATATAGAAAAAGAAAACCATGTGCAAAAGATAGTGGAGAATTATTTTGGGGTAAATGTTTTAGATGCAATGAACATGGTCATAGATCTTATGAATGCCCATAGAAATTACAAACAAGCTACAATAATCAGATTGTGCATGCTAAAGATAAGGAGAATGTAGATAATGTGGAGAATCAAAAGCAAGAGAATATTTATTGATGAAGAGATTACTTATCAAACCAAGCAAGGAGATTAAAGAACCAGTATAAAGGAAAGCTTTGCTCAGAACCACTTGCAAGTCCAAAGGTGAGTGTTGCAAAATGATAATAGATAGTGACCTAGTATTGATAATCTAGTATCTCTAGAGATGGTTGAGAAGTTAAACTTGAAGAAATTAACTCATCCCACACCTTATAAGGTGTCATGGTTTCACAAAGGATATCAATTTTTAGTAAATGAACAATACAAGGTAGAGTTCTAGATAGGTGGCTATAAATATGAGATCTTACGTGATATTATGTCCATGAATGTCTACCATATGTTACTAGGCAGACCTTGGTAGTTTGAAAAAAGAGCAATCGATGATGGAAGAAACAATACATATGCATTTGAAAAAGATGGAAAGAGACACATATTGACATCATTGATGCATGAAGGTGTAGCAAAAGCAAAAACTAATAATTAGTTGTTGATTATTAGTGAAAAGGAGATCTTGAAGCAGGTAAAAAAAGATGAATTAATATACGCATTTCTTGCCAATCTAAGGACAATTGTTGTAACCACTGAGGTAACTAATCTACCTTTAGAAAGTTAAAATTTATTAAATGAGCATGTGGATATAGTAGGTCATGAATTTTCAAGTGAATTGTTATAAATAAGAAGCATAAATCATCCAAGGAAGTGCATCACAAAAGTTAATTTTCCAAAAAAATTGCCATAGAAGGCAATAAAAAAGAAAATTTTCTAAGCAAACAACATGAGACTGGAGAGCAAGAGATTGTCTTGAGGGACAATAGGGGGTTATTGTGTGAGTAACCTCCAATTTATGTGGGAAAAAATATGATTGAAGACTATTATGATCAACTTATAGAAGAAAGAGTGCGTGTGAAAGAAGAAATAGAAATTTACATGAAGGAAAAGCAAAACGAACTAGTTCAGGAATAATCTCATGCATTTGAGGAGAAGGACATGGTAGTGGATTGTCCATATATGGAAGAAAAAAAAGAAAGATAGAAGGATAAGAAGAAAAAATTCATGTTGCGATGCAATCCTTACTCCTTCCTGCAAATCTTATCGACTACTCATTATATGGTAGCCATCTTTATGGTAGATAATGGGCCTCAAGGGCTTACTAAACAAATTGATTTATTTAATGTGGTTGCTTCATGTGTAAGTGAAATCAAAGAAAATAAGGAGAAATTGAAGATGAAAAGTGTATACACATAATATTTTCAAACTTTATCAATTATTAATGCTTTCTATCTTGCAAGAACCCATCGAGTCTCAATCGCTCTGAGTCCATACCTTAAGGACCATCTTCATTAGCCATTTACCTAATATAAATACCTTTTTTGGCAATTTATATGACTATGTTAGCCACATAAATCCTATATTGTGATTTACAAAGGCTTATAAAGAACTAAGTTAGCCATGGCTAACATAGTTCATTATCTAGTTGGCTTTTTATCAATTGCAATACTAGGTCGACCAGGTTGACCTTATTGGTCAAAACTTTCACAAGGGATTATGATTAGATACACCTATATAAACACATCCATTTCACCATTCTTAAAGAAATAACAAGATTTAATTATTCATTTATGCTTCTTTACAATTTGATCTTCGACCATTATACTTGAGGAGTCTTAGCTTAGGGTTTCAACTTGGAGAAGAATCTAGTCTTATAGAGAAGTCTTGGATGCTTTGACCTTTCTTAATGATCCTTAAAAACCATAAAAATCTCTTGAGAAACACCTTTGGCCAATGGAGAGATTGAGTCTTGATGGGTTCATCTTCTAGGTAAGTATATCTAACTGTGCTCCTCTCTTTAGTAGATAGAAGTAGTATAAGTAATGGCTTTTGAATAATATTGCTCTCTTCATGCATTAGGGTCTTATCTTTACATAGATTAATTAGAATTATCTTATGAATGTTTAATTTTATGTTTACTAACCCCCACTTTGTCCCACAAGCTTTGGTGAGCATTAGAATAGATTTTTCTTTACTTGTTATTAGTTTAGTGAATATGAAAACATAGGACCTAGTTAGGGTTATTGCATAATTTTTCTTAACTAGAGGCTTTAAAACACTCCCTAGTGACATTATTATGGTAATATATCCCTTGATTAGCTTTAATGGATCCATATTGGTCATGAATCTTATTATCTAATGTATCCCCAATCGAAAGTGTAAATAGGATCTATCTTCTCTAAGCTAGGATTGATGATATGTTGCATTTCCCATTGCATATAAAAAACATAGATATGTATAAAGATAACACTTAAGTTTTGTAGGGAGTTTTACCACACATAAGGTACAAACAAAGTGAGAGAGGATTGTTATATTTTTGTGACCAACAAGTTGTAACCTCTACAACTCAAATTTTTGGTAAAACTTTAGAGAGGATTATTATCAAAGAAGAATGCAAGCCTCAAGGTAAATGTACTCAAACACAATCAACTAGATGTACATGTGAAAGCAAAGTAGGTATACATAAAATAAGTAGGAATTAGGATCCAAAAGGGTATGAGTGAACAAGGATGAATTCTAAAGAAGATAAGATATATTGGAAACATATAAAAATGGTTATGATAAGTATAAGAGCAACAATCAAGACTCATGAGCAGGAGCTCATGAACATTTTCAAGTTTGGGAGTCTGATGCAGGTGCATCAAATAGGAGTTATAATTCTATGAATATTAATCAATTTTGGTTGTGTGTAGATGTGGAGGGTCTTATAGGGTCACTTATAAGGTTTTATAATCTTTATATTTCAAAATATAGTCTTTTGGAGCTCTAATGCATTTTCTCGCCAAAATGGGAAGTTAAAAAAAATTAGATTGGTTTCTAAGAGTTTGAACTATTATATCATATTGAAGAGGTACTGGTCCTTGATTAAATTATCCTTGTGGTAAACTAATTTTTTTTAATTGTGGTTAAACCTTTAAACTTGGTGTATTTACCTTCAACCACCTCTTAAATAAAGTTAGAGTATGTGCAACGTAGAGGGAAGACTAAAACAAACATGTTTGACAAGTCCTAGGTCGGTTGAGGGATATTAGCTACATAAACCCAAGTTTATTTAAGTGATAAGCCTTATAACATGAAATACGGAGCTAAAAAAGAAACTAAGACAAGAAACTGGTAAGTTGTTAATGGTAATAGAGAGTAGATGTTGGTCTGTGAGTCTGTAGAACTCCTTTTGAAGCTTATATGAATAATAATAAAGATTATTAATGATATTTAAAGCATATAAGATTTATTTTATTGTTAAAGAGTGTTTTATAAATTTTTTTGATCTTGTTTCACCATTTTATGATGGTCCTTTAGATTATAGGGTCTAAAAACCTCTATTTTGCATGATACAACCTATTAAAAGAGAGTTTTCACATGTACTTTATTTATCATGGGGTTTAGTGAATTATTTTATAATAAATAAACAATAATTTAGAGTCTATAAAATCTAAAATAATATTTTATAATATTTAGATCTTGATTTTTGCTAAAATTGATGCTCTCAAGTCACTTGGAGGCTTAAAACCCTAAAACAAGGTTTTAATCCATAAATTTACAATATCTTACATATGAATGATCCAAATCCCATGAAAATAAAGAGGGAGGTGATAATGAATTATTTTTAATATATTTTATATGTTTCATATGTTTAATAATCACACAATTAGAGATAATAGAGTTTCCTTGTCTGCATATCTAAAGGCAGTCATAAAAACAAGGTTTTAAGTCACTAAATCCTCTATATCTCTAAAACGAACCACTATATATTTTTGAAACTTTTTAGTTATATGTGTTAGCATGTGATTCAAGTAATTAAAGTGTTTTAAATTTTTAAATGTCTCTATAAAATCATATATTCATGATTGTGCCATAACATGCCTGCAATTAGTCCTAAACAGGGCTAAAAGAGTGATTTTCAATTTTCCTTGAAAATTCAAGATAAAAAAGGGAATGAATGTTTTATTTATATTTTTTAAGGTGTAAAGGAATATTATAAGTCATTTAATCAATTTTTAAGTCTAATTTTTATTTATAATCCCTTAAGCAACAGATCAGGCCTAAGAAACTGTGTGCAAGATCATGATTTTTGACTTCTTATTGAAAATCCTTAAGGAAGTGAGATTGAGTGTTTGGTATAGAGTTAAAAAGTGTAAATAGGATTTAAATAAATATTTTATAACATAAATATCTTAAGTTTAATAAATATCCCTTGGGGATTCTAAATTCTATTAGAAAACATTGTAAACCAGTTAAGAATTTGAAGTGTATTCAAAGGCAAAGTTGCATTCAAAGATAAATAGTATTAATAGGAGGTACATAATTATAATAAAAAAAGAATAAACGATTAATTTTATTAGGTTAAAATCCTAATAGGAAACAAGGCTTACCTATTGAATATTTTTTAATATCCCCTCTTACATCACCTAGTCACCACTTTGCGCAAGTAGACTAGTGGTTTGGTTAATTGAGTTGTAGACCAATTAATAATAACATAAGGCATGTTGCTTGTGTGAAATTGTTTTATTTTATATATAATTGTATTTTTTCAAAATAATTTCACTTAAAACAAGATTGATCACCTAAGCCCAACTTTATCATGTCAAATTACAACGTTATTTTGTCCAAATGAAGGCATTACTCTCTCCAAATCAAACATCATTCTATCTAAATTGAAACATTATTTTATCCAATTAAAACCTCATCCAATGTCAAATTAGGTTAAATTTGACCAATGTCAAACCAATTCAATTCTTCAAAGTCAATTTTTAAAAAATTCAAACTCAATTCAAGTCAAAGTCAAATCAGATTCAAGTCAACTCTTCCAAGTCAAACTTTTTAAAGTTTAACATCAAAGTCAAGCTTGATTCAATTTAAATCAAAATTCAAAGGTAAAAATTGATCCAAATACTAAGTCAAAGGTCAACTAATGTCAAACATATACCTTTGGCTAAGTCAAAACAAATTCAAACCAAGTGTCAAAGATCAAACTTGATCCAAATCCCAAATCATAACTTCAAATTAAATCTTAAATCAAGCGTCAAACTTGAATCAAGTCTAATTCAAGACAAAGTCAAAGTCTAATATGAATCAAGTCAAACTAATTCAAAGCATACAATACATACTGTTGAGACACATATCAAGCATCCTTTTGTAATTAAGTTAAACATCTAGGTGCATTTTGAAGTGAAACATTTTCAAGACGCGCCAATCATCCTAAAATCAAGATATCAAGTAAAATTGTTCAAAGAAATTTAAAGCATACAAAATTAGAAAACAAATAAGGATTAAACATTAAATCATCCTATTTATAAAAAGAACATAAATTGAGATTAAAATTTGACTAAAATTTGATTTCTAAATCTAAAGGTTAACTCAAATTGAATTGAATAAGTACAACATATTCCATATCCAAATTTAAAATCAAATTAGAATCAATTAAAAACCTAATTCAATCTTCATTCAAAGATGAATATTATAAACATGCCTAAATACATGAGAAGTGGGGCTTCATATAACCCTACCTTTGATGATGATTGGAGTTATAATCCGCTTATCCAAAATACTAAAGATCAAACTAATAGTGGGGTCTATCAACAAAAATATGAAACTAAGCCACCCCAAACAAGGCCAAGAGTGGAATATAATACTCAACAAAGTGACCTAAAAAGAGCCCAATTTGAACAAGAACTCTTTGAGCATAAGGATTGTGTCCTTTTACGATTGTTAGAGTTAGGGGTAAATTTTATTGCATGGCACACCATAGAAAATTTACAAGCCCTTATTCACACACATGAGGAAGTGGTACAAGGTCACCAATAAGATAAGGCCACTTTTAATCAAGCTAAAAATCAAGATCACACAAATATTAAAAACCCTAAATCTTAAAATAAATGAAAAGAAATTCATGTAGAACCACCACCTCCTAATACTAATTAGGTTGTGATTGAGCAATTAAAAAATTGACCCAAGTATTTGTAAATTTAGCCTCTACTTTGAATTACACTCAATTCCATCAGAAATAGAAAATACCATCTAATTCAGTTGCATCCAATCAGTAAATACCATTCAATTCGATCACATCTAGTCAGCTACAACAACAATAGCAAGTGCCATCTAATGAGAAAAAACAACAAGAAATCCTACTCGATCAACAAATTTAATCTAACCAACAATGAATCCCTACCTAACTCGAGGGCATGATATTTATCCCCTCTAAATCTTCTTCTAATCCACCTATCCAATCTAATCCACCTTTTTGAACCCATCAACATGCAACACATTCATCCCAAAACATGATTTTCTCTCAAGAGTGGCAGAAGATGAAGGATGTCATTCAAGGACTACAAATGGGAAACCAAAGTAAAATTGTTGTCTTTGATTAAATATGTCCCCACTCATTTCATTCAATTATTCTTGACCTCCCTTTCCCACCTAATTTTGAGACTCCAAAATTTGACAAATACAAAGGGAAAGTGGACCCGAGAGAACATATCAAATAATTCTTTGTGGCTTGTTAAGAAGTGGTATACAAACACATCTATTTACTTCAATTGTTCCCCCAAAACTTAGGTGACCAATCATCGAAATGATTCCTTTGCTTTCCCAAAGGATCAATTACAAAATTTTATGAATTTTTTGAATGCTTTATCAATCATTTCTCCTATAACATGGAGCATGAGTTGACCATGGTTGAACTTTTTAAAATAAAACAACAAAGTGAGGAGAGTTTTGTAGTCCTTTTACAGAGATTGTAATGAAATTACTAAATGTTAATAATAGTGGAATAATATATCAAAGAATTAATAACAAATTTATTAAATCCATAATAATAATTGATAAAGGAGCAGAATACTTGATAATAATGACTGAGTCATTTCAAGGGGGCAACCTCCACAATGATAAAATAATAACATAATTAGTAATATGATGATAAAAGACTAACCAATACCTCCTATATATACTCTACTTATCAATGGCTAAGGGAATAACATGCCCCTCCCCTTTAAAACAACATTTCCCTCAATGTTGAATCAACCAAGGAATTTGTTGCAGGAAAGCTTCATCCTCCCATGTTGCATTTTCACAATTCATACTCTTAAACTTGATTAAATATTCTTTAAGCTCTCTTGTTCATAACTTTTTTATACATGTGTGATGGATCTCCTCAGGTTAAAAAATGACTTTGCCTTATTCATCCAATTTAGGTAACTTAGTCTAGGTAGAAACTCTCTGTCCAATTACCTTCTTCAAGTAATATACATTAAATATAGGATGTATGTGAGTGGATTGGGTATCTCCATCTTGTATGCCACACTACCAATGTTTTATATGATCTAATAAGGGCCACAATACTTATGATACAATATATTATCATTTTTATATTACTTCAAAAACATATGCTTAAATGGAATAAGCACACAAATACCCAACCATTGTTATTAAAATGCCTCTCACTATGATGTTGATCAACTTGTTATTTCATTCTACTTTGTGCTATTGCTAAATTCTCCCTTAAACCAACTAGTACTTCCAGTTGATGTTGAATGCATTCATCAACAATTCAAACCTTGGGTTTCACCTTCAAAAATGAAGTGATGGATGGGGGGTGATAACCATAAAGTGCCACAATAGAAGACATTTTATAATAGGTATGGAAGGAAGTGTTGTACCACCATTTTTCTAGTGGCAACCAATAGACCCAACATTCATGTTTATCTGATGCAAAACAATGAAGATACCCTTATATGAATTTGTTGACAACCTCTTTTTACCCATCAGGTTGAGAATGATAGGATGAACTATGAGCCAATTAGGTACCCAAACTTTCAAATAACCTAGTCTAAAAGTTATTGGCAAAGATAGGATCACAATCAGTTACAATGATTTTGGGTACCATGCAACTTTTGAAATGTATTGAGAAAAGAAACAACTACCATACTAGCTACAAATGGTTGTAATAAGACCTGACATCATAATTATTTCCCCTTTGTTCTGTTGATAAACTATGCATTCTACACAAATTTATGTATATCCCCTTGAGTCCGTCCAAAAAGAAATCTTGCTTGATGTGATGACATGTTGTCAAAAATCCTAAATGACCCCTATTGGAGATGCATGAAGCTCCTGAATGATATTGTGTTTGATGACATAATACTTACATCGATAAAATTTATCTTTATACCATAATGTGTTTTGTTTCCACTCAAATTTGTCAGAAACACCTGAACCATGATGAAGATTTTGAATCAGGATGTGTGCATCCTTGTCATTCTCCCATTTTGATATTGTGTTTTCTAACTAATCTACTTGCCAAATGATCATTGCACATAATAGTGACTCAATTGATTCATCCCTCCTAAAAGTGCATCTACTACCACATTCTCCTAGCTTTTTTTATATACTATTTCAAATTCATAACCCAACATTTTAGTCACCCATTTTTGTTTTTCTTATAATGATAGTAAATGCTCCAAAAAATATTTTAGACTATCATGAGTTGTCTTTACTTGAAATTATTTACCCATCAAATAAGCTCTTTATTGCTTGATTGCATGAAGAATAGTCATAATCTCTTTCTCATAGATTAACTTGAGCTTATTTTGTCCCTTGAGTTGATGAGTCGTGAATGCAATAGGTCTTCCTTATTGAATAAATAATGCTCCCATGTCATATCATTATGTAACACATTCAACAACAAATGTTTTGGAAAAATTAGCAGACACCAAAATTGGAGTGGTGCACATAGCCTCTTCCAGCTACTTAAATGCCTTAGTAGCTGATTCAATCCAATGGACAAAACCCTTCTTTAATAAGGCTATGAGTGGATTTGTTATTCTGTCATAATTTTTTACAAATATATAATAGTACCGTATTAGCCCTAAAAATCCATGAAGGTTCTTGAGGGTCTTTGGCACTTGCCACTCCATCGTAACTTTCATTTTTTTAGTGTCAACTTTCACTCCTTCATGTGAAACAATATGACCAAAGTAATTCACCTCATTAATGCCAAAAACACATTTGGAATATAAGTTTTGTTTTATATTAGGATGTGATAAAAAAACATCAACACAAACTTCCTTATAAAAGGCCTAAAAATAATATTCTCAAACTCTAAAATGTAGATGGTGCATTTATGAGACCAAAAGGTATGACCATATACTCATAATGGCCTTCATGAGTTCTGAAGGTTGTTTTATGGATATCCTCATATTTGATATGAATTTCATGATACCCAAAATGAAGATCAAGTTTGGTAAAATAAACAACACTATGTAATTGATCTAACAAATCATCAATGAATATAATAAGGAACTTATCTTTGATGGTGTACATACTGATTTCTCTGTAGTTGGGGGACATCCTCTAAGTGTCATCCTTCTTTTTCACCATGACCACTAGGGAAGAATATTCACATTGGTTATGTCAGATAGTACCTACCTATAGAATCTCATTTACCATTTTTTCAATTTCACTTTTCTGAGCATATGGATACCTATATGGTCTATTGTTTAGTGGTGTGCTACCTAAAATCAATATTATGGGATGATCATTTATGTGTTGGGTGGTAGGCCTTTGGGCATTGCACCAAAAATTATTAGATGGTCATCAAGAATCATTTATAAATTGAGATGTGTAGACACATGTGTTGGTTGGACTTCTAAGGAAAACAACCATGCTACAAATCATTCTACCCCCTTTTTAGAATATTTTTCATCTGATGTGAACTAACCAACTGGGGATACTTTGCTCGTAATCCCCATAGTTCAAATGTCTAACCTTTAGAATTAAAGCTCCTAAATAGTTCTTGGAAATTCATCTCTATTATGCCCAAAGTCGTGATCCATTATACTCCCAAAAATAATGTGAACCCCACCCATGGGAATAACAAACACAGGATATTTAAGTAGTTAATCACACATGGCAATCTTAATACTATGGCATTTTCCAAAATAATTGATTTTGCCACCATCTATAATCATGACTTGAAATTTTGGAGCTATATAAATAAAATAGTTTAAACAAGTAGCCAACTCTGAGTGAATCAACATTATCACCTTTTATTTCTTTATAAATCCTACCACCTTAAGACTATGAGGAATACTTATACTTGAAAGGGCATAATGGGATATAGTAGGGTGAGAGTCTTCATATTCCTCCTCTGGTTCTTCCATACCCTCACATGCAACCTCATCATCATCTTCATCTTCATTGGCACCTTCAATGTAGAATAACTTCTTTTTAGTACATTTATGTCCTTTGCTCTACTTGATGTCACAACCAAAACATAACCATTTGGAACACTTATCTTTAATTTTTTGAGAGGTATATCTTGTAGGTTATGAAAATGATGGTTCTATGAAATTATGTTCATGATCATGAGTGAAATCCCTTATTTTGACTAATTCTTTTTCCTTTGCCTAGCATGTGAATGGTATGGCTTCAAAAATAATCAATGGATTAAACATACAAACCTTAAGTTGGATGCTATCCTTGAGCCCCCCAAGAATAGGTCAGTCAAGTTATTTTTAGTGATGTCATCTACACATAAGAATAGATTATGGAATTACTGAATATAATCCTTAAAAGTACCTATTTATTGTAACTTTGCTAACTGACTGAAGTGTTTTTTGTAGATGTTGTTGAGATAGTGTATATGTAGCTCCTTAGTAAACACCGACTAGGTAACATTCATCATATTCACCGAAAAACCTTTTGTGTTAAGTAGTTTTGTTGAGGAATTTTGCCAAAGAAGATGCATCGAAACTTGCATATACACAACTTCCAAAAATCATTAGTAGGTTAGTCCGAAAAAAGTAAAAAGTACATATTCATATGTTTGTCAAATAATGGAAATAACATAAAGTGTATAGTGTAACTCAATCATATAAATCTCAATATTATCCACCTAATTAAAACAACAATATCACAATAATATCCGCAATCACATCAAAAACAACCTTATAAAGTTATATCTAGGGGTTTTTATACTTGGTTTTCCCCAACCAAGTAGTTACAATCATAATTACACTCATAGCGACTTGCCAATTATTATAAACACACTTGAGTCGTGGTGGCCAATTACATTGATTTTCTAAGGATTCAGGCCTTTGTGCCCCAATATTCTATCTTTAGTGTTGTATCCTCATTGTCGAGTACCTATCTTCCTGCAAACTAGTGCTAGATTCATGCTTGACTTAGTCTCTTTCTTTCCTAAAAATTGTTCTCTAATCATCTCCTACTTTTTGCGTGCTCCCCAAGTCTTTCACTAAGTTTTGAGTCCTTCATTATCAGGTTCTCCATTTATTATATGAATTTATTTTGACTTGGTCCTCCCACACCATGGTCTTCTATGCCATGCCTTTTCATGTTGGTTATTTCAAAAAGGACTTAGCCAAAATTTGGGGTCCAACACTGAATATTTTGAAATGTGATTTATGATGCATTGTATTTTTATTCACCTGATGCATTGCTACAAAACAATGTAAATTAAGAGATCATTGAATGATGCAAAACCATTATCTAGTGTTGTATATTTTGAAATATGGCTTATGAATGTTTATATTCCTTTATTGTGTAAGTGGATAATTGTTATACTAGAATACATATTATAATAAAGTATATTTGAATTAGGACGTATAATTTTTTTATAGAAGATATTAAACTTGTCAATTGTGATGTAATATATTACTTCCATAACAACTTATTTGGTTAAAATTAAGAATGCATGTTAGAATCAATATTAATTAAGAAAACCTTCGAGAGTGTTTTTATTTATTTAAAAAAAAAAAGCCATTTCCATAGTGTACGCTAAAGGGGTTCTTACATTCTTAGTGACAATTTTTCAATTTATCCAAATCGTCAATGTTCTTGAAGGAGTACACAATTTCTTTCTTGTAGACCTTGTTTAACATCCATTATCCTCAACATCCTCCATGACACCATCCATTTCATCTTGTGTCTATTTTCATGGCAATGATATTTTCTTGGTTGCAACACCCCCTCTCGCTTAAATTGTAGCTTTAGCCAATTCTATATTAGGCATGTACACATATTCTTTAATATCTTCATCATCTCTAAATTTTGTGCCTCTCTTATGGGCATACATTGTTGTCCTTAACTTCTTTCTATCATGCCTAGTCCTCATTTGGACAGATTAACATGTAATATGAAAAAACAAAATGCATATCTTATTGGATCGTGTCAGTAAATTTAAAGTGTGAAATATATTAGATTCACTTTCAGAATTTTGCATAAATTATAATGCGACCTTTATTTCATTTGCCATTCACATTCACAATTATTTGCAATGAGATTGCTTACACATGTTTCCTTAATGAATGGAAATAGTGGCTGAAAGCAATGAATTCAATAAGGACCATATTTAATACTATTTTAATGAAAAATACAATGTAAATACTAGTGTTTAATCTAGTTTTAATTAAATACACTCAAATTTAATAGATATTAAACTACTGAAATGGAATTTATGCTGGAATATATAGGTTTGATATTAAAATAAAATAATTTTCTAAACTTTAAAATTTGTCAAAAATAGTAAATGAGTCTTAGAATATGAAAACCTTCCTAAAACAAATTTAATATTGACTATGATTGGAATATGCTTGAAAAGCCACGCAAATAGTGTTGCATCCGAAAACAAAATTGCAAACTATGTTGTGATAAGTCCACATAAGGAGGATAAGGGCATAGTGTGGCCTTATTTTTTGACCGCAGTCACGTCTTGGTTTATCATGTGACTAAATTTTTGTTCTAGATCTATGCACCTATAAATGAAGGTTTTAAGATTTTGTGTAGAAGTTGAATAGATGCATGAAATACCTATAAAACATAAACCCTTGTTCCTACACAATAAACAAGATAGAGATCAAACGCAAAGCAGGGAATGGGTAAGGGGAGTTAAAAAACTATCCTCATAAAACCTCATGTAATCTGAGTGGTACTTACATAGCTCAAATGGGCCTCAAACTGATATAATTCTCCCTCTTAGGGTGATTATTTGATTTGTGATTGTGAAACTATATGACTATATCTATAATATTAATTGAAATGATTGAAAATGGATTCCCTTGAACTGAAATAATCAATATTTAGAGTTTTCCTATGACTATTAGAAATCAAAAAAAATTAAATGAGAAAAAATAATGTTCTTTTGCTTAGTGTGTACTAATTTGAAATCAACTTGCTAACGGGTTTCAAGTGAATGCATTGATGTGATTTTATAGGGGATATTTAGAATATTTTTTCTTACCGAATTTACAAAATGCATGGGAGAGCCATTGTGAAATGTATCAATTTGAAAAAATAACTGTTGGATTATGGGGGATAAGGCCACACTAAGAGACAAAGCCGTAGTGCAGCCTTGTCTGACCTAGAGTGGTATTGTCCCATAAAGACATAATGATGGAGAAGACCTAACAGGTGTTTGTAATTTGTTTAAAGATGAATTTGGCTAAAATAATGATTTCTTAATGATATTTATAGTGTTTACATGATAGTGTGGGTTCTCTTATTGATTGCAAACTAGCAAAATGGTGAATGGTTTAAGGTAAGGATGTCAAGAATAAACAACGTCAACCACTTTGATGACTAAATTTATATGTCTAAAACTTTAAAGTTTGGGTAGGAAGGATACTTCACCTAAAACAAAGCTTTGGGGAACTTATGATAGGTCAATAAATAATATGAATGCTTAATTAGAAGTTAAAAATGAATAATGTGAATGTTTTTTTTAAATGAACTGGATAATGCAATAATGAGGAGGACCTCATTTCAAACTTCAACAATATTTTTAATCTTTAACAATAAGTAATATATTTATTAATAATCATTTAACTACTTGTAAATACCTAGTTAATGAATGTGATTGAAGAATGAAAGAAAGTGTATTTTAGGATCCATTCACTTTGCTAGTTGAAGAGGATTGGTGCCATAAATACATAATGAAATGCAATCATAGAGGAATTTAATTAGGACTATATTTAATAATTATTTAACAACAAATAAAATGCACATGCTATCAAGTTTGGGTAGGAATAACACTTCATCTACAGGGTAAATACCTAACAAAGCTATGAGGAACCGATAATTGGTAAAAAAATAATATGAATGCTTAATTGGAAGTTCAGAAACCAATAATATGAATGTTTTTTGAATGAAATGGATAACACAATAATGAGGAGGAACCCCTTTTAATATTAAAATAAAAATTTATTCTTTATCAATAAGGAATATATTAATCAATAATGATTTAGTCATAAGGAATATATTTATCAATAATGGTTTAGTCGTAAGGAATATATTTATCAATAACGAAAAACAATCATTATCTCAATAAGGAAGATTTTTATCAATAATGATAATATGAAAATATGCAACAAAAATCAATTGCACATAGACATAAACATGGAAATGCAATAAAGAGCACTTAGACATGGAAATGCAATTAATAACACTCACAACGTGAAATTTTGATAAAATGACAATATGCAACACTTAATATTTGTAAATGCATGGAGACTCAGGAGAATGCAATTTTAGTGAAAATTTGAGATTAAATTAACTAAAAATATTAAAATTCACTGTTGTATTGAAGTTCTAGGGTATCCTTAAGCTTGTTTTTGATTAGTTGCAATGATTTAGTGTAAATGAAGAGTTCTAAATGTCTAAATCCAAGGGCTAGATTTGAACGAGGTATTGAATTTTAATTTTTCATTGTTAGATTTTAAATTTATTGTTGTGTTTGTTGAGCCTTGCACTTCTTGTCTATTCCTTAGAGGTACCTTTCATTAATGGAGGAAGTGGAGTGGAAAAAGGTGGCTTTAAATCCATTTGGTTGCTTATTGATTCATGTATAATTAAACATATGAAAATATAAAAGGTACATCTATTGCCAATAGTTGAAGGTTTTGGTTATAAAAGATGAACACAAAAGGAATTGATGAGGACAAAATGTTTGAATAGTTATATACAGGGAGTTTTAAACAGTTAGATTGAGTTTTAATATTTTAAGAAAACATATAAGATATTAAAGTGATATTGACAATATAATTTTATGGAAGCACCACTTGAAAGATCCCATACTTCCATTGATACATAAATTATTATTATTATTTGTAATATTTTAGTTTAATGAAGGAGGTGGAGTGCCTTTTTTCCATCAAGAGTACCTTTGTCATTGTCAGATACCTTTCTAAAAAAGATATGTGATTAGATTAACAACTTTTAAAAAAAATATTACCTATCTTATTATTATTATTTTTTTGAAAAGTGTACTTTCATTAATAAAACAAAATATAGTACATCACTGATCATTAAAAAAAGATGGGTGGAAAATTCACACCCTAAAAGCTTATCCAAATCGAGGTAAACCAAGCCTTAAGAATAAACCAAAGTCTACAAAAGGCCACCACATGACCAATATAACCAAGGTTAAATCAACTCAAGTACACATCAACCAAAAAAAGGATAAAATAATCACTAACAAAAGGGAAAACATTAAGCAACAACATCAAACATGGTTGTAGGCAGAGGCAGAGCATCCAGAGAGTTTCCTACTGACTTTCTTGAACATGAGGTCTTCATCAACCATCATGAGATCCCAACTATCAGTGTGCTGATTTTATTCAGGAACATCCTATTGATTAATTGTAGGACCCTGCTTGGAGGTCAAAATGGTGATAGCCAACCATGGTAACTTATCCTACGAAGGAGGACCCAAACCCCCCCACCACCATTATCTATGGTAGCCCTTTAGATACATGGTGTAGAGATGGTCAATGACGGTGAGGAGAGGCACTCCTCTAGTTCCTAGACTATCGGATATGAAAATGTTGATGTGTACCCCCATGCCCATAACCCCAAGGGGAATGGTTATAGGGGGATTTGGAGGTTCACAACTGATCTCACAAGGAACATTCCTCTAATTGTCATGGAGAATATTCAAAATGTGGAACTCAAACTAAATTCTACTCATCTGAATTTGGATATGAAGCATAACATTAAATATGATAGTAATTTTGTTAGTTATAAAAAACATTCTTTGATAAATTCATGATTAAAACATGTTTTTTTGGATTTACAACCTGTAAAAAAATTAGTACATAAAATCTACCAGAATTTATTGTATCTTTCAAGGAGTAAGGCAAAGTCCCCCAAGAAATCCATCTTCCATGTGAACATTTCATGCCTAAAGGGATTAAACAGGGTATAAATCCATGTATAGGATAACTAAGCAAGAGGATAAAACCAAAAGAGGTGTTTAAGGGATTTCAAGTGGTGACAAGCAAGGCAAGTGGGATTTGAGACCGCCGCAATCAAACATTGGTAAATAATACACCAAAGGAAATGGGATTTCTTAGGTTTAATGAAAGTATCCCAGTATCCCAAACATGGTGAAGGGATCTAAGATTCCACTGATGATTGAGGATTTCAATGTCAATATGTTTAGGGGCTAAAAGATTATACCCAGATTGAGGATAGTAGTGATGAAATGGTGTAGCCTTAGGCTAAGACTAGTATTCCCACCATGGCATGAGAGAGGTAACACTAATTTTGTGTAGATACTCATCAGGTATGGAACTCTTCAAATCAAAAATGGAATCCACATCTTCATTATTAAGATTAAAATTAGACTTCACAAGATTTCATGGAAGCCATCCTGAATGGTCTTATTAAAAATATCCCCAATTATGTAGATACATTTTCAAAATAGGCTTAAACCTTTGATTCAAGGGACCATGGCAAAAGGAATATTATGGAAATTTAGCATGGGAGACCACTGAAGAGATTGATCATTAAGTGAGAGACCACTTTTAAACCCTTCCCCACCCTAATGAGGTGTGGTTTGAGCTTTTCCCAAGCCCTCTAAATGATTTGAATAATAAAAGTGCCCCCTCTTTTAATATAAATAGGGTTGATGAGGATGTTGTGCAGACCAATCCCTTTCTAGGCCTTTCATCCAAGAGGGAATCCTTGAGAGATGCAGTGCCACAATAGATTTTTTTAGGATTCATCCCCTTCCAAGATCTAATAATCCATTTGACATTGAGAGCGATACCTTAGAGTTTAATGTCAATGAGTCTAAGACCACCAACTTCTTTAGGTCGATAACAAACGGTCCAGGAGACCCTATGAAAATCATGATGGCCCTTAGAATTGGACCATAGAAAGTATCTTAGGAGTTTCTCAAGCTTATCATAAGAAGCATTGGAAGGATCCGAATAGGACAAGTAATAAACATGAGTAACAATAAACACCTTATAATAAATCCAAAATTTCCCAGCTAGAGTCAAGGGTTTGGTGATCTAGAAAGAAATTTTCTTCTCAACCCTTTGAAACACATAGGACCACAACTTAATGGGTGAGGCTATAAAATAAAAGGGAATACCTAGGAACTTATGCTACACTCCAAGGAGAATCTATTTCCATTGGCATCCCTCCAACCAAGTAGATTTGGGAGAGAGGGATTAAAGATAACACTAAGTCTTTTGCCATTAGATGGAAGACCCATAAGTAAGGCAAAAAGTGTCCATGGAATATTTTCCATGTTTAACAGAGCCCTATTCCTTTTGAATAGTGAGGAATGGGTCATTGGTAAAGTTCCCATTAATCAACTAAAATTCTGAATTAGGGGGAGAAATATCCTTTATCAAACCCATGGAAGCATAATTATCTAGAAGATAATTTAAACCCTTAATAGCCAAAACATAAAGATAAGGAGCTAGAGGGAACCCTTGTTTAATATATCTATGAAGTGCAAAGCGTTGAGACTGATAACCATTGATAGTAATGCAAGCACCAACATCTTGAAAAAGCATATTAATAGTTTGCACAAACCTAGGGACAAAACCAAGATTCTAAAGAATAACTATAATGAAAGGCCATTCAATTCAATAATAAGATTTTTTCAAAATCAATCTTGATGAATAACACCTTCTGATTGGACATCCTGTCCCATTCTATACCTTCCTAAACAACAACGATGTTATCCAAAATGTATTTGTGTTGAATAAACCCAGTTTGATCACTTCTCATAATTAAGGGGAGAAAGTGTTTTATTCTAAGGGCAAAATCTTTAGCTATAATTTTATAAGATACATTAATAAGAGTGATAGGCCTATAGTTGGTGATAACCTTAGGGTCCTTAGGTTTAGGAATGAATTTGATGTTACCTTGATTAAAGAGAGAGACCAAAGAATTAGAAAAAACAACTTTAGAATAGACTTTATGGAGATCAGATCCAATAGTATCCCAGAGGGTTAGGTAGAACTCATAAGGAAACCCATCAACTCCTGGGGCTCTATTGGTGGCCATCTACATAACAACTTCCTTATGATCACTCAAGCTGAGAGGTCTATCATAGTCAATTCTTTGAACTTCATAGAGCTTACATGAGGCAACTCCTAGGGATTGAGAGAGATAAACTTCATGAGTAGGAGAGGTGGGCTGAGTAGCAAACACACCATAATAGAGATACAAAATATCTTTCAAGATGTCAGGTAATTTGGTAAATCTGGATGAAGCACATATAATGGATTTTATTTTGTCCATAACTTATCTGGACTGGAGGAGAGAAAATAATTATTTGGTCACTCTGTCTCCAAATTTTAGCCAATGCATCTTTGCTCTAATTTGTGCTTCTCTAGCCTTGTAAACCTCAACCACTTAGAGTTTATATCTCCACATGGATTCTTGAGCCTAAGAAGAGGGATAAAAGGTGAGGCTTCTAAATCCTATGAAACCCTAAGGTACTCACAATTTATATAATGATGTATATGTTATCGAAGTATTACAACTTGCTCAACATATATCCAAATAAAATTTACTACGGCATCATCCCACCAATCAATCCAACCAATATCCCTAGTGGGTCTGGGAGCTAGGTTGCAAATTCAAATGATATGCCCAATAGTCTACTCATGATTGAGATGGCCAATGTTGAGGTAAAACTAAGAAATATGGGGTTTAACCTAAGGGTGGTCCATTCAAAATATATGTAGATAGGGTGATGATAAAAAAAAAGGCATTCAAGATCACATCTACAAGCCGATTATGAATAAGAGTAAAGTAAAAAAAGGTCCTATTATGCTATCAAAGCATGATCAAGAGACTTAAGCACTTTGGCTTCTCCCTGGTAAAAAATGGACCAGTTAAACCAGGAAGAATTTGAATTACTCCTTTGATGGTGATTGGGATCAAAAACCCTAAGTTTGTTATGCATGTAAAACCATGCCTCATGCTCCCCTACACACCACCACATGGGGAGGCATCATTCTTTGTCTTTAGATTATTCAATCATGTTGAAGTCCTCATAGAGGATCTAGTGGGCATCTAGAAGGGAATCTACCAACCATCTCTAAAGTATGGTACATTTCACAACATTATTGGATGCAAATAGGTTGAAAAGGCCAATGATACAACTATCAAAGTCAAAAAGAGTCCAGAACACTTGATGGGTGGTGTCGAAACTCCAAGAAATAATAAATTGAGAAAAATCATATGTCAAAAGGGTGACAACACTACCCCAATTGGGCTCATGACAAGTGGTCTGACAAAGGACCCCAGGCCAGATAGTAAAAGTAGTAGACTGAAGGAGGAAGTCAGAGATTTTGACTTCCTACATGTAAAAAAATTTCATGTTGGAAAAATTATGATAACTGTTCCTGACCGTATACTTACGTGTCAGATCAGTGAGGCCTCTAACATTCCATGAATAAACATTCATTGAGAAGTATCAAGATTCATATCATTTCATTTTGTGAAGTCTGAGAGAGATGCAAATCGATTGAAAGTTGAGCTAGGAAGGACAAAATATCCAAACTTGAAGGTTTGACTCTTGTTTTGCACCTAGTCCTCATATGAAAAAGGTGAAGGGATATGAGAGCACCATAGAATAGTTTTCTAGTTGAGAGTCATGAGACTGGGTCTAGAGTATGAAACATTCACCCCATAAGAGAGTTGTGAAGATGGAGTTGTAGGAGTAAGAAACAAAGATGAGATAAGATGTGCGATCACTTGAGGTAAATGGGAGATATGAGTTATTGGTTTAACTTACGAAGGTACAGGTGCTTTACTAATAAAGATCGATGAGTTTGGAACCCCAATGTGTCAGTAAATAGCTGATTAGAGTTTGGCATTACCATGGGTCAAATTATTTTTCCTATTATCAATTATTGTCCACCTACCAAAATTCCCATTTTGGGGTTTTTAGTCAGACCCACTTTTTTCTTGAGGAACAAAAGAAGTGGGGACCATTAAAGGGCATTCTCTAATCATACGGTCTGAAATCTAATACCAAAAACAAGTGTTTAGGAGGTTAATATACAATACACACTGCGTGAAGCGATTATTACCCACTTGTATCTCAATGGACTCCTTAAGGTCTTTGGCTAGGTTTATTTCCACACAGACCCTTCTCCAAGGTCATGTTGTATAGAAATTTGGATATTCATGACAGATAAACCACCTTAAAAGCTCAATAATTTGGTCAACAAAGTTCCACAGAGGAATAAGTAAGCCAAAAAATTCTATCCAAACTGGGATTTTAAGTTTGGCTTGTTCAGAGACTTGAAAGTCTTGTGTCCAATGCGAGAAAACAACCAGAGTGTTGCAGATAAACCAGGGGCCATGGATAATAATAGCTTTGTAGTGCTCAGGGTAAGCGAAATAAAAAAGGAAAAAACTCTTGATAAGGTTTTGAACCCCTTACAGTTTCACACCATGGCCTTGCCAATGGTTATGGACCCACTGCTTTAACAGGTTCTTTGAAGGGACTTGGCCCAGAAAATAAACAACTAGGGTAAAGTTTTCATAATAAGTATAGGTTTTATCAAACTCTGGTAAATATAAAACAATATTAGGTACAAGGGTATCTAGGTCAGAACTAATACCTTGTGGTATACCTTTGATACAAACTTCTAAGTTTATTTCAGCATCATTGCTTTTGAGGCTCCCACTAGCTATCTCTACATCAAACGATGCAATAATGGTGGCATCGACCATTTAATAAAATAAAAGCAACACCACTCAAAGGGAAAAATGCCAACCAAACTCAACATAATAAATGCACTATCAAAATATAATTAATCCTACCTAGATCAATGGTAAATCCGTAGCGTGCCAGATGGGGAGGAAACTCTAAAACCCTGTAGACATCTGATGCTTCGTATGGCTTCCTTCAATCTACTTTCACCAAATACAATCAAATGCAAAATTCATTGATTGAAATTTTTTCAGATAAGAGGGGTGTGAATAATATATTATACTCTAAAGAAGCTCACGACTCAATTTTTCAATCTCTTATTGTTATTTATTGACCTATCTAATAACAATAGTTAAGTCTAATGATGTTAACAAACCTCACAAATATAGGACCCTACCAAACTATTTGACCCTCTTCCCCAACTAATAAAATCTTGGTTATTTATTTTCAACTAATTGATTATTTATTTATTATTATTATTTTTTCAACTAAAATAAGTATTTATTATTCTTTTTTAAGTAGAAGAAGCAAATGAAATCGATCATTTTTTAATGGATGACCAAAGTATTCACGTTTTCTAGTTTTATAGCATACTCCAACCCTATGCCAAAATATGAGCTTTCAAGTAGTGTATCAACATGATCAAAGTGTAATATTAATAAAGATAGTCCTATCTCTATAAACAACACCCATTGCATGCCACATCCCACCTTATGATCTCCCTTTGCTTTGCATCTCTTTCTCCTTTAAACTCTCTATCTACATCAAATGTTTTCCCTAAGATTAGAAAAATAAAATGATTCCCCTACACGTCTCCTAGCATGTCATTTTATAGATATTTTCCAAAGCAAAAACTCTCCCTATATGGTTGTACATTACCTCTTCCCAAGGTTGACAATGCACCATTTGGGAGCGACCTGAAACATTTGTCTCACATCAATGGACAGAAAAAGTCTCCAAACTTTTAAATATATGGTGGGATTAATATCATAATGAAATAAAGGTAGTCATTTAGATAAGTGGCTATATTAATTAAAAAAAAATTTAAAAGATGGTCACTCATTAGGGTGGATCATTGACATATGAATACTATCATATGCCCCTACATTAGTATTTGCTTGACATTACCTTTTATAATAACTCATTATATATAAAATATAAAAAATAAAATAAAATTTAATATATATAATTTAAATATAAAAATATATTTTCGGTTAATTAAGTTTATCAAAATGTATAATATCATATGCCCCATCCTCTCTTGACCACTATGATGTTGACATTTGTATTACTTTAGTCATCATTTAAATTCAATTCTTCTATAAATACTTATACACTATAAGGCATGTTATAAAGAAGTACCTACATATAAATATCAAAAACATTGAAATACAATCAAAAATAGTAATTTATTGTTACCATTTTTAATAATTTTAATAAGATCAAGAATTCATTATAGCATTTAGTGAATCATGACATTCTTCATAATACAAAAGTTTGTATTCTCTAATTTGTCTCATTGATTTATACTTGGTATGTTGTTTTAGATATTGTGTCATAATGGACATATAATCTTAGTGGCATATAATTTAGAGCATATAACATGGAAGCATACACTTATATTAGTCTAATACAGAGCCAGGGTCCTTCGTATCAAGTGGGCCCTATTGTCCCTCAAATGTTACCAAACAAGTACACACTGTAAATTATGTTAATAGGTTAATGATTTGACCAAAGAGGTCATCTCGAGATGATGAAAACATATGGGTGAAATTTTGTAACACAACTTATATTTGTCATATAAATAGACAACCCAGAAAACATGCCCAAAACAACTATGCAAACACACAACCAATGACAAAAACTCAATGGTAAATATTTCCAAGTTAGTAGGTTATAACTTTAGTCATTTACAATATAAGATGTGGTTGCTAATGGTTAAATGACTACCTCATATTTCCTTTAATAAGGATAACAACAAGTCACATGCCTATTATTCTGAGTCTATGGATTAGCACATTGCTTTTTTATCGATATCAATATACACAAATATACATATTAATCTCAATATTAATGCATCACTCATCTCTTTTATCATTGAAGAAGGGCTCAAAATGTGGGATGTTATATTATTATATCCAAAATTTGAAACAAATATTTCCCATGGACACAAAGTTTATTGTAATTACTCTATAAAATGAGCTGGGCATCACTTCTCCACTTGGAATAACAATGGCCCATGGAAATAACCTAAAATATTATCTGCTTTTACTCAAGTCGAAGAGATGCTCATATCAAGAGTAAATCCAATATTATAAGTAATGTATGTACATGGTGGACAATACATATATAGTTGTCAAATTATCAACTTTATATAGGATATGTCTTCCATTATCAACTACCTACCATGTTGAGCTGAAAATCTAGACAACTTGATGATGAGAAGGATTGATTCATAAAATAAAACTTATGAATGCTTTATAAGCAAATCTCATATTATGTAAACTTGAAATACTTTCAATATCGATTAACACATTACTCTTATTACAAAGACAACCGGATTGACCAATACACACTTGATATTTTACCATAAGAAGCTACTTATATCTACCCTAGTGTTTGACATATAACTTCAACCATTGCAACATTAGAAGAGAAACATCTAAACTTGGATGAAGAAATAAATGTACCAAATACTCTACATGGTCAATGCTTGTAGCCTCTCTTTGCAATGCGCGAAGAGAGGTAGAACAAATTATCAGGGCTTGTTTTCAATGGCAATTATTTATTTGGTTCCAATAGTGGTTTCCATGTTATAAAAACCCTGATGCAAGTACAAATGCATGAATATACTTTGCACTTGTTAAGTTATCAGGGTAATATATTTGAAAACCATCCACACTTCCAATACTTTTTGTTGATACTTACGACACACTACCAAAGCCAAGTAACATCCATTTTATTTTAAAATAAAAGCCTTAAAGACAACCTACCAACAAGAATTTCAGACTTACATCATCACCGTAGAGAATTTTAAGTGAAGAATACATTGTAAAATAGATCACATGTTTTGTCTCTAGTCTAAAAGGTATAACATAATATTGGTCAAGTGAAAAAACAATTTGAATTCAACCACCACTAATAATAAATTGGTAAAGTCCTAATTCTTTACCACTAAACCACAAATGAATGACTTTGCAAAATCCTATCATATTACTACTTAGCAAAAGATTTTTTTTAAAGCAATTATCATATTTAACAAAGTGATGCAATCACAAGGGTCTCAATGAAGAGATGCCTTAGACCACACAACCCTTCAAAGTTACACAATATAACAATGCAACAAAACAATCAATTCTTTATTAGATTTCAAAGGCTAGTAATATAACTTACACACAATGACAACATAATGTCACATGAAATGTTTTTACAAAATCAGATCTTTAGATGTCTTCTTGTTAGCTCACGGTCTTTGTAATTATAGTTATATATTTGAATAATCACTATGATCTATATCCTCAAGCTCACTAACTTTCCAAATAGTTGGATCAAGTGTATAGGCATGCTTATAAAGGCAAAAGACCCATCTACTTACAATAATTCTTAACAACCCACTAATATCATTGAACATGACTCAATGTGACACAAATAATAAATGCTTCACACAATCGTGATTATAATACATTGCAAATGAGTACACTACAAATTAACATAACTCGATGCACCATAACACATCACATATAACGTGTCATCCCCTTTATTTATCTTCAATGCAATCAATCCCAAAGGAAATAGATATAAAGAAGATAAATATCCCAAATATCATTCAATACATTATCATGAGTGATAAACAACTCAATAAGCTATGCAATTCAATTGATAGGTTTAAGAACCTTAAAGGAATAATCTATCTTACTTCAAACCTAATATATAACAAGAATCTTATTGTGCATTACCACAAACTTCACAAAAGGCTGAATATGCAATAATGTCATACGAAGTCTGAAAGTGATCCGGAGGATCCCCATGAAGGTTTTGATCAGATAAATTTAGGGATGATATGGCAATATGTTAAAAGGATAAGTGTCGTAATGTAAGAAAATGACACATGGTAAAAATATAAGGAGATAAATTTTTTATTTATGTCAGTCTTTGACAAGCGTAAAGGTCAAAATGGACCCCATTATTTACTGGCTGTGGGCCCTCAGCCAAGATTGACTCACTCTTTTATCGGAGGGGAGTCTTTTGCCACCGTATTTTAGTCTCTTTATATTGGAATTAAATTCATGTTGTTATGGTTGAAAATGTAGGACTATCTGGCCAATAATACCACACCTCCACCCAAACTATTTGAAAATCTTCCTATTTAATTGCCACCAAGATATTTTAATATATATTTTATTCACATATTCCCACATTATCCCATTTGAGATAATCAATTACCAAACTGAAGTTGCATGTTTATTAATATCCCATCGCAATAATCCTATTTTAACAGGAGCTTCATGTATATGTATTCCAAGATTGTTGAAGTCCATTTTAAACGTGGTTTGCTCTAACCACCAAGCCTTCACATGGCATTGACTCACACACCATCCTTGGTGCCAACCACACCTATGTGTGGGCTATCACACGGACAACATGGAAGGAGAACAAGCTGCATGTATTTGTAGATGTCTCAATATGGAACGATGACCCAAATTAAGCTTTGAACTCGCCTTCTTCCCTATGAATATGGGATTTCTATTCTCAATTAAGATGTCTAATGCAGAATTGTTGGAGAAGAATTGAGACTTTAAGAAAAAAAAGATATGCGCCTATCCAATGCCTAAAAACATTGAGAAATATAAGCAATGATGTTATTTGGCACAAGTAGAGTGGAAACAAATTGGTATTGGGAAGACAAAGAAGAAATTTGTATTGCACAGGCAACAAGGATGTCTTCATTTTAAGGAAGCTATTTTGCTTGCATGTATAGGTTAAGTAGTATGGATGTTATTGTGATCATACTCGGTAGAATTTTGTGAATATTCTTATGAGTTTTAATTGATCGGAACACTTAGAAGATTGGACCCAGGGACGTAGCTAATTGGTGAACACTGTAAATAATTTTTTTGTGTCATTACCATTTATTCTATGTTTTCTAAGTTTTTTTTTTCCTTTCTGATTTTTAGAATTAAATTGTTGGATTTAAAACCAATTTGGATTAAATTAAGAGAAATTAGGAATAATTATTCAATTATTTATCCAATTCAAGTACACTGTAAAGTTTTATAACTCGAATTTTCGGATTAGTTTGGTCTCAGAGCCAGTGATCAAGGTTGTATAACATTGTTTGGCATTTGAAATATAGTGTTATATGTTAACCAGGTCTAAATCAAGACATGGTGAAGGAGAACTTGCAGAGTTTGATCCTAAAATTGGTACAAGATGTGCAAGCCAACAATCAAGTATGGGAACTGATATGTTTAAGGCAAAATTCCAACGCACTTTCCTTAGAATGAAAACCATGGTTAAAGAAATGTATGAGGAATGTAGAAAGGAGAAATCAAAGGAAGATAAAGATGAAAAAGAATAAATTACTCTTTCACCTTCTAAGAAAGGCTCTTCTTCTACATATGGTAAAACTATCCCACACTTGAAATTAGATGTTAAATTTGATTTGCCAATTTATAATGGTGAGCTAAGTGCAGATAAATTAGATAACTGGGTCAAGCAGATTGAGATATATTTCAAGATTCAGAATATTAATAGTGAGGAAGCCAAAATCATTTGGCTACTCTTCATATGAGTGACACAACACTCATCTGGTGGGAGAGTAAGATTTAGGAGGATCTCAAACAATATGGCAAGGTGATTTCCTCTTGAAATGATTTTATTTTTGAGCTGAGAAAATAATTTTATCCTTTGGGTTATATGCAACAAGCTACTATGGATTGGCAAACTCTAAGACAAAATAAAGGTCAAAGTGTGCAAGACTATACTCAAGAGTTTAGAAAGAAGGCATTAATGTTAGGCATTCCTCTTTACAATCCAGAAACATTGTTGAAGTATATTGGAGGTTTGCATAAATATTTGAGACATATTATTCTCATGTTTAGTCATTCTAACCTTGATGAAGTCTATGTGCAAGCTACCCATATGGAAGCCAAGGGTAAGATGACCAAGGAAGGCTATGGAAAGAAGTCTCATAAGCCATTTGAAAGCAAATACAAAGGTAAAGGAAATGGCAAGAGTAAATATACTTACACTGTTAAGAAAGAGGAAGGAAAACCATTTTGTAATCATTGTAAGAAGAATCATGATGAGGCTAAGTGTTGAAAACTCCATCCAGAATTCAAACCAAAGAGGTTCTAGAGTAATAAGGAAAATAAGGCTAATGTTGTGGTTCAACAGGACCTAGGATTTGATTCTGGTGATGAAACAAAGGTGACTGTTGTGGGTCTGCAAGGTCTAACTTCTTCCTCATCTAACACTAAACCTTATGATGTTGCTTCTTCTTCTAAAACTAAATCTAAGCATGCTAAAAAGAAAAGAAATGAGTTTTTCCACATAAAATTTATATTTAAACATAATAAAATAGACACTCTTTTTGATAGTGGATCACAAGCTAATCTTATTTTTGAAGAGGTTGTTAAAAAGTTAGGACTCAAAACTAAACTACATCCAAAACCACATCTTTTAGGATGGGTGTGTGATGATGCAAAATTTCAGGTCACAATAACATCACCTTGAGGTTTGTTATTACTTTTAAATTCATTGATGAAGTACAATTAGATGCGGTTCCTTTGGATATCTGTGGAATTATTTTGGGTAGTCCTTACTTATATGATAGAAAGATAATCTTTTATAGAGAAGAGAACAAATATGTGATGGTAAAATATGGGATTGAATACATAGTAAGAACCCATCATGTTAAAGTCAATTTGAAACTTATTTCTATAGGGCAAATGAAAAGACTTGTAAACTCAAGTAAGAGTTTTGTTCTCATGATTGTAAAAGCCAAGGATAATGAAAAATCCAAGGCCTTAGAGGATTGTGATCCTAAACATAAATTTGAGATAGAAAAGATTATTTCTAACTACAATGGTGTTTTTCAGAAGCCATAAGGTTTACATCCTAAGAGGGAAATTCAACATGAGATTCAATTGCAGTAGGATGCCTCTCTTCCTAACATTGGCATGTATAGGTTGTTTATAGTAGAGAATGAAGAAACAAAGAAGCAAGTGATGGAGTTACTTGATAAAGGTGTCATTTGTCTAAGTACCTCTCCATGTGGTTCGCCTATTGTCTTGGTACCAAAAAAAGATGGTACATGGTGGACGTACATGGACTTTAGAGCTTTGAATAAAATAATAGTTAAAAACCACTACCCTCTTCATTGTATAATTAGATCAGTTGAAAAATGCAAAGTATTTTAGTCAATTAGATTTGAGAAGTGGTTATCAACAAGTAAGAATAAGTGATGGTGATAGTTGGAAAATTGCTTTTAAAACTAAGGTATTTTTGAGTGGCTTATTATGCCTTTTGGGTTTGTAATGCATCTGCCACATTTATGCAGGTTATGAATGATATGTTAAGATCATTTTTGGATGATTTTGTGATTATGTACTTAGATGATATTTTAATCTTTAGTGATGCATGGGAAGATCATCTTAAACACATCAAGAAAGTTTTTGATACTTTTCAAAAGGAGAAATTATTTTTATAGATGTCAAAATGTGAATTTGAAAGAACATCTTTGGTTTATTTAGGCTATATTATAAGGAATGGTTCACTTAAAATAGACCTTGTAAAAATTTTAGCCATAGTAAATTGGCCAAGGCTTAAGAATGCAATAGAAGTTAGGAGTTTTCTTGGAGCAATTCAGTTCTAGAGGAAATTTATTGCTAACTTTTCTTACATTGTATCTCTTTTACATGCTTTAACAAGTGTTAAACAAGTCTTTCAGTGGGGAGGAAAGCATGAAAAAGCTTTCAACACTCTAAAAAAAAAGATAAGTACAACCCCAATTCTTGCACTTACTGATTTATGATAATCTTTTGAGATAGAAACTGATGCTAAGGTTATATGTATCATATCCATAGTAAAATGAGAGATTAAAAGAGAGAGAAATAACATTGTTATTCTCCAATTATATAATTTCCCTTCTAAAAAAAATCCAAGCCCAAAATGAAAATACAGCCAATCAAAACTTTCAGACTGACATATGGAATCACAAAAATATGAAGAATCGTAAATAAAATAAAAATGTAATTTAAAAGGTTATATGTATCATATCCATAGTAAAATGAGAGATTAAAAGAGAGAGAAATAACATTGTTATTCTCCAATTATATAATTTCCCTTCTAAAAAAAATCCAAGCCCAAAATGAAAATACAGCCAATCAGAACTTTCAGACTGACATATGGAATCACAAAAATATGAAGAATCGTAAATAAAATAAAAATGTAATTTAAAAGGTTATATGTATCATATCCATAGTAAAATGAGAGATTAAAAGAGAGAGAAATAACATTGTTATTCTCCAATTATATAATTTCCCTTCTAAAAAAAATCCAAAAACTAGTGTGTTTTCATTCAAAAACCTTTACAAATACGATAGAAAATTATCCTACTTATGATAAATAGTTGTATTCTTTGGTGTAGAGTGTTAAAAAGTGGGAACAATATTTGATGGGCAAAGAGACAATCATCCATATAGATCATCAGCCTTTGTAGTATCTTCAATCACAATCCAAGCTACAATAATCATGACACTTTCGATGGATGAGATTTTTGCAGCAGTTCCATCTTGTTATCAGGTATAAAAAGGGAACACATAATAAGGTTGATGATATGTTGTCTAGACCTTCTATTGTAACATCTACTATTTTGCATCATAGTCCTTTTGTTAATGAAAGCTATACGAAACAATATGCTAGAGATGTTGGTTTTAAGGATGTCTATGAAGATTTGATAAATGGTAAACTAGTAGAAGCATTTGACTATCATGTGCATAATGGAATGTTATATCATATTGGAAAAATAGGTATTCCATAAGATGAGAGAGTTCACATGATCAGAGAAGCTCACACTTATCTTGTTTCAGGTCATTTTGGCATTAATAAGATAGTTACACAATTACAAAGATATTGTTATTGGCCTCATATGATATAAAATGTATTTAAATATATCAAAGAATGTATTCTTTGTTCTACAAGTAAACCTAGTAATCAAAAGTCATGATTGTATACACCTCTTCTTGTTCCTAACCATCCTTGGGAAAGTATTTCTATGGATTTGTAGGAGGTTTACCTGTGTCATTAAGAAAACATGATTATCTGTATGTGGTTGTGGACAAGTTCACCAAAATGTGTATTTTGGTTCCTTATACTAAACATGTTATAGGCAAGGATACTACACATTTATTCTTCAAAAATGTTTGGATCCATTTCAGGTTACCCACTTCTATTATATCTGATCATGATTCTCGATTTGTTGGTGAGTTTTGGTCAGCTTTTAGGGACTTGATGGATACTAAGCTAAAGAAAAACACAACCTTTCATCTACAAAATGATGGGCAAACATAAGTGGTCAACCGAATAGTGGTACATCTACTCAGGGGGTATTGTGGTAAACATCCTAAATTATGGGATGAACATATATATTATGTGCAACATTCTTATAATCATGCTTTACATTCTTTTACTTTAAAGTCTCCTTTTGAGACTTGTTTTGATTATTTGCCTAAGTCTCATTTGGAATTCTCTTTTGTAAAAGAATATGAATCAGTGGTGGATGGAAACAGTGATGCTGAGAAGGATAAAAAATTTATTCAGAGATTTTAGATGATTCAAAAACCCGTTCAATAATAGTTGGAGAAGAGCCAAGCTAAATATAAGGCTAGACATGATAAACATCGAGTTGATCATCAATTCAAAGTTGATGATCAAGTTTGGCTTCATATCATCAAGGAAAGACTGAAAGGTGAAGGTAGAAAACTAAAACTAATCAGGTATGGTCCATTTAGGATTTTGAAAAAGATTGGTATAAATACTTTTCAATCGGATTTGCCTTCTTATATGCAAATTTATTTAGTGGTTAATGTAGAAAAATTAAAATTGTATGAACCTCCCATGATCATGGATCAAGATGAAAGTATTCAAGTTCTTAATGTTGATGATTTTGCTCCTGAATCTCTTCACGAGTTAAATTAAGATGTTATTATTGATTGAAAAACTAGGACTACATGAAGAGGTGATGTTGAATATATCCATGTTGGTTTGAAAGGAATGCATCTGACTAAGGCAAAATAGATGGAAAGTGAAAAGGTGAGGGAAAAATACCTTCACTTGGTTGATAATTAAGTCAACTTTTAGAGGCCCAAAAGCTCTTAGTGGGGAGGAGTGATTTGAAATATCCCCATGAAGGTTCCGATCAAATAACTTCAGGGATGATATGACAATATGTTCAAAGCACAAGTGTTGTAATGTAAAAAAATGACGTGGAAAAAATATAAGGAGATTAAAAGTTTATTTACGCTGGTCTTTAACAAGCGTAAAGGTCAAAATGGACCCTGCTATTTACTGGTTGGGGGTCCTCAGCCAGGATTGACTCACTCTTTTATCAGAGGGGAGTCTTTATATTGGAATTAATTACATGTTGTTATGGTTGCAGATGTGGGTTTATTTGGCCAATAATACCACACCTCCACCCATACTATTTGCAAATCTTCCTATTTAATTGCTGCCAAGATATTTTAATATATTTTTTATTCACATATTCCCACATTATCCCATTCAAGATAATCCATTACCAACTTGAAGTTGCATGTTTATTAATATCCCATCGTGATAATCCTATTTTAACGGGAGATCCATGTGTATATATTCCAAGATTGTTGAAGTTTATTTTAGATGTGGTTTGTTCTAACCACCAAGCCTTCACATGGTGTTGAATCACATGCCATCCTTGGCACCAACCACACCTATGTGTGGGCTATCACATGGACAATACGGAAGGATAACAAGCTTACATGTCTTTGTAGATGTCTCAATATTGAATGATGACCTAAATTAATCTTTGAACTTGCTTTCCTCCCTATGAATATGGGATTTCTATTCTCAATTAAGTTGTCCAATGTAGAACTGTTGGAGCAGAACTGAGACTTCAATAAAAACAAGATACATGCCTAACCAACACATAAAAGTGTTGAGAAATATAAGCAAAAATGTTATTTGGCACAAGCAGAGCAAAAACAAAATGGTATTGGGAAGATAGAGAAGAAATTTGTATTGTATAGGCAACAATGACGTCTTCATTTTGTGGAAGCTATTTTGCCTACATGTACAGGTTAAGTGGTATGGATGTTATTATGATTATACTTATAAGAATTTTGCAAATATTCTTATGATTTTTAATTGATTGGAACACTTAGAAGAGTGGACCCGAGGACGTAGCCAATTGGTGAAACCCGTATATAGATTTTCTATGTCATTACCATTTATTCTCAATTTTTTGAGTTTTTTTTTCCTCTGATTTTTATAATTAAATTGTTGGATTTAAAACCAATTTGGATTAAATTAAGAGAAATTGGGAATAATCATTCAAGTATTTATCCAATTCAAGTACATTTTAAATTTTTATAACTTGGATTTTTGGATCAAAAAGCTCCAAATTAACTTCACCAACGCGAGATCCATTTCTAAAGACAATCCCACTTACCAAAATTATTGTAGGATAATGCAATACTTGTGTAGTAAAGGGAAAAACTCCTCAAGAACTCTTAAAACCCATCAACTCTTCTGAGTATTTAGAACATAACTAAACTCTATGATGACCCAAATGAACGTGTCGATGCTCCAAAAGATATGACAAACCATAGAACAAGTTTCACAACTTTTCCTACAACTACACTTGCATAAAATAACAAAACACTTGCACAAAGCTTCACAAACTTATTCCAACCTGTACAACTACTATACACATCAACCAACTTTGTGCAAAACATTATAAATACATAACAGTTGTTAGGAATAAATACAAAAATTGATGTAGAACAATTTCACAAAATCACAATAATAGATATAAATAGAGATGCATAAAGAACATAAATAAACATGCATAATAAGAAGACCAGATTTAATGTGGTTCACCCAATGTGGGCTACATCCACCAAGAAACATTTGCTCATATTTTATTACAAGCCACGAGAGTACAAACCACTCTCAGATTAGTCTTCTCACAATTACAATACACAGATATTATTTGGAGATGTGCTCAACAAACCCTCCTAAATTCGCACTTAAATTCACACACTCTGTTCATTCTTCTCAAAAAACTTAGTTTTCACGATGCATTACCTACGAAATATCCATCAATACATAATACATCAACAAAGCGGTAGTACAAAACATGGGTACCAAAACTATGAGCCGAAATCAACCTAAAACGGTTTCCCAGTAAAAAAGGGGTCCAAAAACTTTAAAATGTGAACCTCATTGAGAAAAACATATAGAGTGTACAATACATTTAAAATGTATAGCATTTGAAAATATATTATAATTTAGAAATAGGCTCCAAAATACAACAATTTCCCACTAGGAGACTGATTTTCTCTGAGAAAACATCTCAACCCTTCACTATCAACTATGAAGACCAACCAAAACTGAACATAGCTTCATTTTGTCCCTTATGACCATCTTGGTCATCATGTCTACAAGATTCTGACTAGTATGAATCTTTTTTGGCTTCAACTTCTCTTCCTCCAAAGTTATCTTGATGAAATGGTACCTTAACTATATATGCTTCATCCTAGAGTGGAAATCGGAGTTTTTTGCTAGATGTATAACACTTTGAATATCAATATATAGCTTCCCTTCTTCTTGTTTATGCCTCAACTCTTCAAGAAATTGTTGTAACCAAATAATTTCTTTTCTTGCCTCTGTGGCAACAACATACTTAGCCTCTATGGTTGACAAAGCCACATGTTTTTATAGTCATGAAATCCAACTCATTGTTATGTCGCCTATAGTAAATACATATCTTGTTGTACTCCTGCTGTCTAAATCTTCAGCCATGTTCGAATCTACATAACCATGCAAAGTGGTGTCCGATCCACCATAACTTAAAACTGTCTCCATGGTCCCTCTTAAATATCAAAGGATCCACTTCACTACCTTCCAATATTCTCTACCTGAATCACTCATGTACCTGCTTACTGCTCCCATTGCATGGGCAGTATATGGCCTAGTGCATATCATGGCATACATCAAGCTGCCAAAAATTGATGAGTATGGTACATGTGACATCTAGATTCTCTCCTCTATCTTGGGACACTGCTCCTTTGATAACTTGAAATGACCTACCAAAGGAGTCCCAATCGATTTAGCATCGTGCATACTAAACCCCTCCAAGACCTTTTTGATGTACTCTTCCTGGGATAAATTCAACTTTCATTCCTTCCTATCTCAAGTAATTATCATACTAAGGATTTGTTTTGTTGCTCTCAAATCCTTCATAACAAAGGAATTACTAAGTTATTCTTTGAGTACCTTTATTTCTTGCATGTTCTTACCTGCAACCAACATATCATCCACATACAGATAAAGGATAATGTTATCACCATCATTAAATTTCTTGTTATATACACAATGGTTTGAATGACACCTGGAGTATCCCTGTTCCATCATAAAACTGTCAAATTTCATGTACCATTGTCATGGAGCTTGTTTCAGGCCATACAAACTCTTCTTCAATTTGCACACCATGTTCTTCTTCCCTATGACCTCATATCCCTATGGCTACTCCATATACAATTCCTTCTTTAAATCACCATGAAGGAACACAATATTCACATCTAGCTACTCCAAGTGCAAGTCTTCTGCTACCACTATCTCAAGAACAGTCGTAATACAAGTCATCTTTACCATTGGAGAAAAAATCTCATCAAAATCAATTCCCTTCTTCTATGCAAATCCCTTTACCACCAATCATGTCTCGTACCTTTTCTTGCCTCCATCATCTTCTTTAACTCTATACACCCACTTGTTCTGCAATACTCTCTTATCTTCAGGTGGGGTTCCCAAATCCCAAGTCTGATTTTCCATGAGAGACTGATGCTCCTCATCCATAGCTTGCTCCCACTTCTTCCTGACATCTACCTTCATTGCTTCTTCAAATCACTCTGGCTCTCCATTGTCAGTGAGTAATAAATAATTAAGAGATGGAGAAAAATGTTCAGGTTCCCTTCTTACCCTAGAAGACCTCACCACAGGAGTTAGGGGTTCTTGTGGAGTAGGTGCCTGAATTGGTTGCTTGGACATGTTATCATCTATAATGTCCTCCAGTGTTGTGTACTCTTCTCTAGAATCTTCATTTTTATCCTGCAACTATTGTTTATACATGACTTTTTCATTAAAGAAAACATCTCTAGACCTAAAGAATTTCTTGTCCTTAAGACTCCAAATCTAGAAACCAAAGTCATGCTCACCATAACCAATAAAGGTACACTTTTCAGACTTAGCCTCTAACTTGGTCCTATTATCCTTATCAATATGAACAAAGGCTTCACAACCAAATATTCCAAGAAATGAATAATCAACCTTCATACCAGACCAAGCTTCCTCAGGTATGCCTCCATCTAAAGCAGATGAAGGACCTTTATTTATCAGATATACAACTATGTTTACTACTTTTGCCCAAAATTGAAGAGACAGTCCTGCATGCAACCTCATGCTCCTAGCATGCTCCATGATAGTCCTATTCATTTTTTCTAACACTCCATTTTGTTGTGGAGTTCTTGGAACCGTCCTCTATATGTGAATTCCATCCCTTGAATAGTAATAAAAAAATGCATTGCTACAATATTCCCCACCATTATCTGACTTGAAACATTTTAAATTAAGACCTGTTTCATTCTCAACCAAGGATTTCCATCTTTTAAACTTTCAAACACATAAAATTTTCTCTTAATGCCATACACCCAAAGTTTTCTAGTTGCATCATTAATAAAAGTGACATAATAAGATCACCCACCAATAGAAATACTTGAGCCGCCCCCCATACATTTGAATGAACCAGATCCAACTTATTCTCCTTCCTCGTAGGTCCAACTTTGAGAAATTTTACCCCTTTCTATTTTCCATACACACAATCTTCACAAAAATCTAAATCATATCTTTTCAATCCAGGTAACCGATCCTTTAAAATTTGCATACCCTTTTGGCTCATGTGACCGAACCTATTATGCCACAAAGTTGCATCTGTATCTGCAACAATTAAATTACAATAATCAACATTACTTGATAAATACAAGGTACCAAACTTCTTACCTCTTACTACCACAAGAGCACCCTTGGTCACCTTCCAAGAATTTGCTATGAATGTCACCATACAACCTTCATTGCCTGGTTGTCCTGCAGATACTAAATTCAATCTCAACTTAGGCACATGCCTAACATCTTTTAGTAGCCAATTATTCCTATTTTGCATCTTGATCTAAACAATTTTTTTTCCTACTACGCTGCAAGGCTCATCATCACCAAGGTAAACATGTCTAAAATCTCCTTGAACATAATGCATCAAAAGAAGCCCCTAAATCTAAAACCCAAGACTCAAAAATATTATCAACAAAGAGAATTAATGCATCCTAACAAACATTACCTGTTGCCACATTCACCTCCTTAGTGTCTTCCTGATTTTTGTTCTTGTTCTGAAGAGACCAACAATCCTTCTTTGCATGCCTAGTCTTTTCATAGTGCCAACATACCATTCTGGCCTTTGATTTTGACCTTCCAGGACAATTTGACTTTCCATGCTTTCCTTTTCTTCTAAACTTTTGTCTCCCTCTACTCTCCATCGCCAAAGCATCACCTAAAGTTGAAGTCTCCCTAGAGCTTTTTCGTTGCATTTTCTCACTAAGGATTACTCCTATGACATCCTCAAACTTCAACTTGGCATTATTAGAGACCGAGTTGCTCACAACCATTATTAGGCTATTCCAACTCTCTGGTAAGTAATATGCAAAGCCCTAACATCATCATCAAAATCTATTTTTTAAAAATTCAACATGCTCACAACTGTATTGAATTCATTTAGATGATCATCAATTGAACCATTTTCAAACATCTTCATATTAAATAAATTTTTCATTAAAAACATTTTATTAGAAGTAGAGGGTTTCTCATATAACTTCCCTAATGCATTCATGACACCTTCAGTGGTCTTCTCTTGTGATATATTAAACGTGACTGAAGATGCAAGGCATAACCTAATGGCTCCAAGTGATTTTTTGTCAAGCAGCTCCCAAGCCTCATCTGTCATACTCACTGGTTACTTTAATTTTCCTCCCAGTGGAGCATGGAGGTCCTTTTGATAGAGGTAATCCTTCATCTGCATCTTCCATAGACCAAAGTTCTGTCCATTGAATTTTAAAACTTTTTATCTATGATCATCAACCATAGCTCCCAATTGAACTAATAACCCTTTCTGTGATTCAATACTTCAGAAAATACATCTTGAAGCTCTGATACCAGTTGTTAGGAATAAATACAGAAATTGATGCAAAACAATTTCACATAATCACAATAATAGATATAAATAGAGATGCATAAAGAACATAAATAAACATGCACAATAAAAAGACCAAATTTAACGTGCTTCACCCAATGTGGACTACATCCACCAAGAAACACTTGCTCATATTTTATTACAAGCCATGAGAGTGCAAACCACTCTCAGATCAGTCTTCTCACAATTACAATACATAGATATTATTTGGAGCTGCACTCAACAAACCCTCTTGAATTCACACCTAAATTCACACACTCTATTCATTCTTCTAAAAAACCTAGTTCTCATGATGTATTACCTACGAAATATCCATCAAAACATAATACATCAACAAAGCGGTATTACAAAACAATGGGTACCAAAACCATGAGCCGGAATCAACCCAAAATGGTTTCTCATTAAAAAAGGGGTCTAGAAAATTTAAAATGTGAACCTTGGCGAGAAAAACATATAGAGTGTATAGTACATTTAAAATGTACAATATTTGAAAATACATTGTAATTTAAAAATAGGCTCCACAACATAACAACAATACAAAAAACACAAGCATGCTCTGAAAGTGCATGAAACTACACAAAGATAACTACACCCAACAAGATTTGCACAAAACAAATAACAAAACATATGTGCAATCAAAAAATTGTACAATTGTATTCTTAACCTATTTTCCTAATCTAGTATATTTGTGATTGATGTAGGATTACACATGAATCTGAATTTCCTGGTATCACAAAGTATAACCATTCACACAATTCACAATTGTGAACTAAGTTTATAAAACATAATATTTTCTTAATATACTCCTCTTCACTCGTGTTTTCCTTTACCACCTCTAAATGTATACTTTGAAACCCTTGAAACTTTAGCACGGCTTAAAGAACTTTGCATTATGGTTAGAAAACTTTAGAGTGTTAAGGTTATATTTCTCCATGTAAATATCTGGCAAGACCAATGTAATTTGAATGTATTATTATTATTATTATTATTATTATTATTATTATTATTATTATTATTATTATTATTATTATTATTATTATTATACCGAAAGCATCTCTATTGGGGCACCAACCCTTTAGATTCGTCTCACATGAGACAAAAACCTTGGAGATGCCATTCCCATTGTTGCTAATATCACCTTGACCTTGTTTGACTGTCATATAAATGTTTAGCTTTGGAATAGCATGTATTCATAACTAGGGCATAGGCATATTGAAAAATAATTCATTCATTGATGCATCTCCCTTTAACACAACATACATCAAATCCGAGGGATTCAAATGTAGGTTAAAACAATACGCCATGGAAACATAAAATTTGAGTACTAGCATTAGTTTGTAAAAAATAGTTGATTCTAATATTTTGAAGGCTAAAAGGTATGATGAACATCAAACCAAAATTCCAATGAGAAAATAATTTTGTTTTTGGTGATTCTATTGTTGTAGTAAACTGCATGTACACATTGAGTCCTGAAAGTGTCACATTTGAGCTATGTTTGGCTGGCTCACAAGAATTAATTTAGTGATTTTCTATGCTAAAACTCTTATAGATAAGTTAGAAGACCCAATCATCTCAATATCAAGTAATAACACATGAGAATTTATTTATTAAGACATAGTTCAATGGGTGTTTGGAGGAAGAAAATGAGGAAATATATAGTTTACTAGAAGATTGAGTTTCTTTGTTTGGGCCATATCTTTCAAAACATTTCTTCTACTAAATCTGTATTGGGCATGTCACAGAAGCAATATGTATCATAAGGAGGTGTTACACCAAGAGTATGAGCATAACTCTTGATCGGATAAGAATTTATGGCTCTGTCTTTAGCCTCCATGGGCATGGACAATAAATCCTTGCCAATAGTATGAAATTTTTGTAGAAGATCTTCTAGAATTCCATGGTTTGCAAGTTGAAAAAATCCCAGATCTCTAAAAGTGTCTCTAAGTTTAGTGGCCTCAGGATGGTATTAAAGATGGTCCTAGTTAGATTCTTATGAAAATTGGGAAATGTCAATGACAAGGAGATTTATTTCATTTACAATGACATCAATTGTAGATTGTAGCAATCAAGGCATGATGGACTCACAAGATAAGAACCAACAACAAGTCAACATTAATATTTCTTCTCCACATTTGAGAAAGGAAAAAAAAACCAAAAAAATAAAAAGAAACTCATGTATGGCATATAGATAGGCTAAATTTGGGAACCAAGGAAAATAAAACCTGAAACCCTTGAGTGAATAAAGAGATAAGTAAGGGGGAATAAAACCAAAGGGATAAGAACTGAGAAACCATAACCACGTATATGCCTTCATGCCATTGGGGACATGATTTTATGACAGAACATCCCTGCATTGTATTCAAATAAATGGCACGTGCATGCCTTCCTAATTAAAGGTTTGTTTAAAGGTTTATAATATTAAATTAAAAAGGTTAATATCTAATAAAATTGTGTGTGTGTGTGTCTATATATATATATATAATGTGATTATTACATTATTATACATATAATTTAATATAGCATATATATTATATATAAATACATTCCATTTATATATATTATATGATTAATATTTAATACATAATAATATTATGATACCATTTTTAATTATTATATAATATTATATATGTATAATAATAATATAACAAATAGATTATGATATAAATATATTCTAGTTATATATACTATATAATTAGCATATCTTTGTGGGGCCATTATGATTCTCATTATAAATATGTTTGATTAACCTTGATTTTTTCTAGAGTCACCCCCTCCCATGTCTAACAAAACTCTACTAATCCTCCTTTTCTAATTAACTATATGAGAAATTATATTATATAATATATATAATATTATGTAATTAATTTTTAAAATATTATAATATATACTATATAATCACTAATATTTAATATATGTAATATAGTTTCTATATTGGTCAGAGGGGTTTTGTAAAGAAAAATAGTGTAAATCAATAATTAAAGCTCACTCTAAACCTAGCTCACCTTGAAATATTTCACCGCTTTCATTATGTGCAAGAATGTATTTGGATGTCAAAATACATTAATGTAAAGTAATTCTGGGGGGCAGACTGATTGGGATTTGAATCAACATGCAATGCTTTAGTCTATGATGGCTTTCATTCTTATTATAAAGAGATGGCATTTTTGTCCAATCTCTATGTCAAAATTGTAACCACCTTAATTTCGATTAGGGGGCATCTATATTGGTTGGTTGAAGAACCCAACATTTTAGGTTTGATCCAAGTTTGGGTGATTGGGTTTTGTCTTATTGATTGCAATGGATAAATTATTTTCATTAAAATGGCATTGAGAAAATTAGAAGCAACCAAGAGTAACTTGGACTTTTGAGTTTTTGGCATTTGGATACAAATTTGAAGTGGACATGGGTACATACAATCAATATCAAGATTGAAGTTGTAAATATTTAGACCATTTATGATTATCATTAACCATGTACTATGGTGATCAAACACAATGTAAAATTTATAAAATTATCCAAATTTAAGGTAGTTGTTGGATTTATATGACTTCTACCCATTATAAAAGGGTACATAACTTTCAAGGTGTCAAGTTCTTTGATTCGATGTTTGCTATTGTGAAGGGTTGAAAAGGACAAAATGATGTTGGTTTGATTATGAGAAGGTTCCATATTTGATGTGAAACTCAAATTAATGTTGTAATGGTATTGATATATTGACACAAATAAATATTTCAAACTGAGTTGGATGGTGATGATAAGGGGCAAAGATAGGTTATTTCATGTGATACCGTACACCAGAGGGGCCATATCATACACATGCTTTGACTTCAAGGTAGTTATTGGATTTACATTAAGTTTATAGAGTTTATCTTATTTATTTCATTGCAATTGAAGTGAGTATCAAATATTTTACAATGTGCATGCCACATGGATGCATAAGGGGGCATAATTCATGATACATTGTGAATGTCGTGATAGAGGAGCCATTAGTTGAGAGAAAAAGTGGTTGATTGTTGGTAGTTCCTAGGTATCAAGGAGACTTGGTAGGTTTAATTCTCATGTAGTAGGAGGTTTCCCCATCGTACACTTAAAAGGGGAGTATACTCCACAAATGAAAATAAAACACTTACCAAATAAAAAAAGAAGTATTAAATATTAAGATGAAAATAATACATATCAATTTATTTTGTAACAACTTGTTTTTAATGATATTTGATAGTCATTTTTAGGTTTACAACCATTAACATTTGTGCCACGTTAGTAAGAAAAAAAAAAAAAACATTAAATATTGGGGTCACAGAAATGAAGGCTTAAGGAAATTCTGATTCAATTATAGATCACATAAATTAATGATTAAAGAGATTAAATTAAAAATATGGAAAATATGAAATTTAAATAACTTATTAATAAATTTTTCTACACAACTAAATCCATTAACTCGTGACCCTCTACAACAATTTAGAGTCTGCTAAGATGAATTATTTATATGATTTGATTTGCAGCTGATTGAAATCATAATCTAGTAGAATTGTGTTAGACTTGATGTCCCTATGACAAATAGGAGGATTTATGGCTGAATCATGGTATGCAAGAGTGTTGGTGTTGTAACTATCTTGATTCATCTTATCCATGGAATCCTCTATTTTTGACCTCTGTAAATGCTAAAAAAGCATACCATTTGGCATGAATTTGAATACAAGAATTAGAAATGGTTAAAAAAATTAAAAAATTACCGATGTTACAACACTTAGTTGTTATGACATGTTTACCCATTCATACGTGTTATCAAACTCCTCCAACTTGTCCACACCTGTCATCAACCTCCTTCAACTTTTTCTATCTTTATTCCAAGTGTCAACTACTTCTAAAGGCATTTGGTTTGGTGTTATATCACAGTAATTGGGTTCAAACTTTACATATATATTATATTAATATTATTATAGTCTAATTATTATAATATATATATATATATATAATTATCATATATTTATTATTAATATATACTATATTATATATAAATATATATATTATATTCCTATAATATAATTCATGTAAATATAATACTGTTATATAATAATACTATATAATATCTAATCTTATTATATATTAATATATAATTATAGTATATATTATATTAATATATTTTAATATTTTAATTATTCATATTATATTATATTATATTTTAAAATTTCAAGTTACACCAAAAGGGATGTAATTTTGTGTTTTGGTAATGTGCGGTTTTATAAAGCAAACGAGTGTATAAATTGGTAGTCATACTTTACTAAAAACCCATAAAAAATGACCCATCTCACCTTTTGTGCACAAAATGGTAAGCAACAATATTATTTAATTTTTATGGAGGTGATAGTGGAATAAGAGGAGGTGCATTCCTGTATATGATGTGGCAATCAACTATGTACAAAGGAAACATTTTTTTTTATAGTGAACTTGAGCAATGGCAATGGGGTTCGAAAGGGTAAGGCCATACCAAACATGCAAGTGGTGAAATATTTTAGGTGTTATCATACAACAAAGGTTCAATTTTGTATACCAAACATGTATTTACATGGTATGCACACATTACAAAGGGGTTTCTAGCTTGTAGGGTGGAAACAATTTTGATTGCTCATTTTCTATTGCCATGGGTGGACAAGTATGTCATGAGAGATGATCTAATTGAGGCATGGATCCATGCTTAATGTTAGTTTGAATCAATGTTACAATGTAATTGATGTGGTTACAAGACATTGATGTCTCAAACTCTATCTTATAGCTTCTATTCGTCCATGTTGCCAATATATTGACACTTAAAAGAAATTATATTAGGTTTAAGAACATATGAAAACACCATACTTTAACCCTTGGAAGAAAAGGCAACCACAATTATAGTTTATCTTTGAAATCATCTTATTTATTTCTATTGGAAAAAATAAAAAATAATCTAAGGGAACACTCATAAAAAATATATGTTTTCGAAGGATTTTTAAAAAAAATAACATATTTTTGTTGTTTAGTACTGCATGCACAAAAGGTGAGATAGGGTCAACCATAATGAGTTTGAAGTGAGTTCTGACTACCAATTTATACTCTTTCACTTTAAATAACCTCATTTTACTAAAATAAAAGCTTAGCAAATTCACCCAAAAAAAAAAGATTTGTTAACTTTCATAAGAGAAGCCTCTAAATGTCAATAGTTTCCTAAGTCTCTTCGAGTCCATCACCTTAAATGCCTTACCATTGTTTCTCATCATCATCACCCAACTCACCTTGAAATAATTCACCATTTTCATGCTTTGTAAGAATGTATTTGGATGTCAAAATAAGTTCATGTAAAGTAAGTTTTCATTGTGCAAATGTTAGTGTAGGTTTTTATTTTTCCCTATTATTTAATTAGGGAAATTATATATTTGTGCATACATGGAGTTTTCCTACATTCGTGGGATAGGTTAACTTATGTGGAGATGTGTGTCATAGATGTGTCATAGGTGTCATAAGAATGTCATAAGTAACTCTTTTTGACTGGCTATTCCGGGTATGGGAGTTACTTCTCTATTCTTAGCATCCTGTCACCACCTTTCATGGAGGAGTTACAGTCTATTCTTGGGGTGCTTTGACCACCTTTTGTGGAGGAGTTACTTACGTGCTCTCCTATATGTATTCTTCACTTTGGCCATCTTATGTTAATGGAATATTGGCTTTTCTCCAAATTGTCTATGCAATTGTCTATTGTTTGATTTCATTTACTTTAGCATTTTGTGGTATTCACTTGTTTCGTCTCGTGCAACCACGACTCGTGCATCCTCTTTATTCGGACCTTAGCGAATCCTCCGATATGGTATCAGATCCACCCCGATAATTGTTTGTCTATTTTGCTATTGCTTTCATTGAAATCTAGAGCTTTGTTAAGGCATTTTTTTTGTGAAATTTGAAAATTTCTGAGAGATATTGCTAGTTCTCCGTGCTATTGTTCCTTCCATGGGTTGTTTGGTCTCTCCATATACATGCAGGCCTGTGATCATGATCCTCTCAGCACGGTATTGAAAGTCTCATAGTGTTCAAGATCTGCATAAGAGTTTGTCTCAGACCCGAGTGTAGAATTGTGGAGTTACAGCCATGGCGTTCCAAAACAAGTGAGAAATTTGAGCACATAAACGTTGAGTTTGTGTAGGAAGAAGGAAAGAACGTGTTTGGGTTCGTAGCTAAATCACTTGCTGGTGATAAAACGCCAATCTTGGAGCTTTCAAAAAAGGCGTGATGGTAAAACGCAGTCCTACGTCCACCTTGACCCACTTTCCTTGGAACTTTTCAATCCAGCTCTGCGCCCTTTTCTCCTTCTCCACGTAAGTCATTCGTTGTGGTATGCTTTCAAGAAAAAGTCATTAAATTCAAGCCTTCCTTGGACTTGTAATCTACTTCGAATTCAATGTCTCTGCTGTCTTTTTTGCCCAACAAATTTAAATCTGCTCTTTCCTCAAACTTTGGCGCCCCTCTTCTTGTTTGGCGTCCCATGTGGGCCCTTAAATACTTGGCAATCCATTAAATTCTGTCTTTTAATTTAATTTTTCAGTTAAAATTGACTTGTTAAAAAAAAATAGTCAATTTGACTGAGTATTGAGTATTTTAGACAATTTTTAAGTTTTGATAATTTGGGGGTTTAAATTTAAACTTGTATCTTCGTCTGTCGAAGACGAAGGGTGAGGCCCAGATTGGCAAGAGGCCAATTACCCCTCACAAAGACCTCCTTTGGATTCCTCGCTCCGTGCCGAGTCCAACGAGTGGTTGGAAGGTCACTTTTTTCTCTCAAAATAGACATTTTTTAATGATTTAATGCTGTTTTTTGTAAATACACTAGTTTACGAGAAATTGAATCTTTAATATCTTGCAAACGGTAGCTCGGATTCGGGTGCCATTTTTTGCAAAATATTTGTATTTCAATTCTCCACAGTGTAGCCTTGTTATTTGTTAAAACACACTAGTTTATAAAGTGCCTAAAATTTGGGTCTCTCGAGACGCATTTTCGGCTGAGTCCGACGACCTATTTGCTTAAAGTCTTGCACTGATTGCTCTAAGACGCATTATCGGCTGAGACCGACGTCTTTTGAGAGTGCACTTGCATATTTGGGGGGGGGCTCAACATTTCGGGGGGTGTGATTGCTTTTCAACACTTGCAATCTTTGCTTTCATTCTCTTTTTTGCATAATTTCACAATTTGCAATCAACACAACTTCACCTAAATTCAGTTTAAAATAGATTATTTTCAATTTAAACTCCTAACACCCTTCAACTATCATGAATGGAAGGTTAAAATGTCAATCGTTCTTAGAAATAAAGGGTTGTATAGGATCACCATGGGTACTGAAGTAGATCCCAGCGCTGATGCTGAAAAGGTCAAGTGGTACAACCGTAGTAATGAAGCCTATAGATTACTGAGCTTGTCCGTGTCTCCATAACTTCTTTTCTATTTAGAAACCTCCAAGACTCCCAAAGACATATGGGACACCCTAGAAACCTTATTTGGGAAGCTTGATGAGATGAGAAGTCATGAGCTCGAAAACAAACTCATAAGTCTAAGTCCTAGCAACTTTGACACCCTACAGGGCTTCTTCACTAAGTTTAAGGCCCTTAGATTGAAATTGAAAGAATGCGGGATATAGAAGAAAGATGATCAACTCATCTTTTCTATTCTCGCTAAGTTAGGTCCAAGCTATTTAGTCTTTGTCTCCACTTTTCATGCCACAAAAAGTGCCCTTGGCACTACATGGAAAATGCCTTCTTTGGATTCATTCATTGCCAACTTGACTAGGGAGCAAGATAAACTAATCCAAATGGGCATAATGAAGTCTACTGAACCCCAAGCTTTGATAGCTGGAAATGGTAAGGATAAGACTTCAACAAAGGAGAAGAAGAAAAAGAACAAAGACCAGGAGAAGAAGAAAGAAAAAAATCCTGTCAAAAACAACACTGAGTCTTCTTCCTCTAATGCTAAACCTAAGAAGGAGAAGGTTAAGTGTGCCTATTGTAAGAAGACAGGGCATGATGAACACAAATACATGAAGAAACAAATAGATCACCTGACTCATCTTCTATAGAAGCACAACATAGGTGTCCTTGAGTCCATTAAGCAGAATTCATCTACCCAAGATTTTACCAAGGCAAAAGGCAAGGGTAAGGAGAAAGAAAAGGGCAAGGCCCTTGTAGCTACAACAGCTTCTACATCTTCATGGGTCATTGACTCGGGTGCTTCTCACCACATGGGCTCTTCCCTAGTTGAGTTTTCATCTTTAGAGCCTTGTAGCATGACTTCAATTAGTTTGGGTGATGACACATCAATTTCCGTCGCAGGGAGAGGGTCAGTTGAAATGGAAGGAGAACATTTAATAATGTTCTAAGTGTTTCTTCTCTTTCAACCAATCTCCTATCAGTGTACCAAATCACTCACATTGGTCGGGGCATGAGAGTTGAGTTTTCCTCAGATTCAGTGGCTATTAAGGAGTTGCATAGTGATAATATAGTGGCAGTGGGTAGGGCAGATCACCACGCAAGGCTATACACCTTCTCACATTTTGCACTTGATTCTTTTCCAACAGCATTGTTGACTCATTCAGATGGAGTTAGCAAATTATGGCATGAGCGGTTTGGCCACCTTAACTACCGCTACTTTGAGCAACTTTGCAAACATGACATGGTCATTGGCTTTCCTCGTGTCCAATTCTCAAAAGGACTTTGCGAGGGGTGCTCCCTTGGGAAGCATCCCAAAGCAAAATTTGACAAAGGCAAAGCTTGGAGGGCTTCACAACTTTTGGAGTTAGTCCACAGTGATGTATCGGGACCCTTTTCAAACCATCTTTCACAAGGGCCAAGTACATCCTCACTTTCATTGATGATTTTTCTAGGTACTCTTGGATATATTTTCTCAAACAAAAGTCTGAAGTGTTTGAAAATTTTCTAGACTTCAAGGCTCTTGTTGAAAAATAGAGTGAGAAATCCATCAAGGTTCTTCGAACTGATAATGGAGGGGAGTATGTCAGCAACAAGTTTGAGCAGTTTTGCACCACAAAGGGGATTGATTTTCAGTGCACAGTCACTTATAGTCCTTCACAGAATGGAGTTACAGAATGCAAAAATAAGTTCTTGAAAAAGATGGGTAGCTGTATGATTCACTCCAAATCCTTAGCACCACAGTACTGGGCCGAAGCCATCAATTGTGCTTGCTACATTCAAAATAGGGTTCCTCACAAAGCTTTGAAAGGGATAACACCCTTTGAAGCTTGGCATAAAAGGAAACCTGATGTTGAGCACCTTAGGGTTTTTGGATCCCCAGCCATGGCCCACATACTGAAGAAGAAACATAAAGTTATAGAACGTCAGTCCAAGCCTTGCATCTTTGGAGGATATCCGGATAGTGTTAAGGGGTATCGCCTTCTAGATTCAGTTACTCATGAGTTGTTCATCGAGAGAAGTGTCCATTTTCAAGAGAGTCCTAGAGACTCAACACTTGTCACTTCTTCTCCCTCATCGGATCTACTTCTTCATGATGATTCCTCGTCAGATTCATATCAGCCACAACAGGTTCTTGAGCCAGAGACATCTTCTTCTTCTAGTTCAGACAGTGATGACAGTGATGCAGAGTCATCCATCTTTAGTCAGTCAGAGGATGAGGAGTTAGCACCTGACTCGTCCACTTCTAGGCCACTTTAGGCTAGACAGACACTTGAGAGTGCTGGCACTTGGGTAGGAGATCCTGCAGATGACAGACAAACTAGGGGGATTTTCAAAGAGATCCACATGCCTTCTTTGCTTCAGTTTTAAATCCACAGAGTTTTCGAGAGGCATCGGGGGTACCTGAGTGGGATAGTGCTATGGAGGAAGAATATTCTTCCTTAATCAAAAATCACACTTGGGATTTGACTTCACTTCCTAAGGGAAGGAAGATGGTTTGATGTAGGTGGATATATCATACCAAGTTTGCAGCAGATGGGTCGATTGATAAGTACAAGGCGCGATTGGTTGCCAAGGGTTTCTCACAGGTGGCAGGCATTGACTACGCAGAGACCTTTGCACCCATTGCAAAGATGACTTCTATCCGACTCACCTTAGCTATTGCCACAACACATGGTTGGGATGTGCACCAGATGGATGTGAAGAGTGCCGTTCTTCACAGATACCTAGAGGAGGAGATTTACATGGAGCAGCTGCCAGGATTTGTTCAAGATTCTTCCTTAGTATCCAGACTTAGAAAATCTATCTATAGCCTCAAACATGCCCCTTGGGCATGGTACGCCAAAATGGATTCCTTCTTTCTCATATCATGTTTTACTAGGTGCCATTCTGATCCTAATGCCTACTTTTTGCGACAAGATGACTCGCTCTTGATTCTGATTCTTTATGTTGATGACCTTTTGATCACTGGGAGTTCTTCATCGGCTATTGCAGCAGTGAAGGCATCTCTCCAGGATAGATTTGACATGACAGACTTGGGTTTGTTGCACTACTTTCTTGGCATCGAGATCTCACAGTCAGATTCAGGGATTTCTCTTGCACAGCCTAAGTATGCTCTTGACTTATTGGCTCGATTTCACATGGTTGATTGCAATCCATCTCCGACTCCCTTTCTATTAGGAGTCAAGCTTGAGACTGACTGTTCTTCACCATTGGTTGATGCCACTCGATATCGACAACTTGTTGGCAGTCTCATCTACTTGACTCACACCAGGCCCGGCATATCATATGCAATGGGACTTGTCTCCAGATTTATGTAGGAACCTCATGCGCTGCATTGGAAAGCAGCTAAGAGGATCTTGCATTACATATAGGGTTCACATAGATACAGGATTCATTACAGATTTGGCATAGAGGTTGACTTGGTTGGATATACAGATTCAGACTAGACTGGCGATTCACAAACTTGCAAGTCCACTTCTGGTTACAATTTCTCTCTAAGTTTTGGTCCTATCAATTGGTCTAGCAAGAAGCAGAATGCTATTGCTATATCATCCACAGAGGCAGAGTATAGGGGAGCTGTTAATGCAACTACTGAGGCTATTTGACTTCAGAGGATTCTTTTTGAGTTTGGCATTCCTATCAAGCAGCGCACCATCATTTATTGTGACAACCAGAGTACCATTCATATTTGTAGGAATCCAGTTCAGCACCAGCGGACCAAGCACATAGAGATTCACATGCATTTCATTCGGGAGCTTATTCATAGTCTGGTCATTGACTTAATCTTTTGTCAGTCTTCGAAGCAGGTTGCAGACATCTTCACCAAACCTTTCACCGAGAGCAAGTTCATTCATCTACGAGCTCTTCTTGGAGTGCGGTCTACATCTGCATAAGCATCATCTTCAGTGGGGGTCTTCTAGCCTTCTCATTTATTTATGTCTCTCTTTTGGGGGGGAGTTTTTTTTTCTACAAATTTTCTCATTTTCTCTATCTTATGGGAGATTGCTTTTGTACATGGGTACCTCATCAGGTCTAGTTGCCGGGACCCATTTTATATTTCCACACTGCCCACCTAGGTTGCGCTTATGGGGGGTGTTAGTGTAGGTTTTTATTTTTCCCTATTATTTAATTAGAGAAATTATATATTTGTGCATACATGGAGTTTTCTTACATTCGTGAGATAGGCTAGCTTATGTGGAGATGTGTGTCATAGATGTGTCATAGGTGTCATAAGTAACTCCTTTTGACCAGCTATTCTGGGTATGGGAGTTACTTCTCTATTCTTAGCACCCTGTCACCACCTTTCATGGAGGAGTTACAGTCTATTCTTGGGGTGCTTTGACCACCTTTTGTGGAGGAGTTACTTACGTGCTCTCCTATATGTATTATTCACTTTGGCCATCTTATGTTAATGGAATATTGACTTTTCTCCAAATTGTCTATGCAATTGTCTCTTGTTTGATTTCATTTACTTTAGCATTTTGTTGTATTCACTTGCTTCGTCCCGTGCAACCACGACTCGTGCATCCTCGTTATTCGAACCTTGGCAAATCCTCTGATAGCAAATTGTGGAGAAGGTTATAAGCAAGTCACAGCGTTGCCAAGTGATAGCATCTCGGGGACTTGCTTAGGATGCTGCCAGGGCTCACCTCTGTGAAGACCTCTGAAGGACCTACAATGTTGCATCGACTTATTTCCCATCTAGTTGTGGGTGCCTTCATGATTCACTGTGAATGGAATTCTATGGTGGAAAGCATGACTGTGTGAGTTCTGTTGATGATGTGGCCTATGTATGCCAATCAAAATTCCATTTTATGTATTTATAAAATGTTGTTGGGAGAGGAGGAGATCTCATTGCTTCATTAAACAACACCACCTCCTGTCCTCTTAATAAATTAACCTCTTCCCCATGCGAGACAATAAATCGCAGTGAAAGTACTTCCTCCTCTTTGACATAAAAATGTCAAAGCATCCCCATTTTCTCCATTAAGTCCACATAGATAGGACACCTTCCGAAATCTTTCCTCCACCATGGGGGGCAAAGGCATCACCTTCGTGAATCTATCTTTTGCCATATGTGGTAATGACAACACTGATGTGTGGTTTTTCTTGGTTGTTGAATCTAATTTCCCATTTTAATGTTTAATACACTTGGCTATCTCGATGCAAAAAAAGATCTAGTTGTGGACAATGATGTACTGAGCTCTGTGTTGCCACCCGAAGAGAGTGGAAAAGGTTTGAATAACAGTCACGAAGATTTCATGACAACCAGGGCTTCCAGGGACCATTATATAGACAGGGACGAGGAAGGGAAGGAAGAGATTGAAACTTATCCCATGAACAAGAAGGGCATAAAAGAGCCTAAATAACCTAAAAAATTGTAACCTTTATGAAGGACTTGAGGTCCATTGGTCTTATATGATTTGCATCCTCAACCTTTAAATGCAATTCAATATTAGTCTTTTGCACTAGGCACTAGGTTGTCTCACCAAACCCTATCCTACCAAATGACCCTTCCAATATTACTTGATCTTATATAAAAAATTGTATTCTCTAATTTCCTTGATTACTTTATACTCAATGTGTTGTTTTATATTTTGTGCCAACATAAACATATAATCTTAGTGGCATATAATTTAGAACATATAACTAAAAAGCATACACTTAAACTAGTCTAATACGAATCCAAAGTACTTAGTATCAAGTAGGTACAAAGTATATGCTGATGTGGGTAAAATTTTGTAACACAATTTATTTGTCATATGAATAAACCACTTACAAAACATACCCAAAACAACTATGCAAACACACAACCAAACAACCAATGACAAAAACTCAATAATAAACATTTCCAAATTAGTAGGTTATAATTTGAAAAAAACTCAATAGTAAACATTTCCAAATTAGTAGGTTATAATTTTAATCATTTTCAATATAAGATGTGGTTGCTAATGTCATTTATTCATAGACATTGAATGACGACCTCAACTTTCCTTTAATAAGGATAGGAAGTCACATGCCTATTATTCCAAGCCCATGGATAAGCACGTTGACTCTTTCACAAAATATACATATTAATCTCAATATTAATGCATCACTCATCTCTTTTATCATTGAAGAAGAACTCAAAATGTGGGATGTTACATGATACCAAAAAAATTCAAACAAATATTTCCCATAAAAACCAAGTTTATTGCAAGTGGACTCCATAAACAGTTGGGCATCCCTTCTCCACTTGGAATAACATTGACCCATAGAAATAACCTAAAATATTATCCACCCACTCTTGTTTAAGTTGAAGAAATGTACATATCAAGAAAAATAATAGAGTGGTGAAACTCATATCAGGAGAAATAAAAACCAGAAAAAAAAGAAAAAGGATGGAGATTCAGGGGGGAAGGTGACATAGATGGTGGACATAATATTGATACAATAATAAATGAGTATGGAACGAGGAGGTGATGCCTAAAATTGACGATCGACCCTCCTTGTCTTGATTTTTTTTATAATAGTTATGTATTCAACATTACTTTTCGAATATTAATATAATTCATAGCAAGAGGAAACATTAGAGAAAATATGTGTTTATTATAATTCTTTATAAATTTCAACAGTCTCTAAAATTTTAGATTTCATCTAATACATTTTGATAAAAGATACGGCCATCAAATTTAGGCTCTGTGAGGAGGAAATGACTTGCATGTTTTAGCACAAAAATTCATATGCACCATAGAAATACCAACAAATGTTTTTCCTCTTAATAGCTCAACACTTATAATGGTTTTCTTGCATATTTACTATAATTAAATAATTAAAATATGCTCCCAAGAAAACACGTTTATATCATCTCTGACTTGATCTTGTATAGTATTGCCAACTAATTTTTTTTTCCTCCTTGGCTCTATATATAGGAAGTAAATAGAGAGTGCCCAACGAATGCAATTTATGAATATTATAGCAAAAGCAAAGGAGCTTTGAAAAGGCCTTCAAACCGAGCCAAGTCAACAAAATTTTGCATTGATTGTTGATTTTTGTAGCTTGAAAGGTGGAATGTGGAATTGTTTTAAAGCAACTCAAGATTAGATATGCTTTAAAACAATTCGAGTTGGATTTTCAGCAACAATAGTTTCTAGAATGTTTCTGAGTTTGTAAGGATAATATAAATCCTAGAGTGATTTTATGTGTAAAAAAAAAAAAGCCAAAGAAAGCAAGGAAAGCTTCTTTTTCTTGCACGCTAAGGAAAGCTTCTTTTTCTTGCACGCTAAGTAAAGCAACTAGGCTCTCTATAAAAGTAAGATTGCTGTAGCAAACTCATATATTGTATTTTTCGAAAGAAAAGTTTGCTGTTACGTTGAATAGAAGATCCAACATTTGCAGGTTTTTCCCCGCATTGGGGTTTCCTGGGTATATCTGTGTTATTGTCTTTTTGTATTGGCTTATTGTTATTTTTGCTTCTGCTGTTATTAGTTGTTAATTAACCCAGTTGTATTAATCGTTATACATCATATTTATGTCTGTGAATTTATTATGGAATTAATCTGTTGCTGGGTTATAGAAATTAACATGGTATCAGAGCTCTAAACTCTGAATACGAAGCCAAGATTTGTGACGCAGATTTCAAGAAAAAAAAATAGTTTTTTTAATCCTCAGTTCTTTCTGTGGCTATAGCAACCAGTGTTCGACACGAGGACAGGCTCGAGGGTGTGTCTAACTTCTTGCAGTGGAAGGTTCAGATTAATCTGTTCTCAAGGAGAACAGGTTGTGGATCTATGCTAGCACAGAAGTGACTCCACCAACAAATGATCCTGTTGCCTTAGATTCACATGAAGTTAAAGAGGCCAAGGCTCAGAGAATTATCCTAGATGGAGTAAGAGATCATTTAATTCCTCATTTATCGGGGAAAGACACCGCCAAGGAGATGTGCGATTCACTCACAAAACTTTATCAGAGCGACTATCAGAGTCGTAAGATGATGCTCAAGGACAAATTGCATAATACCAAGATGTCCAAAGGCGAGAGTGTGACCTCTTACTTGTCCAAGCTGACACAGGTCAAGGATGAGCTTGCCACTGTTGGAGAGACGATTAATGAAGATGAGTTGGTGCGTATAGCCTTGAATGGTTTTTCAAAGCACTGGTAAGTGTTTGTCAAGTGTGTTGTTGGCAGAGATTGGCTACTTGATTGGGCAAGACTTTGGGATGATTTTGTTCAAGAGGAGATCTGTGAAGGTGCTCATCGAGGAGATCAGACAAAGAAGGGTCAAGATGAAGAAAATCTTGCTCTTGCAAGCAAGGGTAAGAAGAAGTCCAATAAAGAGCAATCGGAAGGTTCTTCTTCCAAGAGTGGCAAGAAGAAAGATCTGAGCAAGATTAAATATTTTTGCTGCCATGAGATGGGTCACTATCCCAGTGAATGTCCGAATAAGAAAAATAAGGACAAGCAAAAGAAGCAATTTGTTGCTACAGCTGAAGTGGACGAGTTTGCATCAAAATTTGAGAATGAGTTTTCACTCATTCCCTGTCTCTCAAGTTCAAGTGCCAATAGAATATGGTATATTGACAGTGGGGATTCTCGCCACATGACAGGAGTCAAAGAATGTTTCACCAAGTTGGAGGAGAAGACGCTGGATTTCTATATTGAGCTCGGAGATAATGCCAAGTACCATGCAACTGGTATTAGCACCGTCAAGTTTCAGAGGGACTCTAGCAAACCTTTGTTGGTGGAGGATGTGTTGTATGTCCCTGGCATGACAAAGAATTTAATCTCAGTTTCTGCCTTGGAAGACAAGGGTTACATCGTGACCTTTGAGAAGGAAAAAGTCTATATTCGTCCCAAAGATTCCAAGATTGCAAAAGTGATTGGTGTCAGGGATGACAGCTTGTTTCAGGTACAGTTTGAGCCAACACATGTGTTGGTTAGTAGCTGTAAAGGGATAAGAGAATTGTGGCACAGGAGGATGGCTCACCTTCACCATGGAGCACTTAATATTCTTAAGGAAATAGTGACGGCGCTACCTGAGATGAAGACAAAACAACATGAGGTGTGCAAGGGTTGCGCTCTTGGGAAATATGCTCAAACCAATTTTCCAAGCAACAACACTAGATTAGAAGGGATTTTGGATCTCGTACACTCAAATGTGTGTGGACCTATGTCAACAACATCCTTGAATAGATATGAGTATTATGTTACCTTCATTGATGATTTCTCCAGGAAGACGTGGATATATTTCATGAAGAATAAAGATGAGGTCTTCAGTAGGTTCAAAGAGTTTAAGGCTTTCATGGAAAACCAAACTGGGAAGAAGATCAAAATACTAAGGTCTGATAATGGAGGCGAGTATACCTCGAATGCCTTCAAAGATTTTTGTGCTCAGGAAGGTATCAAGAAAGAGTTGATAGTTCCGTACAACCCTCAACAGAATGGGGTTGCTAAACGAAAGAATAGAGCTATCATTGGAGCAGCCAGACCATGCTTCATGATCAAGTTCTGCCTTGGTTCTTATGGGCAGAAGCTTGCAACACAATGGTGTATTTGCAGAATAGGAGCCCTCACAAAGTGTTGGGCAAATTGACTCCAGAAGAGGCGTTTACTGGTAAGAAACTAGATTTGGGGCACATTCGCATCTTTGAATGTCTTGTGTATTGTCACAGTCCTGATGAGAAGAGAACCAAGTTGGAACCTACTGCAGAGAAGGGTATCCTTGTTGGGTACAGTGAAACTTCTAAGGCTTATCGGATTTATATTCATGCTCTCAGGAAAACAGTGGTTCGTAGAGATGTGAAATTTGAGAAAGAGAGGGCTTTTTAGAAGTCAAGTAACTTGATAAATGAGGAGGAACAAACATCCATAGTTGAGGTAGCACAAATTCCTCAAACTTCAGTCACGCAAGCTGGAGAGCAGAGCAAACAGGATGATTAGATAGAGGAACAAATAATTCCTCAGCCTCAGATTCCTATTAGTGAGAAGAGGAGAAACAGGGCAGTTGAGCAAACATTAAGAGAGGCTCAAGAATATGTAGGTGATCCTCAAGATTCAATCAGACAAAGAAGGGCTCCCAGACATTACTCAGATTATGTGGCACTTATGAGTGAATTAATTGAAGTAGAGCCTTCCAGCTTTCAGGAGGCATCCAAGCACCAAGTATGGAGAGATGCCATGGTGGAAGAGTATTCTTCCATCATGAAGAACAATGTGTGGGAGGTAGTACCAAGACCAAAAGATAAGTCTGTGGTGGGCTCAAGATGGCTGTATAAGATTAAGCATGCTGCAGATGGTAGTGTGGAAAAGTTCAAAGCTCAATTTGTGGCTAAGGGGTTTTCACAGAAGGAAGGAGTCGACTATGATGAGACTTTCGCTCTAGTAGCCAGGTACTCATCCATAAGAGCTATCATTTCTATAGCAGCACAAATGGGTTGGAGGATTCATCAGATGGATGTAAAGACAGCCTTCCTCAACGGGGTGATTGAGGAAGAGATTTACATAGAGCAACCAGAAGGGTTTGAAGCACATGAGAGGGATTCTCATGTATGCAGATTGAAAAGAGCACTGTATGGACTCAAGCAGGTTCCTAGGGTGTGGTATTCACGTATTGATAGTTACTTGCAGAGTGTGGGCTTCATCAAGAGTGAGGCAGATTCAAACTTGTACTTTTCATATTGTTGTTATATGTTGATGACCTATTTCTCACAAGGTCAAAGGAGCTCATAGCACACTGCAAGCGGGATCTTGCAGGAGAGTTTGAGATGGACTTGGGGATGAAGCACTACTTTTTGGGATTGGAGTTGTGGCAGAAAGAGGGAGAAATCTTCCTTGGACAAGGGAAGTACTTAATTGATATCTTGAAACGATTCAAGATGGAAAACTGTAAGCCTATGTCAACGCCACTTGTGACCAACTGGAAGAAGATTGATGCTTATAGATCAGAGGCAATGGACCCTACTTTATACAGACAATTGATAGGCTCTCTTATGTATCTGGTCAACACCAGGCCAGACATTTGTTTTGCAGTGAACTCACTCAGTCAGTTTATGGTGGAACCTAAACGTGTTCACTAGATATCTGCAAAACATGTTTTGAGATATCTCCAAGGCACAATTGATTATGGGCTGAAGTATGTTCAGCAGGATGGAGTGAAGCTCAAGGGGTTTACTGATGTAGATTGGGCAGGCAATACAACTGATCGAAAGAGCACTTCAGGGTGTAGTTTCAGTTTGAGATCAGGAGCAGTCTCTTGGTACAACAGGAAACAGAAGTCAGTTGCACTGAGTTCTACATAGGCTGAGTATATGGCAGCCAGTATGGCTACATGTGAGGCTATCTGGGTTCGAAAACTTCTAGCTGGGCTCTTTAATCAGGTGCTGGATCCTACAGTCATTTATTGTGATAATCAGAGTTGTATCAAACTCTCTGAGAATCCAGTGTTTCATGACAAGTCAAAGCACATTGAGATCAAGTATCGCTTCATTAGAGATTGTGTGGAGAAGGGGATAGTGAAGCTCAATTACATTCCTACGGACGAACAAATTGCAGATATCCTGACGAAGGCCTTGATGAAGAGCAAGTTTGAATTCTTCATGAACAAGTTGGGTGTGGTGTAGAACACCTTCCTCGCTAAGAGGGAGTGTTGATTTTTGTAGCTCGAAAGGTGGAATGTGGAATTGTTTTAAAGCAACTCAAGATTAGATATGCTTTAAAACAATTCGAGTTGGATTTTCAGCAACAGTAGTTTCTAGAATGTTTCTGAGTTTGTAAGGATAATATAAATCCTAGAGTGATTTTATGTGTAAAAAAAGAAAGCCAAAGAAAAAGCAAGGAAAGCTTCTTTTTCTTGCACACTAAGGAAAGTTTCTTTTTCTTGCACGCTAAGGAAAGCTTCTTTTTCTTGCATGCTAAGTAAAGCAGCTAGGCTCTCTATAGAAGTAAGATTGCTGTAGCAAACTCATATATTGTATTTTTCAAAAGAAAAGTTTGCTGTTAGGCTGAATAGAAGATCCAACATTTACAGGGTTTTCCCCGCATTGAGGTTTCCTGGGTATATCTGTGTTATTGTCTTTTTGTATTGGCTTATTGTTATTTTGCTTCTGCTGTTATTAGTTGTTAATTAACCCAATTGTATTAATCGTTATAAATCAGATTTATGTCTGTGAATTTATTGTGGAATTAATCTGTTGCTGGGTTATAAAAATTAACATTGATTTCCCAAAGCAAGGACATAAAAGAACATATATGAAATTCTATACATTTTGAACTAGTTTTTTACATTTGAAAACTTTTCTTTTCAGAATTCAAAACCAGAGAACAGATATTTTCAAGATGCACATTGGGTTTACTGTAGTAAGGTTCTAACTTCTGAACAAAAACTAGTACACAAGTGATATTCATACAATCAGTCCTTGTTTGTACAGGGCAACTTATGCCTCTTAATCCCTTCGCTTCTTTTTTTCTCTCTCAGATTTTGTGGCTGCATTTTTTGCCTGAAATTTAAAGACATAAACACCAATTGTTAGCAACAATAAAACTCCAATCGAAAGAGAAATGAATAACTACTCAGAATTATTATGTTGATAAAACTCACCATTATAATCAACAAACGAACAAAGACTGCACCAAAATCAGTAAAGAGCTCCAATGAGTGCGTGACATAGTCATAATCACCAGAGTCTGCCCTCTCAATGATCATCTGGGTGTCAAAGATGATGTATCCAAGGAAAAGGAGGAGACCAAAATATATCTGCATGGTTGAAACTCGAGTGTCAATTATAGTAAAATCCTTAAAAGAGACAGATTGTGTTGCAATAAAACTAAAACCACAAACATTGAATACTCCTGTCATGTCTACCATTTATCTCCCATTCTGAAACTCAATCTTCTGCATCACGCATGGGCTACTTTTAGGCAATTCTATTTTTAAAAACATTTTCTTAATAATTAGATCTGCCAATTTAATAGATGTGACTACAGTGACCACGATCATCCAAGTTGATCAATTCAATAGTATCTTCTATATACTCTCAAATATTTGCATTTTTTAATCCAGATTTCAAGGGCAATCCGATGGACAACACTAAATTTTTAAATGACTAAATCTAGCATGTTATTACAGAAATAAAATTAAAAGAGATAATGCAGAAAACAAAGAACAACAATATCACACAGGAATAACAAGTTTTACAACAATAATGAGATCATCAAAATCTCTAAGAAGAGATGTGAAACTATTATTTTCTGAATTTAGCATCCTCTTACTCTGTGGTACTAACATGACCAGCAGTTTGGCGGTAATGCCTCCTGGATATTCTCTAGCTTGTGGTTGTTATCATGGGATGTATACAAGTTGCTAATTACAAGGATTTTGCAAACCAAATGGGATATCCCACCAGTTGAGGATTTCGTTTCACTATAACTTCTAATTGTGTGTTGGGTGCATGTGTTAATAATTCCACGTGTATAACAATTGTGAGAAAGAGGTGGTTTTTAGGGCATTCATGGTACCAAAAGTTTTGCCAATCCAGATGTATGTCTTTTGGACAAGACTACATGGGTTGATGTGTTAGCATCCTCCTACTCTCTGGTTGGAGCACATTGTAAGTGGTTTCATGGTTATAACCTTGAGGACCTTCTCTAGCTTGTGCCATCATGTGATTTAATACAAGATTCTAATTATAAGCAGTTTAAAAATCAAGCGTCGTATCCCACTAGTTAAGGATTTGGTTCCACTATAAAAATCTAGATTATCTGAATTTTACAGCATCAAAGAATAGATCAATATACAGCTGCCTACCATATAAGAGGAAAAGGTAACGCTGGAACCTGGAAGATGGATTTCTTGATGTGTGGCTGTAAAAGAACAGAGTACAGAAAAAAAAAAACAGAGCAGATGCTGTAAGGAAATAGAACAGAGCATTGGAAAGCTGTAGATTAGCAGATAAGAGATGGGGGAAAAAAAAATGCGTACGCAGCAGCATTCTTTTTTGCAATATGATTCTGACTTTATGTGTATAATATGTATGCTCTGTTTTTTGTGCATTTTTATATGTAAACAGTCTCTTTTTGACAAAGATACAACAAAATTTAGAAGAAGAACAGAGCACACATTGTAACGTTTCCTACAGGGTCGTGGCATCTAAGCCAAAGAAAATTTTACAAAATTAAAGGCGCGGGGGGGGGGGAGGGGTAGGGATTTTAACCCCCCGCAAAAAAGAAAGACATTTCTTATTTGAAAGATCTATGAGATTCCACGTATGAGCATACAAATTTTATTTTCATTCTGTAATGTTTTCCTTGCTAACAAGCCTTTCCTAGAAATTACTCTTCTGATTGTTTTGAAACCAGTTTAGCCATAAAGCCCTAAACTCAAGCCTCCATACATTCTAGAAACTCAATAAAACACAAGAAGACAACTCAAAAGTCTGAAAGAATAATGTCACAACGGCAGTTGTGCTCATAAAATACACAATAAAACTTGATGTAAATTACCTCAAACTTGAATATTGCTGTTGAACCACCAAAGAGAGCAGACGCAAAGTTAAGCCATAGCAAAATACTCAGACCTGACCCCAAGAATCCTCCCAGAAACATAAACTCCCTGCGCTGGGCAAGGATTGCTGCTGCCGAAAAGCAGGTGAATGCCAAACTTGTTCCCACCAAGGCTGTCCCAACAATGCTGCAGATTTTTCAGCAAAACAAGAACATCATTAGTTCAAGCAGTTGAGGTGTAAGAGCAAATGGGACATTTGAAAAAACCCTAGTCATGGTCAAATTGCCCACTCCAAAATTGTCTAATGGTAACAAAGACATTTCCAGTGTGTGACCCAGGTTCAAATTCCCCACCTCAATTATGCTACCCATACATTCTGCATACATGTGACAAGGATGTGAAAATATAGTACAAGCTTACTTACACTAAACTGTGTTACAAGGAGACCCATAACCTTATCCCAAGATTTAAACAGAAAATTCAAACTTAAATATATTATTATATTATATATAACACTTAAAAAAATCGAACTTTTATGTATATATCACACAATTTTTTTTTTAAAACCTGGGATCAATATCGATAACTAAATTCACAAGCGGTCCGAGACTGGCCCCCTCGCACACTGCAGCTGCCATGAGCAATGCTACCCTCTTGCCCTGTGCAAAAATAAAAAACCAGACACAGTTTACTACCAATAATAAATTAACAATTGACCTTAAAATTGAAAAGAATTTCTCTCAGCAAGTAGTAACCTCATTATATGCATAGGAAGGAGTAGATAAGAGCCAGGCAATGGAAGCCATGCACCCAATCGCGGTAAGAAGGCCGCCTATATTCCAGAGAAGGTGCAGGTAAACTCCGACTGCAGACGCCAGCACGGCGCATGCCAGAGTCAAATAAACCGTTTTCAGGTGATTCTGCACGCCAGGGTTTATCTTTCTCAGATTTTTCAGACAGCTGTAGTTCCACCCAGAATTGGCAAAACCCTGGGATGGATAATAATTTTGTCCATACGACGCCATTTCTCAAAGATGGAATGAAACACAGGCGAGCCTTGAATGCAGCAAATTGAAAGATTAGAGCGTTTAGATGGTATGGAAAGAAAGCAGAAAGCCGAATGTTTACCGGACAAAGTTATTTGTTTTGTGATGTAATGTTTGCTAGAAATTTCTGGATTTATGCCGCGTCGAGAATATGATAGAGATATCTAATTCTACGCAGGGGTAGAGAATACGATAGAGATATCTAGATGTATGTCGAGGATTATAGATATGGATCGGGATGGTGACTGATATTCGTTTTTTAATATTGTTCTTTGATTAGCTTGGCACGGCATTGCGTTTCAAGTGGGAGGGCCCAGGGATTGAGAATAATATGGGCTTTATAATCGTATGGATAGGTGTTTCTCTGTGCGCCGTCATTGTCTTTTTCCTTTACTGGTATGGTTTTCTCCTTCGCATTATGGTTCTTGAAGGCACCTACGGGATATTAGTATTTACTAATTTTTTTCTTTTTTTGCGATGAATTTTAGTTATAGTATTGCACTATTTTTTTTAGTCATCTTTTTCCTCGATAAATGAAGAGGAGTTCTGAATCATATCATTGCTTTTTTAGTTATCGAGGAAGTTTGTCTCCAAATTATATTAAGAAATAATGATTCTCAATTTAATATGGTTTTACATATATCTAATTTTAATAATGCTTATTAATGGTTAAAGCAGTTTCGCTTGATCGATTATTTTGTGCGCTGTCTTTTTGAAACCATGCTTAAGACTTGGGTCCAGTTTCCCACTCATGGTATCAAGCTAGAGAGCATCCAAAACATGATCAAGAGCTTTTTCGTCCTACGTTTCTCCAATCCCACCTATATAGGGGTGATCTTGAATAAATCTACCATTTGGTACATCCGTAACTCCTTGATTGTGTTATTCCCTAAACTCAAGACTTTGTTGTTTTAGAGCATACTATGCTGAAGGTTCCCATTTGGATGGAGTTTCTACGGTTACCCTTGTCTTGCTGGTATTTTATTAATCAAATCGCAGCTTCCATTCATCGAGTAGTCTACCTTGAGCTAGCAAGATTTTATTCTGCTCACCCTCAAAAGTGAGTATGTGTTGAAATTGACCTATCTAAGGATCTCAAAGTATTTGTTGGATTTCAAGTGGGTGATTGTTGTTACTCTCAACAAGCCTTGTATATTAAATTGCCCAACACTTGTTTTTGATGTCAAGCCATGAACCACAAGATTAAAGATTGTCCTCTGTATCCGCCTTGCAATAAGCTAGTTCCCAAACATATTTCTAATATCCCCAAAAATTCTCAGAGGGAAGGATGGCAAACTATTGTGGGCCAAAAGAATATCCGTAATAAAGATCCCGCTTATCATAACTATTAGGGTGTGTTCACATTATTAAATTTGTAATAACATAATTATTGTTAGTTAAACAATATTGTGTTAATAGGTGTTTGTGTGGTTTATTATTATTATGAATAATAACAATATTATATGGGGTGATTTATATAGTTTGGAAGTTGTTTGTTGAGTGTTTATAGGGATTTCGGGATTTCCATATATAACTTATGTACTCCTATATAAGTGTTTTGTATAATTTCCTATGAAATCAATTTGAAAAGAGTGAATAAAATTATTGCATTCAATTTATTTTTTTGTGTATTCGGCTTTCTCTGTATATACAATCTGATCAAAATCAATGTATGGTATTAGAGCAGATGGATCTTATGATGGATCAGTAATTTGTTTGAAGGGGCAACCATAATATTTGCCATTGCCCCACCTGATGTAATTTATTCGCTTTGAGTTCCATGTATAGTTATTATTTTTCAAAGTGCCACAGCGTTTATATCTCAGGTCAACATACAAAGGCATTCCATTCAACCTGTGTCATCCTCGTGCAGACGTCCTCCACCCAACTGTGTACAGATATGAGCACATTAAGCCTTGGTGAATCGTTGATGGTAATAAGAATGACTTGACTTTGAAATATTGCATGCATTGCCCAGCATATCCACATACCCGCCAATCAACGTCCCTGTCAACTCTATTTTTGTGGTCGAAGTTGGCTACACTAAGTTGTGGATTGCCATAATTAAAAAAAACAAAAACAAATAGGCAAACTGAATAAGCCACAGACTACAAGTTTGTATGACATATCTCTCATGCACTATAGACTTCTAGTTACATTAGGATTGGATTTGTTTTTATTGTTATAAGTCTCTATCCTTATGATTTACCGTGCATCTGCTATTCTCTATAGTTCTGATATGCGCTTCTTGCATCTGAAGATTTTATATTTATCATGCTTTTGCCTAATCAATATTATATCACCATGCACAAGTCGTTAAACCAATATTCCAATCCATGTTCTGCATATCATGTTTCTAGTTTGAAGCATCGGCCTACCAGCATCAGAATCATTCATGTGAGTCATTATCTTCATGAAGCCATATGATATCTTCTACATCAGTGTGCTCAATCAACATATGTCTGAAATCCTCTTCTCCATGAAGTGTAGTTATTAGATCCCCCCTCGACATTTTGAATTCACTGGTAATGCATTCAAATACAAATATTGTGTCAAGGTATTATGATATTTTTATTGAAGTGTGCAAATCAACGTGCTTCCTTGTCCTACGATTACTACGTGGTATTTGGTCTAGTCCTTGTCATGTCATCACATTTTGATTCATTGACTCATAACCTTCGAGCATATGCCACATCATTATATAAAGCGTCGATCATTGTAAGTACTATAAGGATTCAGTCTTGGTTTGCATTTATGTCATATCTTTTTGTATTCTTTTCTTTGTCATGTTATAACAATAGTCGTGAGTGTTTTAAAATAGCTCAGTGATTTGTATGGTTTGTTTTGTTTTTAGATTGTCATAAAGTATAGGTCTATTTTTTTAATATATACAAAACTTTAAAAGAAAGTTATTTTTTGAGTCATTAATCAAGTTGTCGTGTGTTAGTAAAAGTCAAAAGTATGTCTGTAAAAATTAAAAAATGAGTCAATTAAGAGTCAGTTTTACGTCAATAAAGTGCGATGAGTTATTTTCAAAAATTGTAAAATAGATGTATTATCGGGAGTACTCGACATCTTGAAATTTTTTGAGCTTTATTGACACATCAGCGCAAACTATTGGAAGTTAGAGGTATTGGAAGTTGGAGGTTTTAGAGCCTCTCGTTAGCCACTAACAATGTGGCCACTTTTGCTTTAGTGGGGCATTTGATTTTTAATTGTGTGTTTGATTTCAGTTTTGTGCAAATAAGAACAGATGATGTATACCTGTTCATCTTTGTAATAAGTTAACTAAAAATTTCTCTATAACTTCTCTAAATATGTGATAGTGAAGAGAGCTGGTAACTGTATTACACATCATGATGTGGTTTGTGGTAAGTCACTTGTAAAACTATTTTTTTTGTGGTTGTTGATAATCCACTTGAAAACTATCTCATTTTGGTTGTTGTTAAGCCATATGTAAAACCATCAGTAAGGTTTGTGATTGTCCTATGAAAATCACCAAATCATGAGTACAAGTGCAAATATGAGATAAATATTTTCCCCATGTTCACATTAAGGGGGTGTAGACTAAGGGTTAATAATGTTTACAAGGGGGTGAATGTTAGGGTCTGTTCACATTATTAAGTTTGTAATAACATAATTATTATTAATTAAACAATATTACATTAATAGGTGTTTGTGTGGTATATTATTGTTAAAAATAATAACAATATTATATGGGGTGATTTTGTATAGTTTGGAGGTTGTTTGTTGAGTGTTTATAGGGATCTCGGGATCTCGATATATAGCTTATGTACTCCTATATAAGTTCTTTGTATAGTTTTGTATGAAATCAATTTGAAGAAATTGAATAATATTATTGTGTTCAATTTATTTTGTGTATTCAGCTTTTTCTATATATACACTCTGATCATAATCAATAATAACCCGTGAACAACAACAAGCCAACTACAAGTGTTGCGCCTGTGACTCACCCTATTAAAGAGTTACCTGGGAACACTCAAGCCACCAAGGAGAATGCACATGCTAAGGTGGAATTATCTAAACCATGTTTTCACAACACCCCTTTGGCAGTGACTATTTTTTATATTTCTCAAGTTTCTTCAAAATATGCTTCCAATAGTTTTTCTCTTCCCTCACTCTTCCATTCAAGTGTAGCCAAGTGCTCGTGTAGTCCTTCTCGGGGTTCTCCACCTCACTCTCATAGTGTTGCTTGTCGGGACTCTTCTGAGGAGGTAGAGTATGTGGTTGAATTTTTTGAGCATCTGGAATTTCTTCTTTCTAGCACAAAACAATTTTTGAATAATAGATATGAAGCCCTTCAAAGGCTCAATGTTGAGGATATGTCTCTTGACACTCATAATCTATGAATTGTTATTCATGGAATGTTTAGGGTCTCACAGACCCAACTTGCAAGTATGTGGTGATAGATTTTAAAAAAATGTTTGCAGACATTGACATTCTCTACCTTTAATAAATTAAGGTGGTGGGTTTTATCTTGTGTGTTGTCCACAAAGTTATTTAGTCTGATAGCATAGTTCTAACTAACAATCAAAATGGAGGTCATGAAGGCCTTATGACCTTTGCTACCCCTAAGTGATAACCACACTTGTGTCTTCTAGAAATGACCCCTTACATAACGTCATTTGGGCCCTCTTCAATATTGATAATTGTTCTTTTGGCATCATTAATGTTTATATTCCCAATGATGCACATGAAATGATGACTCTATAGCAATGGATTGCCAACTCACTACTTGATATGCATTAGACTATTTATAGTGAATTTAATATGGTGGAGCATACTATAGACAAGATAAGCACCCTTCCCATGCGTTGGACCACCAATGAAAGAGAAGTGTGGCTTTTAATGAGAAATAAAATTTAGGTTTAATGACCCCAATATCGGTCGTCATCCCACATTTAAAGTTTGGTACACCTAGACTAATATTTGAAGTGGCACCGATCGTGTGCTAAAATGGTTTGAATAGGCTAAGCTTTCAACATAACAATACTTCCCATTTGATAGTACTTTCTCCCCCCTGATGGAAGCTATGCTAGATTTTATTCTCTCTGACCACTCATCGATCTGCTTCTGTATTATCTAGTAATTGAAAAAGCCCAAAATTCAAAAAACACATTTTTTTCTAAACACAACCTTGTTGGATCACGACCCCACCATGGCCCACATAAAGCAAGTTTAGAACCTTGTGCTCTAACCTAATCAACAATCGAGTTGGATCCAATGGTGAACAAATGTGCTCAATTGAATGACCAAATTTCAATAGATCTATGGCCACCAACTAGCCAAGATTTGATGGTGATCTTACTCGGCCACCTCCTCAGAGCTGAGTCGTGTAGTTATAGATCTTGAAAAACACCCCTTCAATGACACTCTATAATTATAGATGGCCAGATTATGGCAAAAAATCCAAATTTTAGACATGTATAATGCCCATGGAGTGCAACTTTTTGCCCGCCTACATTGGCTTAAAGTGGGGGATAAAGTCTCTAAGGAGTTCTTTCATATGCTCAAGTCCAAGTCTTTGACCTAACAAATCAAAGGCATCCAAGAAGGCAAGCATCGCTATAGTGAAATACCAAATATAGTCTAAGCCTTCGTTAATCACTACCAGCAAGTGTTCACAACTTAGGCCCCCTCTTTCAAGTGCTAACAAGCTCTGGACTAATGTTTTTTAGTCATCCTAATCAAAGTCACTTCTGCTCAAAGGCTTGCCTGTGATAGACAAATCTCTATTGATGACTTATATGAAGTGATTATGCAAATGACCAATGATAAAGTGCTTGGCTGTGATGGGTTCCCTTGTGAATTTTACAAAAAGAATTGAGATACTATTGGGGATAGCCTTTTCCAAGTCTACATTGAGGCCCTTCATAATCAATCTTTGGGCCCATACATCAATAAAGGGCACATCAAGTTTATTCCAAAAGATAGTAACCCTAAGTTAATTTGCAATTGGAGGCCTATCACCCTACTCAACGTCTCTTATAAAATTATCACTAAGGCTTTAGTGCTTTACCTCTACCATCTTTTCCCTATGGTTATTCAACCCAAACATAATGGGTTCATACAAGGCCACTACATCCTAGATAATGTCATTGTTGTGTGGGAAGGCATGGAATAGGTTCATCATTCTACCTAGTAGGCCTTGTTCATGAAGATTGATTTTGAAAAAGCTTGTGACCATATCAAATGTCCATTTATCATTGCTATGTTGCAAGCCTTGGGTTTTGGTCCCACTTTCTTACAATCAGTCTGCACGTTTTTTGTTGATGCTTCAACTGTACTCTCCATTAACAAGGTGAGCTTGGAAGCTTTTGGCCTTTTTAGATCCATTAGGCAAGGTTGTCCCTTAGGCCTAGCTCTCTATGTGCTTATTGCTAAGGGGTTCAGATATCTTCTTGTTAGTGCCCAATCTCAAGGCCTTGTTTTTGTAATTTCACTGCCTATTGAAAAATCCCTCCAACTTCTCAATGGATACTTTGTGGATAATTCCTTACTCACTCTCATCAAAGATGAGGATAATGTTTCTAATGCCATGTTGTGTCTTGAGAAATTTTGTCTCACTTCTGGTCCTTCCATTTAATGGCAAAAAACCCAATGCTATAGATAATCTGTTTAACCCTAAATTGGATAAAGGGGGATTTGTCCAATCCTTTTGTGGTATAAGGGTTAAGAATATATAAATGATAATGCACAAGAGTGATAATCAGATCCACAATAAGACAATTGGGTGCTAAACTTAGATAGAAGCATACACTGAATTTATTATGTTGAGTATAGGTTAAATATAAAAGGTATAACTAAGCTATGCATGGAATGTCAAAGAATTAATATAATTAGTTGGTTCTAATGTTAATATAATTTTGGATCTGGAACAGATAGGAAATAGGTTGGAAGATAGTTCTGGAACAGTCCTCAAATTCTAGATCTAATGCTTCTAGTATTTTGGACACTAATGTCAGCGTGGGATGATTGTGTCAATGTTACTATCTGGGTTCACAAGTGTTCTATATGGAATACTTATTGAAAAGGGATGTGAATACCTAGATGTTTTTGGATTTGACTTCATCTTCACTATAGTACATTCAAATCTAGGTCTTTGATGTTGCTCCTCATTAATTTGCAAAACCCTAGTTCTTCATCATCATGGTGACCTTGGGAGAAAATGGGTTAGTAAGCATACAGTGTTGAGTTGACCCCATTGTCAGAGGGTACTACTTATATAGCCAATACTCTAGAGGAGGACCTTGGACTCATGTAGTTCTCCCCTACGTGTTGGCTTGTGTGTGAATCATGTAATATGTGGAAAGTAAGTACAATAGTGACCGAGCTTGTAACTTGGAAAATTGAGATTTTGGGCTAGTCCTTTAGTATTTCAGACCTATAAATGTATTTTACCTATGACTAGTATGGAATAGAGAAGCTTTGTTCAATTAAATGTTTGATAGAGTGTTTTTGTTAAGTTATCCTTGTCTCTTTGGTATTTTTGCTAGGTGTAGTTAAGTGAAGAATGAATGAGGGTTGATCTTGTATTTATATCAATCCCTTTGGAGTAATAACTCACATTAAATCACTTAGACTGACCATTAAAATATGTTCATTTGTAAATTAGATGACTTTAGGGCTCTAGACACTTGTGTCAGGTTAGGACACTAACGTCAATGTTAGTATTTATCCCAGATGTTAGTGTCAAGAGAGCAAGAAAGTAGGTACAAGTTCAAAAATTATAAAGGTGGAAGATAAGTATATTTTAATCATTATGGGTAAGATAGAAGGCATGGGTCATCAACATAATACTGGTTGGACTAAGAGATATAGGCCAAGGGGCACAAGGTAGAGTAGATGCAAGACTTACAGAATCAGAAAAGGTTAAGAACTGTGAGGAACAACCAAGATCTGAGTTTGCCAAGTGTATAAGGTTTAAGTGATATATAATCCATAAATATCATTTACATTTGCCCCTGCTTTAATCTACTAATGAAATTACTAGTTTAAAGGAAATGAATGCATACCTAGGTGTGTATAACACACCTTGTCTTTGTGTGTTCCCAACTTGAGTGCTTTACTAGAGACTGATCTGCAACCAAGAATATGTTACATTATATTATCAATGCATATAATCTAAGTTAAAATCAATTGAAATAGATTGAAATTTAAAGAGTAAGGTTTAGGAGTACACCTGTGTGTTGATGTAATTTCCTTGTCTATTGTCAAGTTGTTTTGAAAAATATGTATCATTGTAAGACTGAAACTGAGATAATGACAAATATAGATAAATCTTTAAATTGCATATATCTAAGGAGAGAGAGAGAGAGAGAGAGAGAGAGAGAGAGAGAGAGAGAGAGAGAGAGAGAGAGAGAGAGAGAGAGAGAGAGAGAGAGAGAGAGAGAGAGAGAGAGAGAGAGAGGCACATGCCCACAAATTTGAAGTAAAAGTGAGTTGCTCCCTGATAGTTGATATTATCGTAATCGTGTAACCCAATGATACTTATGACATGGTGAGACTGGATGATATAATCAAGTCCAAATTGAAAACTTGACAAGATTGATTGATTTGATCACCTCAACCAAACCAAAAAGTGAACCAACTACTGTAGTAGATTAGTTCAATAAAGTCCCTATTTAAATATCTGACAACCTTTTCTCAATATATATAATAGTTACAAGTGAGATCAACCCCCCTAGATAGATGTCTATCCCATATAGATAAGATATATGGAGGGTGTCAATTAAAAATAGACTGTGGGCTCTCTCTCTCTCTCTCTCTCTCTCTCTCTCTCTCTCTCTCTCTCTCTCTCTCTCTCTCTCTCTCTCTCTCTCTCACACACACACACACACACACACACACACACACACACACGACGTGAGATGGCTCTATCTCTAATGAAATCAAAGTCAATTTAGCCTCAAATCACATTGTATAATTGTAATTTGGTTGAAGGACCTCATATTCACCCTAATTGCCTCCACAATTGAAACATTCAACTATTTCATTCATTATATGTTGAGATTCAATTTTATTAAGCCCAAAACCACATCATATACATTTCAAATTGACATATGTCATTGAACCAAATGATTCTTTGCTTCATTCTATGATGAAATTGGAGCTGATAAAATCCCAAATCTATTTAATAGTCATGCTCTTAGGTTGAAGGGGCTCAAATTATCTCCAATTGCTTTCAGATTCAACTATTGGACTATTTAGCTTATTTAGTTATGACATTGGGGGTCAATAGGCCCAAATTAAATCCTTTATAGTCAAAATCAAGTTCATGAGGTTGAATATGTTTAAACATGAACTAAATAAGTATAAATAAGTGTATATCATGATAAATAGATAATCATAAACATGTAAAAGTAGTCCAAATTTGTTTTTTTTTAATTTATGGGAGAATAACATGTACGTGTTATAACGCGTATGCATTATTGGGTTAAAAAGCCAAATGCTTGGACCTGTCAACACACAGTTGAATCCAAAGTTTTGACTGAATTTCAACGAAAAAATTTGAAAATTATCACCACGATGATGAGCATGCTCTCCTCTTTCCAAATATATGATTTTTATAAATTTGGATTATGTTTAGGTTTCAATCTATGTTTATTACTAAGAATAGCGTTTTTAGCATACTAAATATCATAAATATGCATGCCTATATAAAATTTTTGTGTATCCTTTTTTTCATTGATCCAAATGCACAAAATATATATGGTTACAAAGTAGGCCTAATTTTACACACATTAAAAAAAACTAGTTTTCATTTTTTTTAGGTAGTTAGGGGGCGTATGACTGGCTATCCATTTTTTATCAGTTTTCAAGATCTATTATAAAATTAATTAAAAAAAATATTCATTAAAAATTTATAAAAATATATAGGTTTCAAACTAGATGATCTTATCTAAAGTTTCACAAAATTATTTTAAACAATATTAAATGATGCGCAAAAAATAAGGGGCCCCACGATCAACTATCTATCAATTTTTTATAAGAAAAA